>VWYH01004298.1:87132-133676 GCA_013399365.1 Pampusana beccarii | reverse complement strand
GTCCTACCACACAAGATCCTGAATTCTACCATCTGATGGTCACTGCAGCCAAGGCAACCCTCAACCTTTACTGCTTTGACCAGACCCTCCTTGTTAGTGAGGATGAGATCCATCAGTGCACCTCTCCTAGATGGCTCATCCACAGAGATGTTTTAAGACACTTTTGTCCTTTTCTCTCTGAGTGGTGTTGATCCACTGTCACTCAGAAGAGATGGATATTCTTTGGTAGATGACATAAAGATCAAAAAAACATGACAGAGATCAAAATGTTTAATGCCTTTTAGTTACAGTCTTCATTAAAAATTTTCACTCAAAGATGTTTAACTACCAGCAAAGTATGAAACGTGATGAAAAAAAAAAAAAAAGTAATTTTCTGAAAAGCTTTCTGGTTGGTTGTCCCCTAGCATATATATTGCATGAAGTTGTTCCTCCCTTGCTGAACTTCGTGTGGTTCCTCACACCCCAATTCTCTAGCCTGTCCAGGTCCCTCTGGATGGCAGCACAACTCTGTGGTGTATCAGCCACTCCTCCCAGTTTTGTATCATCTGTAAATATGCTTACAGTCACTCTGTTCCATCATCCAGGTCATTCACAAAGATGTTTAGAAGGCTTGCCTCCAGTATCAGCTCCTGTGGTACACCATCAGCTAATTGCCTCCAACTGGACTTTGTGCCACTGAGCACAATCCTCTGGGCCCCAGTTGTTCAGACAGTTTTCAATCCACCTCATTGTCCACTTATCTAACCCATGCTTTGCCAGTATGTCTATGATGGTGTTACGTGAGACATTGTCAAAAGCCTTAGTAAAGTCAAGATAAACAATACATAAACCTTGTCTACCAATGTAGTCACCTCATTGTAGAAGGCTAGCAGTTTGGTTAAGCATGATTCCCCTTGTGTAAATCCATCCTGCCTATTCCTAAACACATTCCTGTCCTTCATGTGTTTGGAAATGGTTTCTAGGAGAACCTCCATTACTTCCCCAGAGATGGGTCTGAGGTTAACTGGCCGGTAATTCCTCCAATCCTTTTTCTTACCCTTCTTGAAGACAGAAGAGACATCTGCTCCCTTCCAGTCTTCAATAACCTCTCCCAATTGCCATTACTTTTCAAAGATTACAGAGCATAGCCCCTCAATGGCATCAGCCAGCTCTCTCAGCACTCGTGGGTTCAACTGTGAATTTATGTACAACCAGTCTGACCAGTTTGTTTAAATGCTCCCTAACATGGTCCTCCTCCACTGATGGTAGGTCTTACTTGCTCCAGACTTTCCCTCTAATCTCAGGAGCCTAGGATTTGCTAAATAAACCCTAATTTTTACCCCAGCTAACAATTCTGATCATTTGCTGTTCTGCTGCAGATTCTCAGGTTTCCCTAAGAGGCATTGGTTCTGCAGGAGCATTTGAGTAACCGCTGGTAGAAGTTCTGGAATGGATGGGAAGATGAAGGGGGAAATTAAGCATTGTAAATAAAGTGCATGTCACCCCAATATATTGTAAAAGCACTAAGTTCTCAGAAAAGGCAAGGAAAACATTCTTTTTTTCATGGATGAAAACCTTCATCCTTGGTCTCCCAGAGACTGACAGTCTGATACCACAGTCATGAAAACTTACATACACAGATGTTCTCTGATCCATGAAGAACTGGACTGAAGATGACTTACTGTAATTCTAGAAGAGATACTTTAATGTAATGAAAGTGGGACAACATGATAAGAACAAGATTGTAAGTTCTTTTGTTGCATACACTACGTCATTTCACCATTTTATTTTATTTTCCTTCTCGTAAGAGCTAACATGTTCCCTCTGCTTAGAGAACCTCATTTTTCCATGGACGTTGTTGTATTTTTGTAAGAGAAAGGGTGAGACCAAAAAAAATGAAAATTGGTAGATAAAATATAGTAAATATTCTTTATTTGGTTGTGGTAGACACACAAGAAAGACGTTTTTAAAAGGTAGCTTGTGAATACAAGTATTTTGTTGGGTTTTGGCACCAGCATTTTGACTGCTGACTTTTGGAAGATCCTGTTCTGCCGCCACTCTGATGGGTTTGCCAATACTAATGGCCTTGCTGGTGAGCTGGAACAAGGCTATAGTGTTTTTTCTGCCACATGCTGGCTTCTCCTCTTCATGAATTTTTTTTTAAAAAAATTTCTTATATTTGGCCCTGACATTATACGTAAGTCCAACGAACTTCCATACAGATCTCTACAGACTGTGTGCAGGTCTGGCAGCTTTATACTGCCTATGTGGATAAAAGAGAACTAAACATGAAGACAAATTGAAATATTATGAGTATAAACACAGATTTTGCCAGCTACTGACTGGAAGAACTAGTCATGGTTCAGAGTTATAATTCAAAACCAGGCACAGGAAAAAAATACTTTTGGAGAAGAGTGTGCAGAAAAATCCTGCATAAAATTAAGGAAGTTTTACCTTCATACATGCCAAGAAACTAATTAAAAAAGAAATTGCAGGCCAACGGTAGAATCACTATGAAAATAAAATTAATATAGAAAAATAAGATTGCTGTTGAATATTCTACGTCAGAGACCAAGACCTGGGTCGAATATTGGTTCTAACAAAGGAGGGATCTATTTTCCACTTCATAATTCTGTTACTGGTGTTTAATAAAACTCTTATATAGAATGCAATTAAGTGAAACCAGTTGGGTTTTATAGAAAATAAATTAGATTCTATGTCATTTCATATTATATTTTTTAACAAGTGATAAGCAAATAAAAATTGGCATCTATAGACAGACAAAACAAATAATTGTTTAGAATTTCTTGGCAATTTTTGTAATGCATTCCTTATGCTTGTAGGAAATGGTAGCATTCTTCTGAGCTGCTTAGAAAAAAAAAAAAAGTATAGTTGTATGAATAGGTATTTTCTGTGTAAAGTTAATTCATGTATTCAACTTCATAGAAATAGAAAGGCTCTGGCCTCTTAGATACAGGTTTCCAGCACAGCATCATCCAATACTTAGGCATTTTGAAGTTTATACTGTGTTGATATTCACCTTGCTAGGAAAACCATTTTTCAAGTATGAGATTTCAGGATTTTTTTAAGCACTGAGAGTAATTACTACCTAGAACACCATGTGAATATCGGTTGCCAAAGTGTGGATCTTTCAGGACTTGTACCAGCAATGACGAAATCAGATTTTATAAGAATCTTCTCTTGAATTAAAGTACTTTTGAGGTTTCTAGTGTATTGTTATATCTGCATTTATCTACTCCACCCAAAAGGAGAAATAAGGAAGTGTTCTGAAAAAGGCTGTGCTCAAAAGTTTTCAGTTTCTAGTCCCAAGAACTCAATGAGTAACAACTGACCTTTTCTGCTATCAGGATCTAATGAAATTTCCGTATCTTGTTGCACCAAAATTTCTTGACACCTAAAACCCACACTGGCTTTTAATAAGGTGGCTTCCATTTGAGTGAAATTACATGAGCTCACACTAGATCTCCCACGTAAATTATTTTAGGTGTCATACAGGAACACATTCCATAACAGGAGGGGTAAATATAAAGCAGCTGAAATTTTGAAAACACACTTCATACTACAGCAGTGGTGGGAGCGGCTGACCCTCAAGTCCCTGGGAAAAGGCATACTGCTGGGATGTGACCAATAGATTTTGAGTTCCTTCTCTGCCTGTGTCCAGAGAGGAGCTAAAGCCTGTGTCTCCCACATCCCACAGAAATACCTTTTACTCCAGGCTTTTAGCCATTCTGGATGTAGTTTGCTCTCAAAATGTTAAATGATCATTTTAATTACACGTCCTTTTTCTAGTGAAAGACAATTATTAATGAGATGCTTTAGAAAGACAACTTGATGTGAAGATTTCTAGTCCCTTGCTCAGCTGCTGTCTTCCGACTTTATTAGTATTATTATTCTGCTGGGTAGAGGATAGATTATTCTGTCTACCTGGCAGGAAGAGTAAAGCATTCTTCTGCTTTCCTTAGTACTGGTTATCTGGGGCAAGGGAGGGAGGCGAGGAGCAGTGAAGCACCTTGACACTTTAAACAGCAAATAAGTAAACTGCAAGAAATCCAGATATTTGTTCATCATTCATCTCCCTACCCCACCTTACCCATCCTGTTGTTGAACACCTGGCAATCCCAGTTTCCACTTCAGTAGGCCTGAGTCACAGCAGTAGCCTCCATGCAACCCTTCAGAGTGTTGTGCAGAGACAAATGGTTGCCAGCATTGTTGCCCACTTGTTGGTTCTACATGTAGCCTGCCAGAGAGTTTAAAAAGTGAGCTACCTTCCCTGCCATCTGATACCATGGTAACCACTCCTCTGCTTTTTACCACTAAGCATCTGTTAGTGTTTTCATTGTAAACCCACGTTTTCAAGAATTTAGGGCTTGGCATAAACTGCTGTTTTTTCTTCAATTTCTTGCTCTGGATTGTATTAGAAAAAAATAAAAAATCCGGTTCTTTCTCTCTTCTGCTGCTTAAAAAAATAGCAAAGTCCTCCAAGGTCCAATGCAAAACGAAGTAAAAGCAATTAAAATTATTCAATGTTGCCATGGAAGTCTGGGTGGCACTTCAGCTCCAATTCACACCCTTTCTCAAGAAAGAAAAATTAAGTACATGAGTGATTTAGTGAAGATATACAGCAGCTCAGCTACTTACCTCATTCCTGCTTTTATCTGATGCTGCAGCAGCAGATTGCACTTCTGAGATGTAGAAAGCTGTGCACACTGGCGAGCAAGAGAAGTAATCAAAGTAACAGGAGAGGGACTAAGAGGGAAGTGTGAGATGAATGAAGGAGAAAAAGATATCAAACATTAAGTACAAAGGTAACAGGGAGGGGAGCTGAACCAGAAGGTGGAGATGAGGACGGTTACCCGCAAGTAGGAAGAAAGGGTATTGTCAGCAGTGACAGATAATGGTGCTAAAAGAGGATCATGGAATACATTACCAGAATTTCAGTTTTGACAGTGATAGTCTGAAGTTTTCTGCAGGAACACAAGCTAGAGGCAAGGAATGACATTCTGGATTCAATAAAAGGAAGCTGGGATTAGTAAAGTAGTTTTTACTGTCACTGAAATGATTATATTCTTATTCCTTTCTTCCCATCGTAATCTCCAGAAAGAAGGTGAGTCTGAGGATAAAAAATTTTGAAAGGACACTGTGAAGGCTGAACTGTATGCCTAGGTAAATCAAAGAGATTTTCACTGTTGGCTAGAACAGAATAGGAAAGAGTACAAAAAAAATAAGCACCTTTGAAAATCAGATTAGTCTAATGAGCTGAAGGATTTTATGTCTGAGATGAAATGGCTTCTCCAGTAACTTCTAGCCATCAATATCTCTCCTTTTTCCTGTCATGTGGAACAAATGGACTCCAACATTATTTATTTGCCTGTGTATAACTTCTCGGTCCAGAAAACCCGTCATGTCCAACCAAACGTAGGCATGCTGCCTACTGTCTTTATTCTGCATTTAGGACTTGGCCCACGAGAATAGCTCTACAGAACTGGCATTTATTCAACACCGATGTCTCCCATCTTCCAGGGATATCTGACTTCTTTAGGCATACATTAGCTCAGATCCAACATTGTTAATCAGGAATCTCCAATTGCAGGGTAGCAACTGTCAAGTGAACAGCTGATATTCGTGGTAAAACAGTTTTGTGGTGAAAACAGCAAGGCTGTGAGAAGTTTCTCATCATGTCCTAAGGGCACACCAAGACCAGAACAGCAGAGGTGGCCACAGACTCAGCTTTGACTGTGCCACAAAAGATGGTTCAGCAAGACAAATACCTAAAAAGATTGCTCAGCAAGACAAAGAAATATATATAAATACCAGAAGGGAGATGCTAAGAAGACAATACTAGACTCCTTTCTGTGGTGCCTAGTGACAGAAAAGATGCAATATGCACAACCTGAAACACAGGATGTTACCTCTGAACCTCAGGAAACACTTTTTCACTGTGAGGGTGAAGCTTGCCCAAAGAGGTTGTGGAGTCTCCCACATTGCAGATATTCAAAAGCTATCTAGACTTGGTCCTGGGCAACCAGCTCTGAGTGGCTCTGCTTGAACATGGATTTGAACAAGATGATGTCCAGAAGTCCCTTCCAGACTCAACTGTTCTGTGATTCTGTGACAAAATAATGAGTTATTTTGGACACGCTTTGAAGAAAAGCCTGAAGTTCTTATAACAAGATGTTCAGCAGTGCTAAACAGAGAAACTGGCAAATTCCCTAAACAATATCTAGTTTCACAACAACTCTAAAGTAGCAGAAGCCAGCCTAAAATGTCAACAAAGGAAGCACTTCCATCTTCAGTCACTTGTTCCAATCTCTGCACCTTTACTTCCTTGGGTCACCACAAAACATTCATGTAGCTATGCAGTCAGGAACGGCTTGGAAATATCTTTAGAAAAAATGATTCTTTTGACAACAGCAGTTTCCAAGCCAAAACAGGGTTCTGAGAAAGTTTAGGACAGAATTATGTGTAGAAAAAGGTCTTCTACTTTCAGAAGGAAGTCATTTCTAAGTCACTCCTCAATTACCTTCAAGAGTTTGGATCAGCCTACAAATCAGAACCTGCCAGCAGCTCTCCATTGTAGCTGTTAATTCATGCTTTCGCATCTGTTACATTAGCATGCCAAAAGAACTTACAACCTCCTTGAAATTTCCTTCAGCATAGTTTGAGCATAATTGAATATTAGGAGATCAAAATTTAATTTTTGTATTTTCTTAACCAAATCTATTCAAATATGCCCTATGCAATAGTTCCCTTGGAGTATTAGGTGCAGAACAAGGTCAGAACTTTTACAGCCAACCATTTCTGAGTGACATATAAACAAAGAAAGGTTGGAACCTTTTCTCTCTTTTAAACATGAAAAGCCCAAAACGTTTCTAAGCAATTTAGCATCCACTGGGCCATGCTGCCACCTGTCAGTCTGGTAACCCCTTCTTAGATTTCTAAGGATAGCTGAAGAATAGTTGAGTTGAAAATACCCTTCATCTAACTATTTTTCATTCTAATTAGAAACATGTAGTCTAAACTTTGTCGAAGAGTTTAAACGAAACCCTTAGAATAAGTGCCTGAACAGGCAGTAAGGCTGCCTGTGCTGTCTAGGTGCACATTTATAAGAGCTTTCATTATATAAGGATCAAATCTCTTCGTTAAATATTCTCATTTAAAACTAATTTGCATAAACAAGGGCTCATTTCTCAAAGAATGTGCCCATTCAAAGAAAATTAGATTTCACTTGGAAATGCGCACAACTCCAAATTTCTCATCATGTTCTCAGGCTGTGCAAAACAGATTCATTTCCAAATGTGTCCTATATTGGTTTGCAACCATTTTCCCCCCAGTCTGAGTAGAGCCAACAAAGCTGTTACACGCCAGAGCCTCTCTGAGCACTCCAGTATGTGCATTCGTGTCCTACATCAGAGCAAGACCTTGGCGGACACTGGCTCCTGCCTTGTTTTGGTTTGCAAAGGAAGGATGCATGTGTGCTGTCCAGAGGGCACACAGCTGTCTAGTCAGATCCCTCATGATGGAGCAATCTGGATTTCCAGTCATTCTAAAACACGTGGCTCATCCTCAGGCTGTAGATAGGCAGTGTCAAGCAATAAAGCTGACATGTCCATCCAGTTTGCAACAGTCATTTTGGGGATGGATAAATAGAGTCCCTCTGTTTCCTTTCTCACTTTCCTACATCAGCTTCTGCCCAAACTTCTGTGTTTGGGAAAGCTGTTCTGTCCACCTTCCTAAGCTTGTCTGATTGCTCCCCCACTTGCTCAGGTATGCTCAAGGCCACCAATGATATCTTTATGCAGTGTTGTTGGCATCAAAGCATTAAGTAAATGGCTTGCAAGGATTTATTGTTTATTTATTTTTTTTCCGTTTATACTTCTTAAAGTCTATAATGCTTACCTGTCTCCTATTAGCAGGAGTCAAGTTCTGTCATTGACTCATCCAAAACAGTGTCCTATGGGTTTAATAATGACCATTACAGACAGAGTAATTCAGAGGCATTCACTGAGTGTGACAAGGGGTTGAACTAGCATTTTTCCATCTGACCAAAATATTACTATAGCTTGAAACTCCCTGAAAAAGTCCTGAGAAAGTCACAAATTTCCCAGAAGTGCAGCTTTAGTGTATTCTCAGCTACAACTGCTACTGTATTCAACAAGGAGCCCCATAACCAAATCAATTTTATAAGCACTGTTTTGAGCACCACTTAAAGATGTAGTTATCTGACAATTCTGAAAGGCTTTAGATGATTTGGATTAATATTTCAGGAGTGGGCATCAGCTTCAGACTGATTTCTGGTTGTTTTTGTCATTTATTTTGCTTTTGAGCTGAATCAGTTCAGCTACTTCCACAAATAATAAACAAGTGAAACATTGCATTTTGATCAATTTTTTAAAAGAATGTTTGCAACCGTTTACGTTGAAGAATTCCAGGACTTCTGTGTTTTGAAAGACTTTATATTTGATAAGGAATCCACTGCATAAAAATTCACCCAGATTTGGACTAGTTACAAGCCTCCAGATTACTATTTGTTTATGTACAGTTCCTAATGGCCAAATTTTGGCAGCTGAATTTTCTGAAGATTTTGCATACATGGCACATCTTCTGTCCTTCCCTGGCTCCTACATGTCACTTTTATAATGACTAAGCCATGTCTGGAATGACTATACCATCTCTGTAATGACTATAAATGTGTATCGGTGCTATTGGTGTTAAGACTTTTCCTTAAACCGCTTTCTAGAGTTTTTGAAAATGAAGTTTTATCAAACTCTGGAATCATGAACAAATAAACTTTTTTGCCATGTTGGCATGACTTCTCCCTGCTAACATGTCTGTTTTTTCCAATATGTTGAGAAAGTTCCAACAAAATGATCTTCAAATGTTAATTTCCATTTTATGTTTTGACTTAGCTTAAAACGTAAGATACGTATCAAATCATCTGGGTTGGATAGTTGATTGATTGGGGATGGGACTTGTTTGTTTGTTTAAAAATAAATATACAGCATTGCCCATCTATTTGATTTACTTTTCATACTATGATTAAAATACATGAATAAGAAACCAGGAAATAAAAATACTTTGGTGATTTATATTAGCAATGTAATCAACTACAGTTACAATCCTTTTAAAAACTTTGTTTTCCAGTTTATGAGATGTTTGATACAATCTAAGAATCTAATTATGACATTAAAATTACTTTGTTATCTATCTCACATGACATATTTACAATACAAACTAAACACTTAAATCTGATTTAAAATACTTTATTTGCAGTGACTTTCACTAAATGTAGTTCTTGACACGTTTTTTCTTAACTAATTTGCTTGCTTCTGTTTACTAACTGGATAATTGTCAGAGTATAATTAACACAGATGTCGCATGTGCCTAGTTTTCAGGTTCAGGTTAAATTTATACTACTGCATATGGAAGTGTCTAATTAGATTGCAATCTGAAATGGTGAAGGAGTTACTATATTTTAAGTAAAGCCTCTTTCACAGGCTTTATTTTATTCAGTGAAACTATAATGTTTTCATTAGCTGGCAGTTTATAAAATAAGACTCATATTAAGCACATCAGCTTGCGCACATCAGTGTTTACTGACGTAGAAATATTTGCAAGTTAGACACTAATGTCCCCAAATATTTGGACAGATTCTGAGTTCTGTAGGCTAAAGTTTTATATTAAACCAATTAATACCATGATCCTAAACATTCTAACTCTCAGAGGTTCTGAAACCCAAATTTATTTCTTATTCCAGTGATTTATTTTCCAGTGACTCTTTTCTCTTTTGGTTATACTTTAAGATCTTGAAGAATTCGAACTTAGGTTTTGAAAGATTTGGCAACAAAATGGAGTTGGTTTTTAGCAATAATCTGTGAGAGCTTTATGTGGCTGTGTGCTACTGGAAATTATAAGATATGTCCCAAGCGTGATTTTGACACTTCATTTCAAACCAGTAATGAAGAATTAGGTAAGGTTCTAACTATAACATTTAATTTACTGTGACATTTTACGTTAATACCAACAAAGTAGATCCCAATGAATAGGGAATATAAAACAGTGTTCATGGTCAGCTGGATAGTTAACTGTAACTATATGGAAAGTGTCATTGTGCACAACTTTCACAACCTATAACATTAAACAGTGAGAATGAAAGTGATACCGATAAGTTTTGGCACAGAGAATTAATAAAAGAGAATGTGTTTATCCTAGTAGAAAATAAAAAGTTAGCGGGTAAATGCAATTAAACTACTCCTTTTACTTAATATAGGTTGATAATGCACCCCTTCGCTTTTCATGCCTTTTTCATTATTCAGTAATTTTAATAAGTGATTAAAGTGCTGATTATGTTCTGTAATCCAAATTACTGAATGTGAGCTAAAGAGACATTCACAGATCTAGCCTACCAAGCAATGTTTTAATTCTAAATTGCCACTTCAGATTTAGAAGTAGTGATATTAAGTACGTTGTTCACATTAATTCTGATTTATAATCTGATGTAATAACTAAATCACAGACATGGATTAAGTTTCATAGTCTTTTTAACAGGAAAAAAACCCCACCATATGCTGTTGAGAACAACTGGCATTGCAATTACACTGATACTGCAATTGAGTCTTGAAGCTCTGTTGTCTTTACATGCCAACACTTTCCTACAGAATAACAGCTACCGGGTACTTTTACTCAAGTAAAATGCACTCTGCAATAATAGCAATTTTTGAATTGAGATTGCAAAACAAATAATAGGTTTCTTTATAGGCACTTTTTCAATTGGTGTACAACTGGTCTCACACATCTAAGAAAAATAAATTCTCCATACTTATCCAGGGAATTAGTGGAGTAGCTAATTGCTTAAACCTAAACAAAGGTTTGACAAGACAGAATTCCTCAGCACTGTCTCAGTGCTCAAAATCTTCCTTTTAAAGGAAGATTTTATTACATTTTACATTTCATATATGGAAGTTTTTCATTACTCTAGAACTGTGCAGAAGCAACATTTCCTTTATTATTCATGATTAGTGGTTTTTAAATGTAACTATCTCTCAGAAATTTACATTCTCTTTTACAACAAACAAACATACAAACCAAGGCAATTTATCGAACAAGTGGGCACCTGTCCTGCTAAAATAGCCTCTCCTCATAAGTTTGGTTTTTTCCTTTTCAGTATGTTCCACACCCGAATTTGGACAGCCTCATTGTTGTCCATTAATATCATAAATATGGACCAGATTCGTATTCTAACTGACTTTGAAAGAGTACCTGTAAGAGATGAAGTATATCTGTTGAACTTTTCCCAATAAAATTCAAGATTTCAACTACAGATTCATCAAAACTAAGGCACTCAAAAATTTTTATTTGGTTTTAGAAATGTTGCCTGGCACCCTCTGTGTATGTTAAGCACCTGCATGTCTGCATCCATGCCGCTGGATCCATCTAGTTATAATATAGTGGCTTCCTCCCGTTCCTTGAGGTGATAACAATTCCCCCATTTTGTAATGAACTGTCACAGTGCAGCAACAGAGATAGGAAAGAAGCCTGTCTCATCCCTGTGATTTTTTTCTTTGATACCAATTAATTAGACAGAACCACGACTGCAGAAGAAATGTTTAGAACTGAAGATATCTAAATGATCTCATCAGTGGAAAGCTGGATCCTTTGGTTGATGGTTTCTAATTTACACTCTAGCAGATGGATGGTGCTGAAGGTCACAATTACTGTATAAGGCCAACTTGTCTGTAGAGTCTGAACTCCATGTAGATAATTGTCTCATTTATGCAGAATGCTTGTAGTGAAAACCTTTTGTTCTTCTTTTACATCTCTATTTCATGTTGGTAAATTACATCTCGGTGATGAAACAAAATCAGATTTCAGGTTATCCTCCATTTCATTCTTCATATTGAATCTGGAGCTCTCTAATTAGACTGAAGAACTTTATTGCCGTCAAAGAACTGAAAGTTGCTTAGTTGTGAAAGATCTGAACTGAAAACTTTTTAGACATCCAGCCTAATAACAATCAAAATAGAATACAACTCCATATGTAACCAATAGATGAGAAATATTTTCTTTTAAGGTAAGAAAAAAATCAGGTCAATTAAATTATAAAACAGAACAAAAGCTAAAATTTTCAAAAATGGATGGCTCACTAATGTGACAGGAGCAACATTTTGCCAAAATCAGTGAAATCACTTCCTGCTGCAGAATGGCCCTTTAGCACAAATTGTGGGTGTATATTTTCACAGAATCAGCTACTCAAAACAACTGCTATTGCATGATCCTTCTGAAAAATAAATTGCTAGGTAGAGTACCCTATATTCAGCAAGGCATCAATTGTTTTGTGTATTGCAGGATAAAATAATGCAAATTAATAGATATCACATGGCACTTAACAAGCTGAAAATCCACACATTAGCTTCGTTTGTGCTAATTTGTTTGTATAGCTATATTCCATCATTCATGAGACAGAATCTTGAATCAAAACACTTCAAAAACCAAAGCGTAAACCAAGCACAAACAAAAAGCCCTTTCATTTGAAAATTCAGTTTTGTGCTGTTAATGACTTGAAAGTGACATTAAGCTGGTACTGGGAGCATCAAGCAAACGAGCTATAGAATTTTGTGCTCTGGTCTTTGCAGTCAAGCTTGGGCTATGAAGGTGTCTGAAAATATTTCTATCTGATGGGTATTCACTGATTTTTTTTTTTTTTCTTACATGAACTTAATTCATTTTCTAGCAAATATCTATCTACATCATGGTCCATATCCCCTTACACAGCTTGAGATTAAGTTGTCTCCTATAATCCTCCTGTCCTTTTATTACCACCTCTGTAGGTTTGGTTATCTCCTTTAAACTAGCTACTCTCTTGAAGTCTCAAAAACTTTACAGTTATGATACTGACAGAGTCAAAATAATTCATTCCGAGGCCCTTTCAACAAGGCAAGTGCAACCAGTTGAAAAGTAGACTCTGGGAGCAAGTGCGAACATACAGAGTTTGGTGCAGCTGAACCCTCACCAAAGAACATTCAAAAACCAAAAGTGTAACTGCAGAGATTGCTGCATGCTTTTTTATCTAAAACACACACACGTACTTTAAAAGACCGACACTTGATCGCCTGAAAAATGCTTTTATTTTTCTGGACACTGACACTAAGGCAGTATTAAACAAGCTCATTTCTTCAACAATCTATTACTTTGTATTGCTTTGCTAAAATTTTGTGTTAGTGTCATAGATTTGCAGATGTCACTGAGTTGCAGTGAGTTAGCGAATGTGGCACAGAGCTGAATGATTCTCAGATATTTGTGTCACATCTTGTACATACAGAAGAGAGAGATGACCGTGTAGCTTTAAGAAACAAGGCTGACCATATAAACATATACACAACACTAAGAGGTTACAGTGAAAGACAGAAAGACACACTCTATTCCTAGTAACTGTTAGGTATGATACATTTGATATGTCACCATCAAATTCAATCTGACCTATGTTAGGATGTGGTACCAAATCACCTGTGAGATATTATTATGTTTTATCTGTTCTGAGCTAACTATGAATAATGATCTTTTCCCCCTTTGTTTTCTGCATTCTCTGTGTCCTCTACAAGTTTCATTTGAGCAGCTTGCAGTTTTCTTCCTGGATTCCTCCCAGACGTCTCCCAGCATCACAGAAATGGCCTCCTTGCTTCTTCTCTGCCTGAATCTTGCATACTGACTCAAGATACATAAAGATTTAATCCTGAGTGGACCGCCATGATTCATCCAGGCTCCCGCTTAGGCTAATAATGTGTCTGCATTAGAGATTCCTTTCTTACACCATAGTTACTTGCTGTTACATCATCGTTAGCAGGGTCAACGATGTTCTGCTACAAGCTGATACCATTTTTCATCATTTTCCTTTATATTACCAAATGAACTAGCTAGTAACGGTACAGTATCAATAAAAAATTATTGCCACTTTTAATTTATGTGAGAATTTTAACTTTTTTTATTTTCCACATTAGTGAATTTTTTTTACTTCTGTGTGACTAGCTGATCTATGGGACATTTTAAGTATAACTTGTCTCATAGTTAGAATTAATATCCGTTTTAGAGTTTACACTGTGACATTTTAAGAAAAGAATCCTTACTCATCTGTGCAATTTTTGTATCCACATGTGAATGCATTTTCTAAAGATTAGTGCAAATTACTGTCAATGTGTAGTCATTTTAGGAGCAAATACTGGATTTATGTTTGTGATGGCGGTCTAGACAGGATGCAAATTTCATCAGAAGAAATGTAGGCATAAGTCAGCATCTGCTCTTTAAGTATCAAAACTATATTCAAGTACTTTACTTGTCAAAAAACACACCAAAAAATTGTTTGCTGTAACTGAGCCTAGACTAGAACGCTGGGGGTGGCAGAACTTTTGTACATATCTATGCTCATGAAATATGTTGCGTATTTGCTGTGAAGGTGAAATTAGAAATAATTTCTGAAAACTTGAATTTTCTCATTGTGAATACTGGAGGCAAAAATTAGATTACAGTGTGGAATGTGGGAGATATACTCCCTGACTGGGTGGGACCACAGTATGCACCAGATTTTCATCTAAAGATTTGGTGCAGCTCTGTAGGCCAGAGGATAACCAAGGCAGGTCACATCATCCAGGCAACCAGGGAGTCACAGGGATCACAAGGCATACTGCAAAGTACTCCTGGTGCACTATAGACAGAGAACCGTGAGAGGTGTGTGTATGTTTCACGTCATCCCACACATAGGTGTTGTAGTAAAATGTCTTGTATTCTGTGCTATATACAGTTTTGTAAACTGTTTCTAAGTCTTTCCTCGTGGAAAATTCTGGGGGGGTGGTACTCAGGGCCCTTGGGCAGCAAATTCCACAGCTACCTGAATCATTATAGAAACACACATTGTCAAGTGCTTTTGATAGAATGAAGCATAAAACACACCATATAATCAATATATGGCTTTAACACATTCTGATATGGACTTTGTGAAAAAAAGCAAACCATCGTAATTTTGTGTTTGTTGCAAAGAAGCTTCTGTATAACCAAAATCTGTTTCCTCAGAATATTGTCTTCTGCATTTTAATGCAGGAATAGAACTCCACCAGAGTGCTCTCTGCGTTCTTTTATTGCTATTCAAAGTGCAAGGGACCATGTATTTAGGAGCTTTTGTTCTCTGTCATACAGGTCAAGTTCAGGAATCCTGAATCCTGGCAAGGAAGAAGAGCTGAGACGTATAAATATAAGGTAGCTGCACAGAAGCCTGCTGTTTCAAGCATTGGCCTGGGATAAGGGAGAACTATGTGCTACCACAAGCTACCTGAACCCAGTGAGTTGTGTTTAACATACCACAGATGTTCAGAAAGGTTGGAGTTCCCTGCTTCTGGCTGTACTGTGAAGAGCTGCACCTCCAAGAAGTGAAAGCCCTTTAAAATGAGTGCTATTGTTCTTATTGTTTTTCTATTTACAGCTGAAGCTCTATTTATTTCTGATGTATTTTCCTTTTTTTTTTTCAGATTCTGAGATACTCAGAAAGACTACCAAGCATTATTGAATAAGCTTCTTCTTATTTAAGTATAACTTGTGCAAGCTGGAGCTGAAGGGGAATTACGGAGTTAAAAAATAAGTAACAACAGAGGGAAGGAGAAAAAAGATGTAGTAATAGATGAGGGAGAAAGGGTAGGGATGTGAGCAGAGACAGAGGGGCAATGAAGCAGTGAGATACGGGAAGGCTGTTCCAGATGGCAGAAGCAGCAGTTGGGAAGTCTCTGGCACCAACAGTGGCAAGATTGCAGGCAGGGACAGCGAAGAACCAGGTGCTCTGCAGGGAGAGGAGAGGAGGGAGAGAGAAGTACAAGGTCAGGGAGGTAGTCTGGCTCAACTGCATGGAAAATTATAGAAGCCAAGCTGCTGATACTCTGCCACTGAACCTTGTGCAGCTGATTTACGTCTCTGCAGAACTGTGCAAAGTGGTGACTGAAAGGTAGCAATCTTTCACCTCTACGGCAGGCAGCTTGTGCTGGTCAGTGGAAGATGAGCAGGTCAGTAGTCATCCAAGCCTGAGGGATGCAGTTAGAGCACATCCATTAAAAGGGATATGCTCCTCTATGTTTGTGGGCAGAATGGGATGAAACCTCTAGATTTAAGTAAAAATCTTCATTGAAATTTCTGAAGATAGTAATTACATTTTCAGGGAATCGGCTTTGAAGTTTATTCTCGTATAAACAGCTTCCACAAGAACACCATTGTGTTACACAGGTGATAGGACCAAACCCCTCTGGTAGGGTCATTTCGTCTTGGATGCTGTAAAAATACCATGTCTTGACGAAAAAAGATAGCTTTTTAAATTGTTTTTCTGTAGCTCAGGCAATTGTAAAAGGCTTTTCAAACGTGCATACAAGAAGTTCCCTTATGTGAATTAAACAAGAAGCATATTGTGCACAAAGTATGGAAAAAATCTCTTTGAAGTATCTGCGGAGGATTTTATGATGATGGTTCCATTGTCTGCGGCACAGTTTTGCATAGATAAGTCTATATGCTCTGACTGCTTCACTCATGGCCTTTGCAACACAACCGCCAAAGACCTTTGAATGGAATCTGGGGTCAAGCACTGCTGGGATCTTCATTCCACCATTGATGACCTGAGCAGTTGTGAATCAGGACTGGGGTGCCCAGCACATACAAACAGGCCCATTATGTGCTGTCCCCTCCTCACTGCAAAACAGAAGCACTGAGTATGGTGTTCAAATGCCAAGACCATGAATGTGGTGAGGCTCTGTCCTGTGCCATTAGCCTTGTCAGGCAGATGTCGGGCAGGGATGTGTGCCAAGCAGATGGATCATTCCTCTCCTGGCAAGACAGATTTCGGACCGAGAGGTAGCCTCAAAGTGCTAAAGCTTTAAAGTGTTTAAAATTAACATCAGAATGTAGTCAGTGCCATGCTATGTTGGACCAAAATGCTAATAGATTGTACTGTCCTACTTTATCTGACAGTGCCTAACAAAAGATAGCTCAAAGAAGGCACTTTGCAGTAAGCAGATGGGAAATAACTCGCCAAGAGGAAAAAATTCTTCCTAAACACCTTTGAATTTTTTTGTGTGTCTGAAATTCATTACTATTTGGGAGAACTGGGTTCTATAACATTGCAGATGCTTCAAGCTTTTTCCTTGATGTACATAAGAGCTGGAGCAAGCGATTAATCTTTTTCTTCACATTTTCAGATACTCTGTTTGCACATCTGTCTAATCATATTGCATAAAATGCTTAAGAACACGGAAGAAAGAGGGAAGGAGAGGTTGAAAATGTTGATTGTGTACTTAGTTATATTTAACTACTGAGCAACTATTTCTCATAAGGTAGATTTTTGCATGTGGTATTTGTCCTGTGCCCTTAGGGAGGATCTAAGTCAACTCAGACTCTGGGGATTTGCTATCATTTACTCAAACATTAGTTCCACATTGTATTATTGTGGTAGTTCATCAACAATAGTGATAAGAGGCATCCAAAAGCCTCAGACTGATTTGTTACGTCAGTTTTGCTTTTTAGAATAAGACAGCTCCTTAGAAAGAGAGAACACTGTCATGTTCCTATGTATCCTGTCTGAATACACAAACATGTTACTAATGATGTACTTAGGAGGGGGGAAAGCTATTATCTGGTGTTAGTTTTCTTTTGGTTTAAGCTACACTTTACTTTAGATCTGAGATGCATTTGCACTTCAATAAAATGTGTGTACAACAGGAAAAGTTTATGAAGTATCAAGACCAAATTGTCACTTGAAGGTGACTGGACGTAGCTCAGTTGACAAACCCTGATAATGGGTTGGTTATTCATGTCCATGACAATTGACATTTCTCACTGACTTGACTAGCCCAAACAGTCTTACCATGCTCCATACAAAAACTGTAGGATAAATGGTGGCAAATTTTCCCTCAGCTCCCAGAGAATCAATTAGGCAGCATGGAGCACCACCCAGCACTAGATACGGCCAGTAATGACTTCTGTGCACCATTCATTTCATACTTTCATTTAATTCCCTTTGCCACTGTAATTTAATTTATTTCACTCGGTCTTATTAGTCTTCAGATAACATCTTGATATGGATGAGCATACATCTTCATCGCATACAATGGATTTGTTTTAAGTGCCTCTTTGTGAACAGTTTTGTCTCTTCCCTGGGTGGAAGTGTATGTGAACAGACGATGCTTAGGTGTCTGAATTCATAATTACTAGTGTTATGTCTATAACATTATCTTCTCAAAAAAATACAGTCATACTTCTTTAAAATATGATGCAAAGTCTAATCTTGCTTTTTCTCTAATTTTGAAGTTGACTTTGCCATTCTCCACGATGCTGCGCGGCTGGCTGCAGTCAGTCATTCCTTCAAGTCGCTTTCTGGCTTGAGGGGTTTGCACGCTGTTGCTGTCTAACAGCGCTCTCTACTGATAAAGAGTGCAAAAAACATTTCATTTTTGTGCTTTTCTACATGCTTTTATTTCTGAAACTGCTAAATTGAACTAAAAGGAGTATTTTAAATATTGTGATGAACTAACAATTCCAAGCTGATCTGTATAACTTTTTTATTTGTTTTAATTTAATTTCATATGACTTCTGGTTTTTTGTACCTTATACTTCTGCAAGAGTCATGGTTATATATGAAAATATTGAGACATTTCCAAGCAGAATTTGTGTATTTGGGAAGAACAGAATTCCCACAGGCTTTTTTTCCTAAATCCTCGAGGTTTTCTAAGCAACACTTCCCTGTCATTTACAGACTGACAGCAGAGATTAATCAAATATTAGACAGCGTTCTCACTTTGCGAATGAATGTATCATACCATGCACAAAAACTGTGTCTGCTGAAAGCTACGGAAGTGGCTGGCATCATTTTTCAAGTCCTTATTGTATTTCAACTGTGTAAAGTTTTCAAGATTAGACACAAAGTTTAGTTTTAAATTAATCTTATGTTAAGTTAAATGAGGAGAACTGTTGCAATAAAATACTGGTTTGGTCTTTCAATATATAAAGGGAGCTTATAAGAAAGTTGGAAAAATACTTTCTACCAGGTTCTGTAGTGAAGGAAAAAGGGAAAATGTTTTTCAACTGAAAGAGGGTAGATTTAGGCTTGACATAACAAAGAATCTTTTTTTATGGTGAGAGTAGTGAGATAGTGGAACAGGTTGCACACAGAAGTTGTGGATGTCCCATTATTGGAAGTGTTCAAAGTCAGGTTGGATGGGGCTTTGAGCAGCCTGATCTAGTGGAAGATCACTAGATCTAGTGAAAGAGGGTTGCACTAGGTGGTCTTTAGAGGTCCCTTCTAATCCAAACCATTCTGTGATTCTATGAAAAGGAAGGAAGAGACAGAGGGAAAGAGTGGGACATCCTGTATAAATATGTAAAACCGCCATCTCTAAAGTCTACTCAGAAAGGAGAAACAAGATACTCCAGGTTGCATTGGCATGGATGCCCTGCACTCGTAGAGTAACTGCAACATCAAGCCCAAACCAACATCCTTTACTGAGAGGGTTGGGACCACCTGTTCACAGTGCTCCACAGCTTACTGGAGGCCCCTCTGGTTGTATGTCTATGCTCTCCCTGTTATGTTAATAGTGTGTGGAACTTCTGTTTCCTGGGGATGTTCTTTCTACTGCTTCCTGCTGCTTTTATTTCAGACAGATATTGTGTGGCTGTCCATTGCATACGAAACTTGCTCAGTCATTTAAGACACCTTCTGTGAGGTCATATGTAAATCAATTGGCAACATGAGGACACAGTAGTAACAACAACAATATTCAATCACATTTCTTCAGTTGCAGAAATTTTTAATGTCTGATTAAGAAACAAGATAATAATAACCTCATAGTCTTCCTGTAAGACTGAAATCAAATGAAATTGCGGCACTGACGCTGAATGTGTATTGTCATTATTCCTTTGCATTGATTTTTGTAGTTTTAAATTATTTCTCTATTGAAGTCCAAAATATAAAGAAAGAATAGCCAGATCATAATCCTTTAACTTGAGTAAACTACATTCACAATACTGAGGTTCCTCCTCCCCGCTTCTCTTTCCACTTCTGGCAATGAGTTTAGTCTCAAACTCACACAAATTGTTTGGTCCATTTGGAATTCATGTGACATTTTGCATGAAAAACAGTGTGAAATGCTGTTTTCTCTGCTCCTGTGATATAAATTATTCATCTTTGTGATTTATCAGACAGCTTTTTCTTGTAGATAAGAAGTCACCTCTCATTTGCTCTACAGATCACATAGCCTAAACAATAGAAAATGAGTTGAATCCAGCAGGAAAGAAAAAAAAAGAGCGAGCTGAGTATCTATAGTTTGTTTTAGGATTATTAAAAGAAAATGCTATGGCTCCAAACCTGCTTAACTTTGAATGAAGTCATTTATGCGTGACTAGGTTATCTAGTGTGCAATAAAAATGCAGGTAGTGCAGAAGTGGACGTCTGATTTCAAAGTGCAGCAGAGGGAGTTACACAAATTATTAAGAGAATGCCTATGGTCTAAGCTTTGTAAATGGGTCCAGGAGACTATGGTGATTTCCTCTAATTATATGAAGTACGTTGAGGCACATTAATGATGGGAGAGCAATTAACTTATTCATTCTCGGTCTTTTAGTTTGTTTGTTTTCTTTTGGAAGAAGTTTTAAAAGACTTTTTTCTTTTACTTTTGTAGGACATTCTGTTTAAAACCAAGTGGCGACCTTACTAAGAAAATTACACAGGTGACTGGGGATCTGTGCTGGAAGGATCATCATGTTTGAACACTGAATCCAGGCTCAGACAGTCCCTCAGTCACACATTGCTTTCCCTGTACCTCCATTCCATCCTACATTCCTACTGCCAGTCACTGTCTCAGGCATGGTGTGGGGCTAGCTGCACCATTAGCCTAAAGCAATACCATCATGTCTAGCTTTTTGCATTTCTTGAGATTTGAACCAAATGCTGTATTATAGCATGCATGGAGAATTCTTGCTTCTGAATCTGCCAATTTCTGGTTGACATTTTGGTGTTTCTCTTCATAATCAAGTTAGAGCAATATTTCCTGCTGGCCTTCGGTTTCCACTCCAGCTGTGTCTATGACAGTAAACCGAAGCAGCCCCTGTTCTCTGGTCTCGATGGCCAGTGACACTTGCCTGGGCAGCTAGACTTTCTTGCCCTCCAAAATAGCCTGGTCTTATCTATACTGTCTGTCATGAATGATCCCTGACCTTGGTTATCCCCAGAACAATTTCTGCAATGTCAGCGCAGGCACTAATTGGCATGAGTTAAAACTGTGCCAGGGGACAGAGTATTGTACACTACCCATATTCAAGCTCTGCTCTGGTGATGTTTAGCTTACTGACACAGACCTACACCAGTGGAGAAATATATTTTCTACACACATAGTGAAACAGAAGCGGGTTTGTTAGGAGAATACATGGAAATAACATCAACTGTACAAAATCATAGAGGCTGTATGCTTTTTCCACGACTTTCACTGAGTGGCATTATAAAATATGTAGATAATATGAAGATAAAAATACGCTCTTAAATGAGTCCATTATTTCTCTTGAACTCTGAAGCTGCTGAGGCAGCAGCAGTAGTTTATATTAGTAGCTTTTCCTGTCTATGGCTTGATAAGAGGCTGCAGTTGCTGTCACTGGAAATGGCAATGGCCGTTCGAGCTACTACTGCCAACTTCCTCAGAAATTTCCACTTAGTGTTGCTGAAAAGAGCAAACCTCATGCAAGCTCTCCAAGGAGGACACTTATATATGTGGAAAACTACACAGGTCAAGGTGCTGATGATAGCACCTAAGCAAAAGCTTTTTTTTTTTCCTCTGAAAAGATGCCCAAAATATTTCTACTCCTTTCCAACAGTTCGTTTTGGGTTTTTTTGTTTGTTTTTTTGTGGTTTTTTTTTTCACATCAGTGGGTTGTTTAGGCATTTGAATCTTCCCTCAGATTTTACAAACAATAAAAACTGTTGTGTCCTTTAGTAAAGAAAGAATATGTCCTCACGTATGTCACATGGACACATTAGAGACCTTCAAGACAAGTCACAGGTAACAACTCAGAGATTGGTAGAAATTGCTTTGATTGACTGGCTATCAAACATCAGCATGCAGAGAAGTGTACTTTGACCCCTCTGCAGAGAAGGATCTGGGGGTTCTGGTCAATGGCAAGTTGAACACGAGCCAGCAGTGTCCCTGGCAGCCAAGAGGGCCACCCGTGTCCTGGGGTGCACCAAGCACAGCATTGCCAGCCGGGCAGGGAGGTGATTGTCCTGCTCTGCTCTGCGCTGGTGCGGCCTCACCTGGAGCACTGTGTGCAGTTCTGGGCAACACAGGATAAAAAAAGATATAAAGCTACTGTAGAGTGTCCAGAAGAGGCTACAAAGTTGGTGAAGGGTTTGGAGAGGAAGGCCTATGAGGAGTGGTTAAAATCAGTCGTATTGTGCAGCCTGGAGAAGAGACTGAAGGGAAACCTCATCACGGTTACAGCTTCCTCACAAGAAGAGGAGGAAGGGTAGGCACCCATCTCTTCTCTCTGTTGACCTGTGATAGGACCCAGGGGAATGGCAGGAAGATGTGCCAGGGGAGGTTCAGGTTGGACATTAGGAAAAGGTTCTTCCCCCAGAGGGTGGTGAAGCACTGGAACAGGCTCCCCAGGGAGCTGTCACAGCCCCAAGCCTGACAGCGTTCAAGAAAAGACTGGATGTTGCCCTCAGACACATGGTATGAAATTTTGGGTTGTCCTGTGCAGAGGGGGAGATGGGCTTGATGATCCTTGCGCCCCTTCTAACTCAGGACATTCTAATGATTCTATTTTCTGTATTATTCTTAATTTGTGCACATAAACTGGATGAAATCAATAAACTATGAGACAAACCTTGGCATTTAAAGTTCTTGCTGCACACCATTTGTTTCCATGGGCTTTACATGGAGTTTTCACAGGCAGATTTCTTGGAGGGCAGTGGGTTTAGTGTGAGTTCCCAGATCCGACTGAACTTGCAAAATGCATATATGAGAGAGAGCTGAATTAATTGAAGGTGACTGGAAGTGCAGTCCGGCCTTTTGTACCAACACTAACTTCATCTCACTGGCAGAGTTCTGTAATACCATAGACAGAAATGGTTTTACAGTTATCTCAGATACACTGTTTTGTAAGTTTCTTTGCCATTGCCATAACTCCACTAAATTTTAGCTCCTGAAGGTGGAAGTTTTCCAATCCATGTGTTTGCCTGAGGACACATTTTTAATTGATCTTGAAAGTAGATTAAAGCATGTTTTTGGCTTAAACAACTTGGCTATTTCTCAGAATGAATCACAAGCAAAATATGTTCTACTCATATAAGAAAAAAATTAAAGAGAGAGAAGTGCCAGCACCTTCACATTTAGGCTGCAGACTTGGAGAGCCTAGCAATGGAACTCCTTCAGATATGCGTATTGTCCTGCAAAATATTACCTCAAAAGTTACTATGAACTCAGCAGTGTGACAGTTACATTTTTAGAACATTTTGTTTACCTCGATTTAGTTCCATCCTACGGCCCTTAGGGGTTAACCTGACTAATTTTTTCTTTAGGGCCCTTCAGATTTTCCTGCCTGAGAACAACGAGAACCGATCAGAGCTTCTCTGACATATGAACCTCTACATCTTCCAGGGGCAACATAAATGCAAGAAAGAACAGTCAGGTTGCTGTCTCCCTTATTCTCCAAAGACAAGCCTTAGTGAAACGTACCGGAATAAGCTGTTACAAGGGTAATGGAGGAGGAACTGTAAAAAGGCTGAGGCAAAGAAAAACAAAACAGAGACACAAAATATGGACACAGAAGGAATGGTAAGAAGGAAGGACAATGTTAAAGAAGATATTGAGCAATTGGAATTAAGTAGAATAATCAGGAAACAACAGTATGCTGAATTCGGTGTTGTGCATAAAGTAAGATGCGGAATAACCCATTCTGTAGTGATTTTTTCCTGAATGGCACTCGGGACATGCTGTGCTTTTGGATCAAGACCACGCAGACAGAAAGTAGAGAAGTAACCACCTATCAGTATCAAAAGACAACCAAAAGACAACCAAAAAGCGTATGCTGTGGAGAAGGTCTGAGAAAAGACTCGGGATCTGCTGAAGAGAGTAGCCTATGCGCTGAAGGCAGTTCAGTAACCAACCTGCAATTTTAGCTGCCTGTTACCTCCCCCATTTATGCCCTGCTGAAATAGGGTCTTATTCAAAAAACAGCGTACAATCCTTTGAAAGGATTTCATGTTCCTGTGTTTACAGGCTACAATAAACTCATCTATGCAGCCTTAATTCTACATTTGCTAAATTCCATAAAGCTTATTCCTTAATGCAGTTTACATACAGACATATTGTTGTGGGATTTAAAGACTGACCCTTCAGACAGGAGAATGCAAGGGTGTTAATTGTTTTTAGACTACGTGACTAGTTAAGTCTTGTTGGGTTACCACTGCAATACAAGAAACATTTGTAGAGCATACTGCGGTCGTTTGTAGCAGTTAGCCAGCACAGCACTTTCAATAGAGTTCCTGGATTTTAGTAAGTATTTTAAATCACTGAATCTATCTCAGCTCTTAACCTTTTGAACGGCCATGGAAATAGACAGTTCAGAGACTGATGAGGGGCAGCAAACCTTGAATGTTATAATAGGTGAATGCACCAATATGGCTGCGGTTTCACATTCTGGGTTATATAGAGCAAAAAGCTGAGAGTGTCACTTCATTTATTTTCTTAGCACACCATGTATTCAAAAGCAGAGTTGCACATAGCAGCTGGCTGTGTTAGTTCCAGCTGGTGGCACCGTGGGCAGGCAAGGGAGAAACAAAATTGCAGCACCAGGTCGGCGAGCAGGACTACCCAGGTGCAGAGGCAGGAATATAAAACTGATTGTCACTGCAACTCAATATCTGGGCTTTTCTACTCCATGTGTTCCTCTTCTGAGTGACAGGGAGGAACGTTTAGTGCAGTGTTCAGTTTCTCTTGACAAGACTGAGAAGGAGGGGAAGTTTGAGAAAGTATTAATAAACAGATGCTGGAGTGATTTGTTGAAAGGTGTGGGTAATTGAAAATGGTTTAGGGTAATTATCGTCAATAAATGTTCTTAAAAATGAAGTAGAAATTCACCTACACAAAAGGCTTTAGTGCAACTTATAAAAGAAGCACAAGCAAGATTATTTGTTGGTTATCTTATTTCACTTATCCAGCTTTCAGCTTCTTGACAGTGTTACTTCAGTAGAACAAAGAAACTACTCCCTTGGATTTCTGAGGCGTTTAGGTTTCTCTTATTAGTGAAATGCATGTGGAATGAGTCACAATGTCCTACTTGACTAAGCTTTTTGAAAGAGAAATGATTGTTGCCAGAGCACTGAATAATTCTGGATAAACCCCATTTCTATCTAGTTGGTTTTCCTCTAAACAGTTCTGGTTAGAATGAAATCTGGAGCCTATTACCTGTCTAAATTGACTTCTGGGGTGCCCCCTTGATATCTGCTTAAGACAAAAATGGACAAATAGACCTTCTATATATGGCAGTACCTCACAGTTAAGGCTTTTAAATTACTATCACAACTAGTCAGCCAAACAATTCCACAGACATGCCCTGTAATCTCTTTAATCTTTTTCCAACATGACCTAGTATTTGTATCACCTAATGCCACGTTAATACTTTAATACACTTTGTATCTTAGTATAAAGTCAGCATATGTTAGTGTAAAGTCAGCAGCCTAGTCCATTCCAGGGGTTTATGGGATTTTTTTGCCTCTTTATTGCTGTGCTTTTATTTCTTATTTGAAAAATAGTCCCTATATTAAAAATTCTAGACACGTTCTTCCATAATACTTTAGTTCAGAATTACTGAACGCCACTGAAATTTTTTACTTGGGCCCCAACCTGTTGTTCCGAAGTGACGACTGGTGAAGATTTCCCCACAGTTGAGATCTGTACAGGTACCTAGATGAGAACAGATGTTACAAGGTGCAGAATACATTAAATACATTCTCTCTTTCCCAAGCCCATCAGAGAGACTGTGAGACCAAATCATAAAGCAGGGTGGCCCTAGAGCCGCATAATATACATCAGGAGTCAACACAGGTCAGTGGACAGCACACAGTGCAAAAAGCACAACTGTGCTTTTAAGCCTGTGTTCTGCTTCTTCATGTCCACTCTAACCATAAAAACAGCAGTTGAAGAGAGACTCAATTTTATGCAGCCATATAACAGTAAGAAGAATAAATGTCCTTGCTATCCCCTTCTAATGCCCATGAGGAGTTTGCTTCATTAAGTCTACCAGACATTATTCGGTGTAAAATGAAAGACTTGTTTAGGAATGATCAGAAAAATGTTCACAAAGTGGTTTTACGGCAGAAAAAGACCATTGTAGCTAAATCATTTTACCATGATTTTCACCACTTTTAAGAAAAATTCCTGTATTATGAAATTAAACGCATGTGAAAAGAAGTACTTATTATGATTTTCTAAAATCATAAGAGAAATAAACATATAATGCCAGACTTTTTTCTTTCCTATTTTATTTGTTCTCCAATAGTCATGCTTTTCAATGCAACACAAAAATGTTAGTCTTTGACATTAATAGAAGAGTGAATATTTCTGGCTACCCAGCATGACACTCTTCACAAGATAAGGTACACATTCTAAGAGCAGATATTCAATATTTCAGAAAATCAATCCTTTTGAGACATTAAGCATCATCTCACAACTGTGATCTCTCTTCAAAATATAGAAACGTGAGTGAATCTGTGTGTTTATTCACATCCAAAGGTGAACAGGTGTCTGGAGAAAGATAAATGAGGCTGAAAATGTTTTCAGAGATTTTTGTAAATCTGAATTATAATTATATGCTTGAAGAAATAATATCCATATGCAGTGGACTATTGATTTCCGGCTAAACTAGAATCATAGAACCACAGACTATTCTGAGCTGGAAGAGACCCATGAGGATCATCAAGTCCAGCTCCCATTTCCATACAGGGCAACCTAGAAGTTAAACCATATATCTAAGAACATTATCCAAACACTTATTGAGAACTGACAGGCCTGGGGCTATGACCATTTGTTCCAGTGCTTACCCACCCTCTCAGAGAAGAACTTTTTCCTAGTATCCAAACTGAAATTCTCCTGACCCAGCTTAAAGCCATCCCCTCACATCCTATCAGCACACACCAGAGATGTCATAGAATCATACAATCATAGGATAGTTTGGGTTGTAAGGGATCTTTAAAGGTCGTCTAGTCCAACCCCCTGCAATGAGCAGGGACATCTTCAACTAGATAAGATTGCTCAGAGGCCCATGCAACCTGACCTTGAATGACTCCAGGGATGAGGCATCTGCCATCCCTCCATTTCAGAGGAGAGGTGTTCCAGCCCTTTGATCATTTTGGTGGCCTCCTCTGGCCCCTCTCCAATAGGTCCAGGTCTTTACTGTCCTGAGGACACCCAAGCTGGATGTAGGACTCCAGGTAAGGTCTCACCAGAGCAGAGTAGAGGGGCAGAATCACCTCCCTCAACCTGCTGGCCACAGTCCTTTTAATGCAGCCCAAGATAGGGTTGGCCTTCTGGGCTGCAAGCACACCTTGCCGGTTCACGTCATCTTTCATCCACCAGTACCCCCACGACCTTCTCCACATGGCTGCTCTCAATGCCTTCGTCCCCCAGCCTGTATTGAGAGCTGGGCTTGCCCCGACTCAGGTGCAGGACCTTGCATTTGTCCTTGTTGAACCTCAGGAGCTTCACATGGGACCACTTCTCAAGCTTGTCCAGGTCCCTCTGGATGGCAACACACCCCTTAGGCATGTCAACTGCACCACTCAGCTTGGTGTCATCCGCAAACTTGCTTTCTTTTTGCCTTCCAAAACTTGCTCCGCTCTGCTTCTTGACCAGTGATGCATGACAAGCTCTCTCATGCCAGCCCTGTGCTTGTGTTGCACTCAGGGAGATACCAAAAGTGGCAACTCCAGACGGTGCAGTAAGCCTGGAGCCTTTCCAAGCACAGGCTGTTTTGCACAAGCAAGAAGCCCTAGGGAAATGGAGACCGGGGAAGAGCAGAGCTCGCTCCTGCTACAAGCTTGCACAGGGCAGGAGAGCCAGAGAGCACCAGGGCACAAGTGGTGCCTTGGAGGTGCAAGAGCAGCAGGTAGGAACTGAGCAGAAAGGGCCCAGAGGAGCCCTGACAAGAAGGAGCTGTGCTCAATGCTACAGAGGACAAGAAGCAGCTCCCAGGGGCCACCCTTGGGGTCCACCTGGGGAACCCAGAAAGCTTCCTCCCACTAGATGTGGAGCACGAGGGCCACCTTCGTGGTGCACGAGCAGAAGGCCTCTGGCCGCAATGGCCCAAAGGGGCTGTGGCAAGAGGCCATGCTCTGTGCTGCAGGGGAAGGCAAAAACCCCCAGGGACACTTCTAGGCCACTGTGAGGGACAAAAAGCCTTCCTCCCCACAGCTGCAGGGCATGACAGGCCATCTTCGTGGTGCATGAGTGGCAGGCAGTAACCGAGCCAAAAGGGAGCAGAGGAGCCCTGACAAGTGGTCATGCTCAATGCTGCAGAGGAAGGCAAAAAACTCCCAGGGACCAGTGCCAATCTCCCCGGAGGAAAATTCCTTCCTGACCCCAGCCAGTGCTGGCGATCGGCTATTCCCTGAGCATATGAGCAAGACCTGCCTCCTTGTCCCACAGGCTGGTCACGTCTCCCGGGAGATGCCCAAGCCCTATTCTCCCTCAACCTGGAGCCATCTCAGGCACTTCTGAGAGGGGCCACATGGCCCCAGCCTGATCACCATGGGGAGCAAGAATCCTCCCCGTGCCTGGCAGGACACCAGTGGCTGCTCAAACTGGGACTCCTGGCAACATCTCTGCATCCTGTTTCTTATGCCTGCTGCCCCTGACTCTGCAGGGGATGAGGACAGCGAGCTCAGCAGTGCTCCTCAAGAAGGCATTCCCTTGCTCTTGCTGTTGCTCTCCAGCTGAAAAGGATTTCCCTCCATCAGATGAGCTTTGAAGGTGGCCCTGCCGGGAGCTGGCCTTGCAGCGGGGAACCTCCAGCAGCCTTGTCCAGCCTCCCTCTGGTCTTCCTCCCTCAGTCCGCTCCAAGTGATTCCATTGGCTTCTCAAGGACTGGCTCCCTGACGTCTTCAGGCTGCCCCTGGACCAGCTCTGGCAGCGGGACGCAGTAGCACACTCACCCTTATGCTGCCCCGGGGCATTGCGACTGCTGTGTGGCTGGGTGGCACTGTGACATGGGGGTGATGGGGCCCCTCCTGTGCAGCGCCACCTGCTGTCCCTCTGCACAGGAACCTTTTGGATACTGGCCCCGAGGCAGCCCCTGTGCCCAGGAGGTCCCAGGGGCTGTCCCTGCCCTTGGTGGCCAGGCTCTTCTTCATCTTACCACCTCTCTGGGCAACTGTTCCAGTATTTCACCACTCTCATGTAAAATTTCTTCCTTGTGTCTCGCCTGAATCTCCCCTCTTAAAATCAATACTCCTTGTCCTGTCGCAACAGGGCCTGCTAGGAAGTCTGTCCGCATCTTTCTTATAGGCCACTTGGAAGTACTGAAACGTTGCAATAAGGTCTACCCAGAGCCTTCTCCAGGCTGAACAACCCTAACTCTCTCAGCCTGTCCTCAGAGGAGAGCTGTTCCAGACCTCTGATCATTTTGGCGGCCTCCTCTGGCCCCTCTCCAACGGGTCCAGGTCTTTCCTGTACTGAGGGCTCCAGAGCCAGACACAGAACTCCAGGTGAGGTTTCTCCAGAGCAGAGTAGAGAAGCAGAATCACCTCCCTTGACCTACTGCTTATGCTTCTTTTTTTGTTGTCCATGATACAGTCCGCTTTCTGGGCTGCAAGCGTACATTGCCAGCTTACAAGCATCTTATCCACCAGTACCCCCAGTACCTCCCTCTCTGCTTCTCCTCATGCAGCAGCTGCAGACAGCAGCAAGGTCACCTCTCAGTCTTCCTTTTCTAAGCCAAAGAAACCAAGTACCCTCAGCCACTCCTAATAAGTCTTGCCCCCTAGTCCCTTCGCCATCTTTCTTGCCCTCCTTTGGACATAATCTAATATTTCTATATCATTCTTATATTGTGGAGCCCTAAAAGGCACACAGCATTTGAAGTGAGGCTGCATCAATGCTAAGTATAGTGGGACAATCACTTCTTTTGTCCAGTTAGTTATACTGTGCTTAATGCACCCCAGGAAAAGGTTGGTCCTTTTGGCTGCCAGGGCACACTGTTTTCTCATATTGAAACCTTTCTGCAGGGCTGCACCCCACTCTCTTGTATCTCAATCTATACACACATCTATCAGATTTCACCATCACAGGTGCAGAATCCAGCATTCGTCCTTGTTAAATTTCATATGGTTGGTGATTGTTAGGTGCTCTTGTCTATCAAGGTCTCTCTCTAAAGCCCTTCTGCTCTCTAGGGAATCAATGGGTCCTCCTAATTTATTATCATTGGCAAACTTGCTTAGTGTGCACCCAATTCCTGTGTCCAGGTCACTGATAAAAACACGGAAGTGAATCAGTCATCAAATTCAGCCCTGTGGAACACCACTAGTGACTGGCCACCAGCCAGATGTTACCCAATTTACCACAACTCTTTGAACGTGACTCTTCTAACAGTTGTTCACTCATCGTATTTTGTACGTCTAGCTGTAGGCTGGACATTTTGTTCAGAAAGATACTGTGAGAGACAGTATCAAAAGCTTTACTAAAATGTGGCGTTCTTAATATGAGAGTAGTGTTCTGGATGAAAAATCATACCATATATAATATGATTTACTTCATGATGAGAAGCACCAATCACCAAATAAACTTTTTAATTTAAAGTAGTAAAACATCTTCCTTTTCAGTGGGGAATAAAAAAAGGTTTACTTTCCAATAAATACTATTTGGCATTCGGTTTATGCCCTTTTCGCCTGAATACTACAGAGACCAGTCATATACCACAGTTTATCCAAGTAAGCAATTGTTCTTTAGAGGAATTGCTATAATTTGAAATGCTGTCTAAGGGCTTGTGGAAGAGACATTTAAGAGAGCGGAATTGTAATCCAGGCTATTTTTTTTCTAATGTAAATACATGTCATTCCGTCTGTGGATAACAGAGACTGCAAATATATTCAGTCTTCATATTTTTGCACCACTGAAATGTAAATATCAGGAGAAGTTGATGTGGAAATATGATTTAATTCATCCTCTATTTAAGACATCCAAGTGTGAAACGAGTAACAGTGCGTTATGGTTAATGATTTCACTGCAGTATAGAAATCTCCTCAGCAGGAGAAGGGTTATTCTGTTTTACTTCTTTAGATAAAAGCTGTCCAAAGACTCCAGATGAGGAAAAGTTTAAATGTAGCCAGGGAAAAATATGAGTATTTTCAGTAAACAGAAATAATCTGTGATCATTCAATAAAGAAATAAAATGTCTCTTTGCTGTAGCTCCTTGCTTTATAGAGGGATTTGGGGTTCTATTTTTAAGTCTTTGTAACCTTTATAATTATTATTATGATTTTTATATTGTTGTTACTATTATTCTATTTTCAATCACGCTTTTCTTACCTTTCACTATCTGCCATTAGAAGGCAAAATTATCTTCTGGCACATGTGGTCATTTTTCCCATACATCATTGACTATACTATGCAATTAAGGCCTTGCTTGATTTTTGTCCTAGCGCCCCTTAACTGGACTCCATGTTTTTTCCAAGTCTGTAGATACATAATGTCCATGTGACGTTTCAGTTGTTTTTTGTTCTCTGCTGTGGGGTTCTGCACACAGAAGTTGCCCCTCTGGGGAATATTTTAGCAACTGATAATAAAGCTCTTTTACATCTGTGTGCTCTTATCTTTCTTTGATAATAATTAGCAAGACAGGCAAATTCTGTACTAGGCTTGATCTATAAAATTCTACTTCAGTGTCTTTGTGCACAGCAGCAGTCATATGAAAGATTCTCACAGAGGGAGAGCAAGAGGGGACAGACATTTTGTGCAGTTGACACATCATGAGACCCTGTGTCATGAGAGGAAACCCTTTTCTTCAGCAGGTTATATGTTTGGTCCCAGACCACAGAAGAGGAAGCCTCTCCTGTTTATAGCCTTGCATAAGCAGTAAAAAGGAAATTTGTATCCATGCTTGCTCTATTGGTATCTAAGATTTGAGTCATGCAGTGCTATTTCCTTCAGTATGTCTTAGGGCACAGAATTTAACAAGATTAACTGGGCTTCATTAAGTACCTTTTCCAGAATGAGCTTTAAAAAAAAAATTGGTTGAGTGTATACTTTATTCTTATCAAAAAGGTATGCAATATACATGACTAGCTACTCCTAATGTGTCTCCTATTTTTCTAAATTCCTACAATTTTTCCAGCTTCTCTTATTCAATTATTACATCTGTTTAATCTTTTATTCTCTTTGAAGTACTCCTTTTTCTCCAGTCCTTTAAAGATTATTATTGAATCTGCCTATTTCTATAATGCCATTGTGCTGGCATGCCGAAAGCACTGTTCACTGAAAGAGTATATTGCTGTATCTAGTTTTCTAACCTTTCTTTGTATGTCATAGTTTATAAAATCTACATCCCACTGAGCTGCCCACCAGCTGTTTAGATCTCCTGTTTTTTTTCTTCTAGGAGACTGCACAACTAATTAAAAACTGTCAAACTCATGTTTATAAACAATTGTAGGATTAGATTAACTTGATATTTTAAGTAGTTCCCATGCTTCCACTTGTCCAGCAACTATACCTACTTGCTGAAGGACGTTCATAAAACAACATGAAAGAGGTTATTGTCTTGGTTTCTAAATTTTACTTTCAATTTCCATTCGTTTCCTCAAAGTTGTGTGTTCTTCAGATCCTACCAACAAAAACAGAGCTGTGAAGTTTCTAAGTAATGAAACAACATACAAATAGGGTCTCAAAGCATGGAGTTAAAATTCTGTGCAGATCAAATTTAATTTGGTTACGACTTGTTTTATCTGAACTTATTTTGGAAGCCAGTGTTTCCATTATTTTGTAGAGCACCATTTTGCAGTTGCTAATAATTTCACCTGAATAAAATAGCTTCAAAGATGTGTACAGAATAATAGTATCAGGTACTGACACTGCTACACTAATTATATGAACACCTGCCATGCAAACAATTTTGGAGATCTGCATGCTGACTTGGTGTCATATACCCTTCAAAAATAAGAAGCAGCATAAAAAATGTCTGAGAACATGGAGTTCTTGGGAAAACAGCAAAGTTTCGGTGTAAGGGTACTCTCATTCGAAGTAGAATCGGAAATATACTTGAAAGCAGTTACCTGCAACACTTTCATAAATGAAAAGCTGCTCTGAGTCAGTTCTTTAGTACTCCAACAAAGTCAAGTGCAAGGTCCTGTACATGGGTCAGGGCAATCCCAAGCACAAATGTGGGCTGGGCGAAAATGCATTGAGAGCAGCCCTGAGTAGAGGGATTTGGTTGATGAGAAGTTCAACATGACCCAGCAATGTGTGCTTGAAGCCCAGGCAGCCAACCGTATCTTGGGCTGCTTCAGAAGTCTAGTGTGACCAGCAGATCGAGGGAGATGATTCTCCCCCTCTGCTCTGCTCTCATGAAGTCCCACCTGGAACACTGCATCCAGCTCTTGGGCCCACAAATTAAGAAAGACATGGGTGTGTTAGAGCAAATCCAGAGGAGAGCCATGAAGATGATCAGAGAGTTGGAGCATATCTCCTAGAGGACAGGCTGAGAGAGTTGGAGTTTTTCAGCCTGGAGCAGAAGAGGCTCCAGGAGACCTTATAGCAGCCTTCCAGTACCGAAAGGGGCTCTACAAAAAAGCTGGAGAGGGACTTTTTACAAAGGCATGTAGTGACAGGACAAAAGATAATGGCTTTACACTGAAAAGTGGTAGTTTTAGATTAGATATAAGGAAGAAATTCTTCATCATGAAGATGATGAGGCACTGAAACAGGCTGCCCAGAGGAGTTTTGGATACCACATCCCGGTGAGTGTTCAAGGCCAGGCTGGATGTGTCTTTGAGCAATCTGGTCCAGCGGAAGGTGTCCCTGCCCACGGCAGGAGGGTTGGAACTAGATAATCTTTAAGATCACTTCCAACCCAAACCATTATATGATTCTATGATTCTAAATATATTTTATCAATTGATTAAAATAATCATGAGGAGACTGGAGCATAGGTTTGCAAGGTCAACACTGGCACCAGCTGATCTTTTGTGAAATTTGCAGTGTGAATTGCTTATCACTGGGCTGATCCCTTCATGACTGGTGGCATAGCAAGCAAGATGTCCAGCAACAGTCAGAAATCGAGCTTGAAATTATGCTCTTCAGCACTGCCCTTTCCTGGCACTGCTTATGCTCTGCTACTAATAATGTTCATTTGGTCAATTCAGTCAATTCAGTCTGTCTTCACAGATCCCACGTGATCCATCACATGGGAAATCTCTTCTGGCATCATCCGCATGTATAGTGTTTTCCTCTCACAAATTATACATTGCGTTTCCCAGTCTCCAAAAGCTTTGTACTGAACCAGCATCCTAGAAATTAAGAGCAGCAAGTATTGACTCATTATTTTGAGAAGGCTGGCAAAATACTCTTTCTTACAGAGTGAGTTACTGACCCTTGACATGAAAGCAATGCATGAAAGTGTTGATACACTTAACTGACTTGTGAAACAATCAGTTCCACCATACTACTGCAGTGGATTTGAACTGGACAAAAACTGTTATATTTCAGATAGACAGACAGAGCATTTTTACCACAGCATGATACATGAGAAGAGATACCTAAAATCTAAATATTTGCTGTATTATTACAGTGTCATGAAGTGTGAGAAAAGATTTGAAAATAAACTACATTTTTAAAGCTGAGAGGATGGTTCATCTCCTTTCAAGAGCCATGAGACTGGGTTTACATTAGAAAAAATTGCTAAGATGGTAGATAATCCTATGGTGCCAATGTATTTTGAGTGCAATATGCAGTTCTGGTCCTCACATCACTAAAAATGATGTAGCGGAACCAAAAAATGCAGAGCAACAGGTAAAATCAGAGGTATTAAACACCTTTCACATGAGAAATGACTGAAAAAAAATTGGTCTCTTCTTCCTAGAAAAGGAACAGCTAAAGCCATGTGTGGCAGGGATCTGCAACACTGTGGGCAGCGGGGATAAAAGATAATAGTTATTCATCTTTTCCAGTTCAGGACAAATGAGCAACAAGTGAAAACAACAAGAAGCAAATTCAAGACAGCATCCCAAAAGAAGAGACTTCTTTGCATGGGGTGGAGATCAGCTGTGGAGCTCCTTGCCACTGGATACTGGGAATGCAGTTTTTACAGCAGAATTTGTCCAAGGTGATGGGAAAAATCCACAAAGAAACATCAAAAAGAGAGCATCATCACCCTTTCAGGAGGTGTCTTATGTATGACTTCTTAGAGGCTGTTCTAAAAATGTCTAGGCATTTGTCACTGCCTGCTGCTGGAGACAGGACTCGTACAAGACAGACCAGTTCTTCAGCCCAGTGTGGTCACTCCTCCTGTCTTCTGTCGACTTAGAGAAGTAATTTTGTGCAGCTGAATCTTTATTCATATTATTTACAGTTCAAGTATACTTATACACATTTTATATGTAAATTCTACATCAATGTAGGGAAAGGAAAATGTTCCAAAGCCTAACAGCAGTGTCCTCCATGTAACAAGGATTGTTTAGTTATATTCAGGCATATTTCATAGTTTCATGAAGTCAGTGAGATCATTTCTGTATAAAATGGGTGGAAGCAAAATGTAAAGTTACTAAAAATATTGAAAAATACTACCCTTCTCAGAAAAAAATGTCACAGCAATCAAATATATTGTTACTAATTTAGTAGACTGGCAATAGGAGAGCTTCCTAATATATATAAATGTGATTGTCATTGAATGCCTAGCAATGCTGAAAAGGCAGGAAGAGCCTGTTGTCAATGAAGCAGGAAAATGTTGAACTTGATTTAAAGCAAACTGGTGAAAAACTGGTTGTCTGAAAATAGATGATTACTAAACAGGTTAAAAAACCTTACAGCCTACATCCCACACCTGATTAGAAGGGTATTCGTCAGAATGAAGAATGTCATACTTTTTATGTATGAATATTTGTCTCTCTGCTTAGCAACAGACACAATTGGGAACGAGATGCAAAAATCAAATTTATTTAGCATTTTTATATCTTTAGATGTTACAGAATAGACTTTGTTTTCAATTACCTTCACAATTACTGATATGTATTTCTCTACTCACTGTTCAAAAAATCCTAAGTCTGCCCAAAACCAGTGTGTAATGTTCTTCATTTCAGTCAATGAACTTTAACAGAAACCAATGAATTTTAACTGAATTTTTGTTTATCTCAAGCAGCACATTTTAATGAAATCAATACATTCTTGCTGAAAGCCTCATGAATCCATTTGAAAGAATACATTTTTACTCAAACCAATATACAGTTTTATAATGTCTGTATGTTTTAGTGAAAGCATGGCAATACGTTTTAGCTGAAGCCAATACATTTCTTTAGGGCTGATACTAAAGAAACCTTGTTTTACAATGAAACCAATGCATTCTTACTGAAACTAATATTCCATATGCCTAAGTCAACATTGTCAGGCTAAAAGAAAGTTATGTTTTATTGTAGTGAAGAAAGATGTACTTTCAAGATTATCTTAAAAATAGGAGTTGTGCAAAGCTTATATTCTAATATGTATGTAAAATGAGAAGCAGATCACAAGAAGTCATTCCTAGATAGATCTGCCTCCTTGGTTGTACATTTTATGTAGTCTTGCAACATACATGCTTTCTATCAAATGAGTAATGATGTAGATAGGAGTTTATTTTCATTCTCAATAGACTTTCACTAAATCTTTTTTTCCACTTTATATGCAAACTGACTTAAAGTAAGTCAGCATTATGGGTGATTTACACTTCAGAGTAGAGCAAAAGAACACTGCTTAATGATTTTGTTGTAGAATAGATGTGATTTATTATGCAAGAAATTTTTGGAAGAATTGTTTGCAGTATATCAGTTTTGGTATTTTTCTTGACATTTTGACTAAAGATGTGCTGATCTGCATTACTTAGAAATATTTTGAGTAGTCTGGTGCATGTAGCTAATGATTTGTGATCCTTCTAAGTGTTTTAATCGATGCAATTTATGTGAATTAGAAGGCTCCATCTGAATTTCAACAGATCTGAATAAATGTATAATCTGCTTAAAATTTAGATACAGTTTTTCATTATTTATCTTTTCAGCATAAAGAGATAATGTAGGCAGAGCAAGAAAACCAGCAATACAGTGACTTTGAATAACACTGTTTCAGCATTACCAGATACAGCACAGAACCACAGGGCTGTTAAACAAAAAGGACCAATTTTATACAATTACTGTTCTCACCACAGGCACATCAAAATATTATTTTCAGCTAAATCAAATACAGTGTCATTTCCTAATGAGAATCCAATTCTGAGGAAAGATTAAAGGAATTTACCATACTTCAGTAAACTAAAAACAGAGTTGTCTAACTGCAATGTATAACGAGCTAGAGGTCCAAATCCTAAATGTGTTCATTCACAAGCTGAAGAGGGCAAAGGGTTTCGCCAGCTCCCACAGAAAATGTATTGAAATTCCTCAGTGTTAATTAGCTCAGAGCTGTAATTGATTACCTTAAGATGGCTATGACTGGAGAAAGATTAGGGCTTTTTCCATTACAGTATCCACTTCTGACCTCACTGCTCATGGGTCCCTTGCTGAAACACCAAAGATGTTAACAAACAACATGGAGCACTCCTAACTCATCAGCTCCAGTTCAGCATTTTAATCTGTGCAGATGGGATCCTGATATTTTAGGAACTAAGGAAAATATAGCCTAGCCATAGCAAAGTTTGCTTTGCCAAGCTTGCTGGTTTACAGAGCTGACCTACTTACAGTCCTTATGAAAACAAAACGGACATTTTATCTCTGAAATTATGCCTAATCACATCTTCAAAAAATTTTTCCTTTCTAATGATGTTTGAGAAATAATGAATAAAACGTAAATGCAATGGAAAGTCTGAGGCAAAATGCAATATTGAGGAAAATATATAGTCCAATTAATATGATTAGCATAGAAAAGGGTAGTGTATATTCCTACTGCATCTGCTCACTGAGTGGTTTTCTTCATGTACAATAGGTTGCCTTGGGGGTGATTGATCCATTTCCAGAAAGTATAATCACTGTTTTCCAAAGAATCTGAAAGACAAAGTGTAACAAGACCATGCACTATGCTAGTATAGGATTTTAACTCTCCTCATTATTTAAGCCCCTCTAGCAATTTTCCGTTAATAAGTTCCTATAGTGCTTTCCTGGATTCCTTTTTTCTGTAACATATTTTATTCTTCCAAATGAGTACGTTCCACTCAAATCAACATGACTTCTACATCACCTCTTTCTAATTACAGTTCTTGGTGTCATACCATATCTTGCAAGTATTGTAAAATAAGTGCCATTCTTACATTTTTTTAGAATCCCACACAATGAGGAAGGATAGTATTAGTTACTCAATTTCATCCTTTTCTATGCCATTAGTAGAACAGGCTTGATTTTTAAAAGGGATTAAAATTTTGGACTTGAAATATAATCTTAACATAAATAACCATACACCAGATACTTAAATGGAACTGAACTAAAATCAAAGCAAAGATTAATTTCGATACTCGATTTGAATCTCAGGTATCAATTGCAAGTTTTCATGATCTCAGAAACAAGCAGGTTCTAAATTCATGGTTAATTTTAAAGTCATTTAATAGCAGCTACTGGAAACTGGGAGTCTGGTTTGCATAATTACATGATTAAGTGTATGTTTAATTCTAATGTTTTGTACTGCTGACATTCAAACAAGATTCAAAGTCTTGGTTGATCAAGCACAGCATGTATGGACACCTTATGTATACTTCATGGATGTAGTATAGAGGGCATGATAAAGATCATTAATAGGATATTCAGCCACAGCCTCCTGTCCTCATTTTAACAATTTCAACTAAATCAAAAAGGTATAGAAAAAAGTTGCAAGATTGATTTAGATCTTCAGGAACTTGCCTTTGGATTAGACATTCAAGCATATTGTGGATAAACAAAGGAAGATTAGAGGGGCCTTGATCATGGTCCTTAAAAGACATTATGATAGGAAGCAAAACAAGAAGTATGATTCAAAAGTTTGAAGCTGTTATTAAGCATAAAATGAGGGACAGGAGAAATATTCCAGTGAAATCTAATTAACGACTGAAACAGTTAATCTAGGAATCCTGTTCTGTGTGTTTTGAAGTCTTTCATCCAGCACCAAACACAGTCCTCTAGCTTGACAGGGAAAATGGGAGTGACAGAAATATTTCTGTCTTCAGATCTCAGGCTATTTTACCCAGAAGTTAAGTTTAGCAGACATACTGGTTTCTCTTATTGTAGATAAAAAAATCAACACAATTCCATAAAATATACTTGATAATAATTACAGTCAAATGCTATTAAGGTTCAGAGAAAGAAACACTATAGAACAATATTTAAGACATAACTGGATATGATGAAGCAGGAGAGAAATCCAGCATCCAGATTGTCTGCTTCATGTTACATTAAAATTAACATTTAACTTCGAAATGTTTTTTCTGTATTTACTTACAAGACAGTAATTAGATATTTTTTAAGTATGCTTGTCATTTGGGATTATGTTTCTGGAATTAATAAAAGAAAAAACAAAAGTAAAATATGTAGGAAACCTTCATTACATTTTAGACACGGGGTAGACTGACCTTTTTCATCAGCATGTTATGACTTATAACAGCTACAACCTTAGCTCCTTAAACATAAGTTGTCTTCCAGAATCTGCTCCTATTCACAACACTATTTACTTTCTTGCCATTAGTTACAGTATCTTCACCCTTTGATGCTCACAATGACTCTTCTCCTGAAGACCGATTATCTTTTAGAGACAGAAATTTCGCCTGTCCTCTCTCTTCCGCATTTTCCTTCCACTAACTGTTATAAGATTCTGATCCAAATGAAAATATACTTTATTTCTGCATATTTCATGCTTAGTTCAAAGCTAAAGGAAAGACCTCCTGAGAAATACTAGAGATCAATGAGAGCAAAAAGAATATGGACAGCTATCGTCATCTTCAAAAAGGAGAGATCCCTTCGCATTGTCCTCTTCTATGTCAGCCAATATCACAGTCTTTTCCTTTGTCATTTGGCATATTTATGTCACAGGTAGCATCTAAAACACTATCCCCTTTTGATTCTGTCCCCAAAAAGGCTTTGCTAGCTGGTGAGTAGTTGGGAACAACATTTTCCCAGAAGAGAAGCTCCCAAAATCTTAGTTTAGTAATTACTGCATTGCTAAAGTAATATCACTGTTGCTAGGTTGCTTTGCAGACATTAGATTCAGGGCAAAGACCATGCGATACAAAATCGGTGGATAATGGAAATAAAGGAAATTGTGATATCTCAGATGCGCTTGTGAAAACTTTCTGCAAATACCATTTGTCCTGGGTTTGAACAGTTAAATACATTGTGTGGTTATGACTGACCCAAGTCATAAAAAGAAAGCTAATGCCACATGTTAGGAAAACTTGTTTTCAGATTATCAAAGACACAAAAGAACTGCTGCTCATATATTCCTCCTTTATGAAACACGGAATCACAGAATCACAGAATCACAGAATGTTAGGGATTGGAAGGGACCTCAAAAGATCATCTAGTCCAATCCCCCTGCCGAAGCAGGACACCTAGGTGAGGTTACACAGGAAGGCGTCCAGGCGGGTTTTGAATGTCTCCAGAGAAGGAGACAGTTATCTGGCAGAGAAAAAAATTTAGCATGATAAATGTAAAACTACTTTAAGCACTGCGTTTGAGATGTAAATGAACTACTACCTCTGATAATGATGCACTGAGCTTTATTAAAAATGCTGAGCATTTCATATCCCACGGAGTCCTTCCTACTCCTCCTAATAGAAAAATTGCTTCAAATACTCAGCATGTTCACTTGGCAATGCTCATGTAAAGGTCTGTCTAAAGTTGCTCTGATAGGACAGAACAGTCTTCCTAAGTAATTAAAATCTCTATTAAAGGTATCTCTCCTTAAAATCATGGAAAATGTTTACATCACTTCAGAAAATCCTGTACCCAGCCACAAGTGATTTACATTATCTTCTTCCTCTTGATTTCTGAAGGATGCTCCATAGAAAAAAATAGCACATGGCATTGTGTCCCATGTGGTACACAGAGAATTCTCTGACATTTCCTATTCACAGAAATTGTCCCTAGTTGAAAGCATTTTTCAGTTGTTTGGTCCCAGTATAGTGTCATCTGTGAGCATCTAAGGCTCAGAAAATTTTGCTAACTGTCAAAGCCTGGTGACAAACAAATCAATGGTTTTCATTTTGCTGTTGGCACGCCTGACAGGGTACGTGACTATAGGATGTCAGATTCTTTTTAGGCTGAATTTATTGATCAAGTTTATCCAGAATGTTTAAAGCCTTCCCTTGTGTTTTAAAGTATATAGGAAATGTCTTGCTGCTCAAGGTTCCACAGAAGCTGAGTTATTCATTTTCACTTATCGTTAGTGTCCTTACTGGCAGCTGTATGGTAATCATGTCTCTTCCTTTCAGCCAACTTCTGTCAGATATCCTTTCTCACACCTATACACAATAAATACTCTCACACAGGGCTGGTAAAATGTCCTGAACGAGGTAATTGTGGTTGCTGTTAATAATCATCTTGTAAGGACCTTTCTCACATGTCCTGAAGAACTAAGAATATTGTTCCAAGAACAAAGGAACTGACTGACAATCCTTGATTTCCTCCGTTCTATGCACATTCACAGGTTTTGTTCAGGATAAAATTTTATGCTTTTTTCTCAATAGAGAGTAGAATCTGTAATGCTTTTGACATCCTAGCCCTCTGGCATTTCAAATTTATATTAGATGTGTTGCCTACCCAACTCTGTTATTCTTTAAATACATGGTAAGCTGCAGTGTGTCAGTCAGCCCTGCATCCAACAAATCACTTGTTTGTCATGGGATTTCATGAAAAGATTTGAGCCTATAGCAACAACATGTACCTTTTATGCTTTACCTGCTTGACTTGGTATTTCACAAAATGATCTAAATTTCCAGTAACCAGCTCCGCTCCTGCAACAGGTACTTAAGCAATAGAACATGTCTCATATAACGCAGTCAATCCACTCCTGCTGGTGTGTGGCCTGAGATTTGCCTGGGTCAGCACATCACTTCTTCTTAGGGATGGCATTTAGGCACATGGGGTCTCTGCCTCTAGTACACCATGTGCACATCCTGACCGGTCTGTAACTTACTGCTGTCTTGCCAGTCTCTGACAAAGATGAATTCAAATGCTTCTGTGGCCTGATTTATTTCCAGGAGCACACACAGTTCTGCTGCAAGGGCTCACATAGACTGTGAATCAGAAGAGCTAGGTCATTCCTTGTTCTCAAATAGAATGAAAACAGATTTCAGAATTTTGACATCCTCTAGAAAACAGGGGGTTTCCCCTTTTTTTAATGCACCTCTAGGAGCTAACCTTGTTTTTTTTGCCAAACATTTCTATGGGTAAAATTCGGTTCTCTGACTCTTCACAGCAAGCAAAGCAGACACAACAAAGCAAATTCGGTGTTAGATTCACGTTAATATTTACAAAGTAGTGCAGTTAGCTCGTCTTCACTCTTCATTTTAATAATCTCATTACAATTTTCATTTGAAAAGCAAATACAATTATAGCTAGAAAAAGAATAATCTGAGTTGCAGTCCATCTCCATGATGGTTCTGTTATAGTTGTGTGTCTTGCCTTGTAGTAGCAACTGAAGTCAAGGAAATCTGTGGAAGTGGAAAATATTGAATCCATTTGGAAGCATCGGCAGCAAATAAAATCTACCACCCACTTACATGTGAGATACTGAAAGAAGTGAACAATTTCCCCATTTCTTCTCCCATCTATCCATTAGCTCACCTGTGAAAGGAAGGAGGATACATTAGGTCCTAAAGAATATTCATTGGTTTAGTCTGAAATATAATCAATTCAAACATTTAGAGTTAGTTGCTTAGCATTAGTCCATAAAAATGACCTATAGATGAAACCTCTCAAAACCGCAAAGATGCTTGACACGGCAGAACATGCTTAGCATGAGCGGCTAGATTTGCTGAAACCTTAGGCCACAAGCTGAAAATTTTCACCTAGAAAAGTTGAGTTTATCTTGAACTTTTGCTTAGCTAAGTGAAAGGAAGCCCTGAGACCAGTGCAAACTGGAAGATAAGGAGACTAGNCTTGTCTTACTGTTGGTTGTCACCGAGAAGAGCCTGGTTCCATCCTCATGACACTCACCCTTTACATATTTATAAACATTACTGATGTCACCCCTCAGTCTCCTCCAAGCTCAAGAGCCGCAGCTCCCTCAGCCTTTCCTCATGAGGGAGATGCTCCACTCCAGCAACCCATCCAGATAGGAACAGTTAACAGCACCCTTGGAAGACAGAGAAGGAATCCAATAAAGAACAAGAAGACCCCAGAACAGAAATTACCATTTGACCAACTGCTGTGTATCCCGCTGGGGCAGGGTGAGAGGGACTTAGACCATACCATCTGAACAAATTAATTATTTTTCTGGGATCTGATATCTGAGGTTCTGCTACAGGAAACCCACGGCAAAGAATTTTTTTTAACATGGGTGAACTATTATTTGTGTGGCCTTGGTGCAACCCAAAAAAGGTTATGCAGCTTTCGGACCACTCAGAGTGTAAGTAAAGTGATATATCACACTCACCTTGTTGATGTTATATATTTTTCCCATACACATGGACAAGCTGAGGTTTTCTGGGTGACAGTTTTGGAGCTAGGCATGCCTTATGCTTGAAGCATGAGTCCTTTATAAGCTGCATTGATGCACAGAATTCATCCCCAACATAAAGCACCCATCCTGAGGATGCTCATCCCAGTCAATGACTCTCCAGATCACAACGACATGTTTGCTGAAGCAGCTGACAATAGAAAATCTTAGTTCAAATCTCATGTTGTTCACGTTTACTAAACACTGCTGAAGAATTATTTTCCTTAACAGTAATAAATGTTCAGATTCCCTACAGTGCAGTTTTATTTCACAGACAAAAAGACATACATTTCTGTCTGTCTGACTGTGCTAAAAGAATTATCAGTAAATGAAAAATCTGTTAAAAAACAAAAAGAAAAACAAGAATTTCAGCTTTGCCCCTGTGACTACCAAGGCTCTTTATATGCAGACATAAATGTGTATATATACACATAAACATACATAAATGTACCCACATACGTGTAAATATACATACCTAGGCCAAGTAAGGGCATTACAAAAATGCAGGGAAAAAAAATACATGTAAAAGTATGGAGTCTGATGGTTTTCAAATAATTAATGTTTCTGAGTTTATAAAACTATTTAGAATATAGTAATTATATTACTTACATGCATAAACTATATTAGGTTATGTAATGAAAATAGTATATTTTTTTCTTTTTCTTTTGAAAGTATTGTTTATTTCCTTTATCAAAGACAAGCCAATGTATTGCCATACAGCTTTTTACTTAGGATCAAAATGCTGCTTAACTTTTTTACCAAAGGGAGAGTTTATGTGTGGTCTGTGTATATATGTGTATGTATTCTACTATACCTTTATTTCATTTTTCTGCCAGCTCTCTTTTCAAATTGTCTCTGAATTTGCTTTTTACTCTCTACTTCCTTTTTCTATTTTTACTTTCTCACTAAATTTATTCCTGCTACTACTTGTCCATTTTGATTTTTTTAGCCTCTATTGAAATGAGAGCCAAGTGATAAACTCTGAGCTGTAATTTTGAAATTATTATGCTGAAAGGAGCTTGAAATTGGATCGAATTAGCCTATTCGTTCAGCATTGCAAAAAGACAAATACTAGTAATTCCTGAGCACTTATAATTTCCATTTACTTCAGAGAAAATTCAACATATTCAGCATGCACCAAGTACTAGAGTTGCCTCGGAAGTTCCCTGGAAAACACTTTCCTGGCCTGTGAGCAAAGTCATTGCTATCTAGACCTGAAAAAGTGTTACTGTTGTCATTCCAACTACACAAATTAAGAAATGGGCTGCGTTAGCCTATGACTGATGGGCAGATAGAAACTGGACTGGAAGTCCAGAATTACTATTTTTGCTATACAGCCAAAAATAATCTATGTATTAAAATGATGCTGTATAGACTTCCCGATGTGCAGGTCTATGCAAGCCATGTGCAGTATAATATAGAGGAGAATATACAGCCTGCTAAGCGTCCCAATAGAGCAATAAGTATGTATTAGATTAACCAGAAACATGGTTCGGCTACTGCTTGGAACCTGAGAGTATGCCCACCTTACAGGTAAAATAATTAACCAGTTTAAAAGTTCAGGAAAGCTATAAATTAGAGAGTTCATGTCATGAGTATATTTGTAAGGAACCAATAAAACATGCCAAGGGAGAACTGCAGCTCGTATTCTGGCATTTCGAGCTGCTGGAAAGTTCATCCCCACTGATTAGTACTTGCTCTCCCATACTCAGTGTTCTCATTACCTACAATATTGTCCAGATTAAGGATTTCAGAGTTCATATGTTCTACTCAGTTTAGACACAACTCTAGTTTCACAGTGTGGCAACTAGTAACAAAAGCCAGCCTTTTTATGGCAAGCAAGATTTTATAAATGAGGAAGTTCCTCTAAAATTACACCTCAGCTTAAGCTGCTAAGCTCCTATCCAGATGCCTAAATAAATGAACAAATGTTCGGAATTAACACACTGCAAGTCAACCTCATCACGCTCGTTAGAACTCAAGGAGATCTGAAAACAGAATATTTTTATTTATGTCTAAATTTGGAAGCAGATGCCAACTTTTTCAGGAGAGATTGAATATCTTTTTGTACCCTTATTAACCCTTATAGTTCTTCATTTCTTGTTTCTGGAGATATTCTTTCTTGTATATTCTTGTATATTCTCTTCCTTTATTATTCATTCTGCATTTGGACATGAGCAATGTTTATAAATCATATTGTAATGACTAGATTTATTCTGCTATTGTAAATTTCCTTATTGAAATAGAGAGATTTTATACACACATGGCATCTTTTCAAATGACTACTCATGGGATCTTTATGGCCCTCTCAGTTCAATGAGCTTGCTCTTGAAGTCTTTTGAAGAGAGTAAACAAATAGACAGTAATTACTTAACTTGTTAAATAATACTTTCTCTAAATATTTTAACTGACCGTTTTAATTTCTTTGTGACGTTCAGAAAGATTTCTTGAAGAGCCACACAGGTACAGACCAATGGTGACATCAAGTGGTGATTTACATTTTGACTGTATTTGAAAGCAATCACAGTGGCGATGTAATAAGAGATTTCCTCAGAGCTTTTCGCTGGTGATAAAATAATTTCTCACAATATTACTTCTATACATAGTATACAGAGTATACTATGTATAGATATGTATATGTATATG
>VWYH01004298.1:34252-78793 GCA_013399365.1 Pampusana beccarii | reverse complement strand
AAAAAAAAAAAAAGAGATCCACCGAAATTTAGAGGAGGGGGAAACTAAATTGAAACTCTCTATAGAAATCATTACATAAACCAACAAAGTAACATTGGAGTTATAAACATCTCTGAATGAGTAAGAAACAAAAATCAAGAGGAGGATGCACACATATTGGGTAGTGGAAGGAATTCTGGAAAAAAAAAAAAAAAGAGCTGTAGGAACAGGAGTGGCCTTTAGTTTCATTAAAATGAACCTTGTCTGTTGGCACAGAAAATTACCAGAAAGGCTTGTCTGGACAGTAGGCTCTCCTTCCAAGTAAATGTTATTCCATGGAACATTACTCCAAAGCCAAAATACTGTCACTGGGAAACATCACTCCGTTTATCCCATAAGTATAGTTCAGGTATTTCTCATTTCACTTATTTTTTTGGTCAATTCTGCCTGTCAGAATATATCCCTGAGGAGACCACAGTCTTCTCCACTGATGAGGAAAAACAAAATATTACAGGAGATCCTGGCCAAAATACCTCACACTGGAATATAGCCTGGTCAAAAATCCCATGCCAGAGGGGAGACTTGGGAACAAGTTAACCTAAATAAAGTTCCTATAGGACATTATAGTATCATTCTGAATCAATGCCTTTCACCTTTAATTCAAAAACATTCCGTTTTAAGTCTTTCAAAGACAATAAAATCACAAAAGCAATAGATGTGTTTCACGAGAGAACATTCACTGATTCATAAAAGTATATATTCAAAGCAAAACCAAAGGTCAAAAAGCCTTTAAAGTTTAAACTTTAAACTTTAAACTTTTTTAAACTCCATGCAGTGTGCGGACAGTTCTACTCTCAGTTTCGTGATGAAAGTAACATTAAATTTTGTGTTGAAGGTTAAAATTTGAACAGCTGTGATACACATGGAGAACAAAGCATACATTCACAAGAATCACAGATCTTAACCTCTTTGAGGGAAAAAAATAATATAATGAGAATTTAAAACTGAATCAATAGCATGATTGAAGTTAAAATTCCTTTAAAATAAGTTCATTCCGTTATGTCATGTTATCATACAGATCCAGCAGACTTCTTATATGGATAAAGATCACTACTATACAGTATATTCAGATAATATAAATTTTTCTCTTTTTTAAATAATTTATTACAGTATTTTCTGTTGTTTTATTCTTCTTCATAATTTTGCTAGTATTTTTTTCAGATTGAGTAATATATTAAAATTAGGAAAAACAATTTTTTTCTTTCTTTTTTTCTCCCAAAACAAGTTCTGTTTCCTGTTCTCTTAGAAAACTTGAACTAAATCCTGCCATTTGAAAGAGATCATAGGTGTATACACCTGAAATTATACAGTTTCCGTTTTATCCCAGTGACAACGAAGCTGGGTGAGCTTCAGGGAAACGAATTATTTTCTATGTTGTCTGTATCTCTGCACTTCCCTTAATTCTCTCTTCATCTGTGTGTGCAACCAAATCTAGAAGGGAAATGTCACCTGAATTAGAAAAGGACTGATCTGAGATTTTGGCATAGGCTAAGATTTTCAATTAAAAAATAGCAACAAAAAATGAAAACTAAAGTTTTACAAGGACAATAGATGACACCTGCAAGGTTATGTGTGTTATCTGCAATTTCTGGCTGTTGAAAAGTTGTGGCATAACAGATATTTGCAAAATATGTTGGAAAGAAAAAATCTGTTTGAACTCTGTTGCACTTGAGCATAATTTTTACAGAATGGCTAGGTCATGCAGTTACAGAACTGGAGAAACAGGATGTCTGTTGAAGAACTTAATGAAAGGGACTGAAATATTTCATGTGGGAGAAAGGCCCTCACAGTAGAATCCACTGTTGACTTACATAGGAAATGGGCATATTATATGTTAAACTACAGCAACAATATTCTACTACAGTATCTTGATAAGGTAATGAATACAAAATGTTTAGTGGAAATGGCAAAGAACTGCGTATTTTCATATTTCAGGAAGGGACATCAGTCATCAAATAAGCACTATTAAGAAGAATCCTAAATGGCCAGAGATTGGAAGATGCTTTTTCTGCCTAGCAAAAGGAACACACAAGAAATTATCATTCCCTGTAAATATATCAGAAGAGGAAGAATGGTTTACACTCAAGATAATAGTATCACAGGAGGAAGATGGGATGAACATGCTGAAAACAGTATGAGAGAGAGTGGAATAAGCTATTAGCTGTTTAAATATACATGGGAGAAGTGTCAACTTTCTTAAGACCTTTTTTTTCATTTTTTACTACATTTTTACATCAACAAAGCAAGCTTTTAATTTCTCTATAAATCCTAGAACAGCATCGTGGTATATTTAAATTTGAGGAAAATATTCACCTTTTATAAATAATTTTTCACTGTTCACATTTATTGCAATTAAGTGAAATTCTTCATTGGTAAATTCATACTGAGAATGCCATAACTGTGCTTGCATTATATCGTCCATTAGTTTTACTGGTTGTCAACATATCAGCAATTACATACCTTCATCAACCAGCTCCTAAAAGCAGAGAGAGTCATCTTGGCTTTTTTTACTAGGCTGAGCAAAGAAAATTAAAACCCAATGTCAGATACAATTAAGCACATCTACAGCTTTTCCAGTATGAATCATTCTGATGAAGATAACTTATCAATTACAGTTTTCCAGGGCTATATTTTGAACAGTAAATAGTGTGAATTTGAGCACAGTCCTGTTTGACTGTGATGTGTTTGTACAAGCATAAATTGTGTAATTCATGCAAGTAAAATTCATGCAGGTTCTTTGTAACTGTTACCAGAAGTCGGCCATAATCCACTGCTTTTGTAAACTCTGAACATTAGGCAATGTTTGATCTGCTATGGAAGTTATTTTTTTCTTTGTAATTTTTCTTTGTAACAGTCTGAATGCATCCTCTAAGTACGCCCTACCTGAGCCGTTGCAACGCACATTGTTATTTTGATGGACATTAAGAAAGTTATTTTCCTAAAGAGGTGTATGAATTGAAGTAACTGACATTTTCAGCTACACCATGTGTAAACTCGCAACCACAATCAGTTCCTGTCCTAGTCAGTATAAATTGGTCCCACATCTAACTGGAATTTATGGTAACAGGAACTCATCAAAGGAAAAATACATATTCAGAAGAGTGGGGAAAAAACAAACAAACAAGTGGACTAATCAAAAAGAAAATTGAAAATTTGGTTCTCTTTCTGTTTTTCTGCATCACTCACTGCCTTTCCTTCAACCAAGAAATACTATCTTTGTGTAACTCAGCAAAGGTCAGCTGAGACAGTTCTTTGAATACTCAAGCATTTGGCCCTTAGAGGTACAACACAAACCATCTGTGCCAAAAGGACTTCCCAGAAAATGTGCAAGCCAGCACTCGTAAACAAACTCATTAAAAGAAACCAAGTACAACACAGAAGGTGAGAAAAACGTTTGGTTTGTGTCTGATTCAATACCCTAGAGTCTGGATACAGGAGCCTGCCAAACCACAAGCATAGGGATGTTATTCAGCAAAAGCACACTTACCTATGTATTAAAAATATACATAGATATACATGTATAATTCCGTGGGTTATGAGACGAAGCTGTCTTCCCCAGAAATAAAACTAATTCTTTTTTTGTAGTTCGTTACCTTCCAGTTTTATATCATGACCGTTCTTTGCGGTACTGCTAAAAGCAAGGTAAGCTTGCTACATGACAAAAGCAACCATGAAAATTAAAGAACTAGAAACAAAAATGTCAAAATCTTGTGAAGTAACTTTTTTGTAGTAGTCGCCTGCAACTAGTGAAGGAAATTGTCCCTGGTGTGTTAAATTCTGTTATTTTACAGCCTCTCCCCGAGAGTGCTCATTCAAGGTTACAGCCACTAGAATCAGTGAGAACTGATATAAAGTGATGGCAAAATAAACCCGGATGACCTGAACGCTGATGTCAGATTAAAACTTTGTCCATCCAGTGCAGCCCTAGAAACAGCTTTTTAATATCATATAATTACTGCTGTTTCCCTTCTATCTATAACAAGTGTCCAGCATAGCTGGTAGAAAAGCAGGCGCAAAATTTTGAAGACATCAGTGGAACTTATACATTGTTTCATCACTGAGGAAAGTCACGTTTGTCGGAAGACAAAAACCAGATGATTGTGGTATTACCTGCCGTTGAATGCCACATCCAATAAAGGACTTAGGAATCTTAAAGCAGCAGAATTGACTCCCAACACGGAAGTCAGAGGGCTGCATGAGGATAACAAACTCTGTGTGAAAGTACCAGCAGCCAAGTGCTTCAGCATGAGACAGGAACACACCGGCATGAGGCATTTGGGTCGGCATACGCGACACAAAAAGGACACAACAGCATCTGTGGGAATCGATGTTGACTAGTACACTCCTCCATGAACACTTTAGTGATTCAAAACAGATTATTTTAATCTACTTAACACCGGTGGAACAACATTTTGGCCACTAGTTTGGAAACTATCTGTAGTAATTCTGCCCTACTGACGAGTATATTCTATGCCCTTCCCACACAGACTGCATAACATGATAACCTTCTGAGTCAGAACTGGTTGCTAATTTTCAGCAGCCAAAGAAAGCAACACATAAAGAGGTTAGTGCAATTCCTTTGAAAACAAGAGGTTTTGAGCTCTTTCCATCACCCAAAACATCATAAAAGCCCCCAGCACTATATTGTGACTGGGTGAAAGAGAAAGGAATGCGCTAAGAACACAGAAAAAGATCATATCCCAGACACACACACACACACACACACATGCACCAAAAAAAAAAAAAGTGAGAAAATGTGTAGTCTGAGATGCAGTCTGCAAGTAAAGTGCTATTTAGAGCTTGTTTGCCAAGAAAATTGCAAATGCTGTACTGCTGTACTATTGATAGATGTGATGCAGGCTTGCATCAACCAGTATAGGGATTACAAGATCCTAGGAAAACCCAGGGAAACTCTGGATAAATCAAATCAGGGAGTGCAAACTCCATAAAGAACCAGAAAGGAGGTAAATGGTGAACAAATCAGAAAAGACTCTGAGATGGAGGAAGTTTCTGGGATCTGTAGTTCCTTCTTCAGGACACTCATCGTATGCAGTAGATGTGGTTTTCTCTGTTGAAAGAGATGTAGTGTAACTCACAGGTGAAAAGGAAAAGTAATTGTCATTTAAAAATACTGATTCTGAGGGAAAATGTAGACTTTCGGAGGAAAGTACGTACTTTACGAAGGGATATGACCTAGAAGAGTTGGATTTTAGCAGCATATTAGATACGAGCTATAGTTTGGAAGAGCTGGACTTCTAGACTTCACAGGAGGCCTACGCACTGCATAAAATTAATTAAGCTGACAGATGGCGAATGTCTGATATCTCACAAATCATAAAATAGAATTTGAGATGTGAAGACGTTGTACCACTAGTAAATCTTCCTAAAAATCAACAAGACTGCAGACAGAGGCTCTTCCTGTGCCATAGACCTACTCAATCCAATAAAAATACAGTAATCTATGTTGGATGTGCAATCCAAGCAGGTTTAGGAACCTCTGCCTGAAAACCTGTGAAAGGTAAAAGAAAATTTGTCTCACTGACAGAAGGCAAATGACAGTGAGTCTCAATATTTAAAAATATCCAGCAGTTCCTTCTCAGGAATAATGTTCTTCATTTTCAATGAAGCAGCCACCTCCATCTTTTCATAGCAGGATATATTGTGTATACAAGGCATATTCTCTAACAAGAGGATAAGAAAAGATTTTGATACACTTTTAGATAGATAGACCAGATAGATAGAAAGATAGACCAGACAGATAGATAGACCAGAAAGAGTAAAAATTCTGTTGGATGTCTTTTTTATAAAAACTAAGAGAATTTTTCCTTCATTTCATCTACACAACAGACCTGAAATAAGCTCAACACTATTTCTCACCTCTAGACTAGCTGGCCCCAACCTACTCAGTATCTCACAGAGACGTATTGTCAAAGCTCAAATAATTTAGATTTGAACCCATTCAATTTTAGCCACATCTGTTTTTTCTTTTCATCTAAGGAAATGAGGTTTACTGAGAAAAAAAATTTGTAATGTAGCCAATACAAGCAAAAGGCCACATCACATCTTTGTACTGACCTGACAGAGCAGGATCTCAGGATATATCTTGGCCTGACCTGATCTAATATTTGTCTACTAGTGAGGTGACTATCACCCCACCTGATTTAGTGTAAGCCCTATGAATGCCATGTAGGTAAAAAAAGCAACTGAGGCAGGAGTCAGCAGGTGACAAAACAGCTGCCCCTTGAAGGGAGTTGGGATTGATGAAAATAAAACATGTAAGCAACTACAAGTCTAACAATAGTATTTTAGCTTATTCTAGTCCACTTTAATATTTTTTGAAGTTCTCCTCAGCATGTTCTTTCACGTTGTTGGCTTAGTTTTATTTTATGTCATAATCCCTGCTACACATTGTGCATAAGCCATAGGCTGCCTATCTTGCTTTATCTGGAACTGGAGATACAGTTATGTGGTAAGAAAAGGAAAAAAAAAAAAAGGCACTGTAAAAGTCTTTTTGTCTTTTCAGTCTAGAGTAGAGATTTGGAGATGGATACATACAAATAAAACAGTTAGGAGGACACTGGACATCTAACTCATGGCCAAATAGCTGTTCCTGGGAATTTGTGATTTAAGGAGAAGCAAAGAACACCCCACTAAATGCATTTATCTGCCTTCTGTCTTTCAAATCAGTGAACCCCATCGAGCTTTGTCCTAACCTTATGAACACTACCCACACAAAAGCTGGAGAAAAGGAACACCAGAGTGCTTCTGAAATTCTGCTGCAGCTTAAGAAAACTTGGGGAGTACAAGAAAGAAATTAGCTGAGTTAATGTTCTGGGAAATGTTCTTCTTTCTGAATTTTTTTTCTTCAGATTTTTGATTAGCTTTTTTAAAAAATACACTTTACCTTCTGTTTTCTTCTGTCTAAGCTTGAAATTTCTGAGGTTTTTGTGTTCACTAAGATGTCATCAGCCACTTCTGTAAGGAACTGTGAATTATTTTAAGGATCTCTAGATCAGTGGGAGGCAGTCACCATCTGTATAATACGCACCTCATTTACTTTTCTTCCTTCATGGAAACGGCTCACAGAAGCTCTCAAAACTACTGTTGCACACTACATGCTGAAAATACTCTCTCCACAACTGAATCTTTTTTGTAAAGCTGGTTTATTTCAGATACAGAGGGAACAGTGGCGAATGTCAAAAAGCAGAGAACAAGAATTTGTGTGTATGTCTGTGCTCACCTGCATGAACAGCAATCTAAAGAAACAGACTCTCCAGGGAAGTAAACAGTGCATTGAGATGAGATGCATGAGAAACTAAGGATGTGACTTGTGGTATGTTGGCTTTTTCAGCCATAGTATATGAAATAGCGGGTTAACANAAAAAAAAAAAAAAGAAAAAAAGGCTCTGTTTTTCCCTGACATAAAGAGAAACTCTAATAAGAGTTCATTAAAACTGTATAAAACCCACTTGCTCATTAATGTACCCTCCCTTCTACCCATTTCTGAGAACATGAGAACAGATTTGGCATTCTGAGAAAACAAATTTACTAATTTAATCATAGAAGGGAAAACACAGCTCTTGGTTGGAGGCCTGATCTTGAAAGCTGTCAATTACCTGTACCCTAATTTTGTGTTAGTCATCATGTTTAACTGTAATATATACAGCTAAGTGCTTAAATAGTATCTAAAGACAGCATGAGAACCTGTAAGACATCATTAGTTGAAAGGTTTCTTCTTGAAAATAGCAAAAATCACAGACATTAGTTTAGGGGTTCTTAGCAGGGAAAAAATGTGAGGATAACATAATTTATGGTCTTACGAAGAAATCGCTGTCCTCATAGCTCCTGTTTACCTGCTCTGAGTTATGATAGTTTGACAGAGGAATTTTTTTTTATACATATGCCAGTAAGTATGATTTTTGCCATGACCAGTAACAAGCCGCAGACCTTGTACAGCCATGGCAGCAAAGGGTCTCTGGGCTCATCCAAGCTCACCGTGGCCTCAGCCTGGTTTTGCATTTGCTGGGAGGAGCAGTGCCTGTGGGGTGTCCTGTTTTGTCTTCACCCTGTGATTCCCAGTGTGGCACGGATCCAACTGGCCACAGAGGAGAGCCAGTGGGTGACAAAGAGTAGCGCCTGAGGGAAGCTTGGGCTGGGGGAAGCCACTGTGCCACTCTCTGGCTTTAGCTGGGAGACCCTGAGAGAGGAAATGAGGCTGTGAGGGAAAAAAAGGAACATAAAAATAACCCAAATCAGTCCCAGGACTGGGGAGGAAGAAAACCCCTCCTTGAACGTGATATCCCTCCCAGCAAAGATCCCAGGACCACACCAACTTGTTGTAACCCTCCTCATTTCCCCTTGAAGGACTGAAACTGTCATTCTCCCATTCTCGAGGCACACAGGAAGGGTAGCATCATACCAGGGAAAAGGGGGAGATAGCAATAAGCCTTCCTACACAATTCTAGTGTTCTTATTAAGAAGAGTTTTTTTGCATTTCTCCATGCTGTAATAGCATTAATATGGATTGATAACAGCTATTTATTGTCCTTTGATTGGATATTGCTCATGTTTTAACTCAGTTAAAAATAAATTCTTGGATCCATGTATGTGCCTTGTTCCCTTTTGCTATTAAAAATACTGTGACTATAACATTTTCATTTCACTTTGTTTTTTCAATTTTTTTCATATTTTTTCGTATATCCTATTTTTGTGTTTGAAAGTGCAGTTATTTTACAAGAAACAAGACATTTTAGTTCATTCAACTGCTTTGTACAGGTAATCACAAACAACAAGTTTCAGGACGTGAGATGCTATAGATTCTTATTTGTCAGTTTACAGCATCTAGTTTTATTATAGAGCACTGAGGAATAATGTAAGTTGCACTACCTATAGAGTATTATAGATGGCAGTAAGTTGTCTGAAGCAGTAATCATCCCTTTAAAAGCATTTTGTAAAACCTGTGGCCCAATGGGACACCTGTCTCAGTTCAGGCCTTCAATGCTGTAACAGCACAATGATGCAAAACAACTCAGAAAAAAATCAAGTACTGCATATATAAATGTTTATACTATGTAATCACTGTACTTATCAATTACTGAACTGTACTTAACAAGCACTAAATTTTACTTGTTTAGAAAGAGAAACAAGAGAAAAGGAATCGGTAATAAGAAATAGTGTTTTGGTCAAAAGTGAAGCTACCAGAATCCTCTTATAAAGCAAACACAGTGAAACTTTCCTCAGCTCTCTGATGGACTGAGGCTTCTAGACAGAACTTTTTCATTACAATGGCGAGAGTTTCCAGCCTTCAAACAGTTCTGTTCAGATTAATCTGGCTAACAGTTTATATTTCTTTCATCCTTCATGGTTATAAATGGTACTCACACCAATTAAAACTGTACTTGATTATATTAAATTGAGAAGCCTGATGAGTAGAAGTGGTGTTTTCAAAACAAGCAAACAGAACAACAACAACAACAACAACAAAGAATGAGCCAGCAACTGACTGATTGGCAAGGAAACTAACAGGGTTTTTTTTAAAGAGTAAAATACAAGTTGTCATGTACATCACACAGTGCATAGTGTCCATGCCTTTCTTTTCTTTATCTTATTATTTAATACTGATTTATTTGTATTTAAGAATTTCTCTATGATCTACTGCCTCCTGCATGGCTCTGGTAACTATTTGCATGAGAAATTAGCAGTCGTAAAACTGATCTTTCTACATAAAACTGAAAACCAATATTTTTTGCTTTTTTCCTCTTCATACTTGAAAAGTACTTTATATTGTCCTTCCAAGTTGGGAAGTCATTCCCACGCTGCTTCTTTTCTTTTGGTGTTTCCAATTAAATATCCCAAACTCTGGTCTCAAACTGAGCTTCACAGGAAGACAGACCATTTAGATCCCTGTTGAAACTCAGTGTGTAATAGACTGACAGCTTGTTCTTGTTGATCAAACCGGACTAATAGTACGTGATGAGCTTTACATAACACAATAAGATAATAAAAGTTATGAGACTGGACTTGTGGGCGAGCTCTGCATAAGAAGATAAGCTCTTACTGTAACCGTACTCAAACTTGCGGGCGAACTCTGCATAAGAAGATAAGTTCTTACTGTAACCGTACTTCGCAACCTCAAACAACCCATAAACTTCAAGGTAGGGATATGGTGTGCGGAAGATATCGGATTGTGACATGTCAGTATAGTGGGTGGTGTTTGAGTTTCTAGTTACTCTGTATTTAAGCTTACATGGGTAAAACCTTGTATCTACCCCTCCACCTGTAACTTCTTTGTAAGATATCCGAAAAAAAACCCAAACTGCTGACTATAAAAAGGGTAACTTCTGTGTAAGTTTTGCATGCCATTGGTGGAACGAAGATTCCCTGGCCGCCCAGCGCTGTTTTGCCTGTTTACTGCTTGCTTTAATAAATCCTATTTGATGACTGATTACGAGACCAGAGTTTAATTGGCTATCGTTGTTTATAACACAGCGTGTAACAAATGTGTTTCTCTTTGTATATAGAGTTAGCTACAGAGTGTCTTTATCACCTTGAATTTGTGTTTTCAAGTGGTCTGTTGTACATCCAAACTGTTACGATTATACCTCTGAACGAATGGGAGCTTCTGCTAACAAAAGCTGCTATTTGTTGATAACTCACAGCACATGTTTTGGCAGTCAATAGTTGCATTTTGAGAAAGTTGTTCTTCCCTTAGAAGTGTGGACCTAATGCCACTCATTATTCCAATCACCAAAGCAATCATTTAAAATTAAGCCCTTAAAATCAGGCATATGACAAAAACAGAAACAGAGAGACTTAATTGTTGGACTTCAAGCCAAACCAAACTTAATTGGAAATTATTGATTATAACCTACCCACAAATAATTGAATTATAGAGCTGTATTCCCAGGGATGTGAGACCTTTGTTGGTGAACACAGCAAACAGGCACAGAAGCATGTACAAATGAATGCATGGAAGGGGACTGGAAATGGATGAAGGCAGCAAGGGTCCACTATCACAGTGTTGATTCCCCATAGGGCACAGTGCCCCTCACCCACAGCACCAACTGTGTGTGGAGCAAGGGCATCTTTGCCAACAAGCTGGCAACATGGTGAGGAGAGGTTTAAGCCAGGAATTATGAGGGAGGGAAACTGAAGACGACAATTATAAAGAAAACAGTAGATAGAGGTAGAAAACAAAGAATGAAGGACAGCAGGAACAAGAGAGACCTCAGGAGTAGTAAAAGTGGGTGAAGGAACACTGGCCTCTAGTATATGAACAGAAATGCATGCATCCTGGGAAACAAGCAGGAGGAGCTAGAGCTGCGTGTGCCATCACAGAAGTGTTCTGCAAAGGACATATACATAATCTCTCCAGGGAAGAGGAGCAGGGAAAGGGCACAAGAGCAAGAGCAGGCTGGATATATGGGGCTGTTGTACATGATGAGTAGCAGTCTGGCTGAGAGCGTGCAGATCAGGGTCAGCAGAGACCCCAACAGAAGTGTCCTTGTGGTGGGACTTCGCAACAAACCGCCCAATCCGAGAGAGAAAGTTGCTGATATCTTCTTTACGCAGCTCATGGAAGTCTCTGCATCACAGACCCCGGTCCTTGCAGGAGTCTGCCAGTTCCTGAAAGGGCAACAAGGAGGTACCCAAGTAGCCAAAGGATTCCTGGTGAGTGTCGGGGTTAACTTCTTGATACAGGAATTTCAAGTGATTTGTGGAGTGAATCCTCCTGCAGCACATTTCTGTGCACATGAAGAAGGTGACCTGGAATAGTCAGCAGAAATTGGCAAGGGGAAATTGTACCTGACCAGCCGGGGAAGAGCAGTGGATGCCATTTATTTTGCATTTAGCATGACTTTTAACACTGTCTCCCATAGCCATCTTGTATATGTGTTGGGACATTATGATCTGGATGGGTGGATAACTAGATGGGTAAAAAACTGGCTGGATAATTGGCTTCAGCTAGTAGAGATCTATGGGTAGTGCTCAGTAACTTGTGCAGTAACACAGGAGTCTGCAATGGGACCTTTCCTGTTTGACATACTTATTGATGACCTGTAGAAGGTAATCAAGCACACTGTCATCAACACTGCAAATGGCACCAAACTGGTGAGGGGCAGGAGGGGGAAAGCAGTCAATATGTTCAGTGACAAAGCCGTCATTCAGAGAGCCTTAGGCAGGCTGAAGGAAGGGAACAACAGGGACCACATGAAATTGAACAAGGCCAAGTGCCAAGTCTTGCCCTTAAGATGGAGGAGTTTCTGAAATGACACAGACTGGGGGCAGATGGGCTGGGGAAGAATAGACATACAGGATAGGCCCTGGTGGACAGCAAACTGAGCCTAAATGAGTTGTGCACCCTCATGGCAGAGGTGGCCAGCAGCATTCCCAGCTACATGAACAAGAGCATGGCCAGCAGTTTGCAGGGAAGTGATTATCCCCCTCTACTCAGCACTGATTAGACTGCATCTTTGATACTATGTGCAGTTTAGCCCCAACTTCCAACATGAGAAAGACATCAACAAACTGGAACATGTTGAGCAAAGGACTACCAAGATGGCAGAGAGCACTTGTCTTATCAGTGAGGAACTCAGCTTCTTCAGCCTGGAGAATAGATGGACCCCAGCACCTAGGGGAAAGCAATTGTTGGAGCCAGGGTCTTCACAGTAGTGCGTGGTAAGAGGATGGGAGACAGCTGACGTAACTTGAAAGAAGTGAAGTTCAGACTGGACATGATGAAAAATTTCTTCCCTATGCGGACAGACAAGAGTTGGCCCATGTTGCCTGGGAAGACCTTGCAGTCCATCTGTGGTGGTTTTCAAGACGTAAACAAAGCCCTGTATTTTGGACTGGAGACCTCCAGAGGGTCCTTCCAACCTGAATTTTCTTATGATCCTGCTGTCCTGTAAAGAATGTATCCTATTTGGATGCAAATGCTTTGCAGATACCTCATTCATGTTACTACATTCTACATGAAATTTTGGGTTGTTTCTGTTGTTTTCATATTTTTTGGTGACTTTTTAATGGCTTTGGGCATTCTGTCCAGTAGCGTAAGACCACTTTGCTGTGCAAATAAAGTAGACAAAGACACAGAAACTACTCTACTGCACCTTCTGTTGAGGATGGCCTCCCTACCTGGCTGTCTGTTGTACCTCATCACAATGATCACTCCAATCCAACCCATTTATTTCTTCAGCTCCCTCTTCCTGTCATTCTAAAATGTGTACAACCTAGGAAAAATGGGATTTGTGCTTCATCTTTGGACAGTAGCCCTGGGGAGAGGCAATGCATCAGTGTTTATACCTTTCTTCTAAGGAATTTTTTGCCTCACTTTTTTAACAAGCATCATAGTTATGCACCTGCTCACTTGGAAGCCCTACTGGCTTGATGTCTTATTCTCTTTGAAGAGGCTTTTGGCCTCTCAGTGATTCAGCCTTTATCTGTTATGTCAGGCTAGCAGAATAAAATAAAATTCAGTCACTCTTCTCAACTTAGATTTTTCAACCTCAAATTGTTTGATTAGAATGAATTCTAGATAGAAATTAAGGCTTTTGGGAATAACAATAAGCCAGCAAATATTTCCTTACAGAAAGCAACAATTAAAAATGTGAAGAAACTCAGGAAGCATGGTGTATTATTTTCTAAAAGAAAATTTATGTTGGGAAAAAAAGTTTGTCTCCTACCAAATAAACATAAATACAGCTGCTTTCTGTAATATGCATTGTTTGTTTTAATTTGCTGGTTGACCTCGGACCTCAGATATGTCTTCAAGATGCATCAATAAAAATAGGAAACTATTAAGCTAGTTGGAACCAGGGACAGGAGAACATCAATATTGACTGAGTTCAGCTCTCAAAACACATTGCTGCATTTAGGTAGCTGCTACTGTAAGAGTTCTGCAGAAACTTTGCTGAGCTTTTTCACTGAAAATAAATATTTTAGCATACAATGCCAGAAACAACACCTTCAAAATTTTTATAGAAAGAGCAACGCCTGGGGTGGGAGGAGGCCCAGCAGGAGCACAGCAGGCTATCACTCAGCCTGGCTCATTCAGGCTCCCACGTAAATCACACAAGAAAGCGCACAGAGAAAGTCTCCTGCGTCAGGCTCCACATGTATTTTATACTTCAGTGCTAAGCTCTTTTTTACTTTAACAAAATGAAGAGAGTGAGAACCTACCATTATTAGCCATAAATGACAAGGGGCTGGTTGAGTTCCCACCACCAAGAGAAAGGATCTGCACAAGCTAAAACTTGCTGCTGTACCAAGAACATCTACTGTAGTCTGCTTAGGAAAGCACCAAGGCTGGGAGTCCCACCACTTCCAACCAGTGTGATTTTGGGACACCCTCTACCAGCAGTAAGAAGGAGAGGAGACCTAGCAAGTTTTAAACACTCTCGGATGAGGTTGTGGAAAGGATTATATGACATCTTGCCTATGAGAGAGCTCAGTTGTGCTTGTTTCTGCCGCTCCCTTCAGAGCACGTCTCGTAACCTGACATCGATTCTTTTTTCCCCAAAATAACAGTTTGTTTTATCAGGTGAACAGCTGGAATACACCTGGTGAATCTTGCCTGTGACACAGGAGTTCATGATAAGAGACTGAGTGGACATCTACTACTAATTTTGCATTTTCCTAAGAAGCCAGAAGTTCAATGTTTTTTATGGTCAACGTGTCCTGAAGTGAAAGCTGCATACATTGTTCTGGCATTGTTCTTGTCTTTTCCTCACTGTTACTACCCAGAACACTGTACTTCCTCAGAGAGGTGCAATGGGACATGCAATTGAAAGTAAAATAAGGCTATGATGCTGCAACCTTCTCAGATATTTTGGTTTTGGATTCTCAAGCCCTGTCTGTCTTCTTGTTTTCATGAGTGTATTCAGTATCATTATCGTGTTTCTTGCAGTAGGGAATTTCTTTAGAAATTGATGTACATTTCCCCTCTATTTACAATGACCTCGATGGCAATTTCTACCTTCACCAGGTTTTCCTGAGAAAACCCTGCATAACTTGCACTGAATACAAATCCTGTGCAGTCTGCAGAGGCCTGAGCAGAAGAGGTTTATAAAAATCACAGATGAAGGTGTCCAGAGACAACATTCTGTTTTCCAAGGTATAATGGAAGGCATTTCAATTGCATAGGTAATAAAATTGCTGGGAAAAGGATATGGGATAGTTTAACAGTGGTGTAAAAGCCCCAGAAAGATAGTTAAATTTTACCCAGTGGAGGCAAGAGTTGTATTGTGTGACAGCTGAGCACTAGTCACTTCTTTATGATCAGACTACAGAAAGTATAGGATAAATGCATCCTTAAGTAAAAAAAAAGGAAGAAAATGTATAAGAAAAAATGAACAAGTTTGCCTAAGGTTACTGCCAGCAAAGTGCATCTATCTTACTATACATTCCTATTTATTTCTTTCTACACGTGGCCATTCACATAGTATGCTTCATGACAGAAACATAGATGCTGGGAGAAGAGAGTAAAAATATCTTGTAAACATTTTTTCCCCTTCTTTTTAAAGTCTTCAAACATTGATACCAGCCTGCAGGATTCCATGCAAGCTTAGCAAGTGTGCAGCATATAACAAATTGTATGATCAAAGCCTCAGGCTGTGGCTTTCAGTAAACACCACATGGATGTATGCCAACATCTGTGTGAAGTATGTCTTGAGTTTCTCACAAGTAGAATGGGTGTGGAATCACAGCCATATAACCCCATTTTTCAATATAGTGCTTGAACAGTAACATTCAGCTTTCTGTAAGCCAGGAACATAAACAAGAAGTTAAGTACAAAATCATTACCATGAGATGCTGATTCTTTTTTTCTCAATCCTTGCAAGTTTCTTCCGATGGTGTTTACAATTTGACAGCTCCTCATCTGTAGAGGGAGGACAGGATGGTAGGCAGGCACCCCAACACAGCTGCACTGCACGTCTCCAGAGGGTATTTTTCTCCAATGATGGAAGAAATGGTAACGGCAGAAGACATCACTATGCCTTTTTCTTCCCATGTTCACCTGTAAAGAGTTTGACTTGACTCTGCTGAGCCCCCCAAAAAGCACTGCTTAGTTTCAATGCAAGGGTGCCGCTATTCTTTCCATCCACTTCCAGAAAAGAATTCTGCTCTTTTTCATTTACCTCTGCTTGAAACAGTGGGTAAATGACACTGCCAAGTCCTGAAGAAGAAAAAACTAAAAAAAAAAAAAAAAACAAACCAACCCACACATATGCCTTCTGTAAATTTGTTTACATGCTCAGAACAGTAAAGATGCCAGTAACAGAAAAGTGTCTTAGGTGAGATCCAGAACTCCTGTTCCAGAATAACTGCAAAATTACTCTTGTTCCAATGCAATTTGGTACGTTCCATTTTATTTTTTCCACAGTGCAGGGAATCAACAGTTTTATTTTTAAAAAAATACAATTATAACAGAGATTTCTTGCAATCCTGTATCGTTTTTTTCAGGCTACTGACCACAAAACTTTCTGCCAAAAGGACACCAAGATTGACAATTTCCTGTCTCTGAAGGAAAGCTGAAGATCTTTCTAGTTTCCACCCAAAGACCTAAAGAAATGGACACTCATGCTTGCAGGAATTTGATTTTTTGTGATTAGACACTGAATTTCCTGAATATATTTTTCTTCTTCTCCTGAAACCATGACCCAGATCTACCAAAAAATTATTTTGGCCATTAATTACCTGTTAAAGGAGCTGAAGATGATGCCAGCAGAAGAAGGGAGTCAGCATCCTCAGGTGGTCTTGTAGCCTCTTCAGTCTAAGTGGTGCTCTCCATCTTTCCATGCATGCACACAAAAAAGTCAAGAGTTCTAGACACAAGACCATGAACAGATATGTTGAATCATTCATTATTCTAAATTCCTTTTCTTAAATTATTCCTTTTCTTTGAATTCTGGAATACTTTCTTCCTTTTTCCTGAATTTCCTTTCCTTCAAAATGCCAGTAATGGAAAAAACTCACCACATCAATCAAGACATGCGAGGGTCAAGCATCTGAATTATTAATTTCTTGCCTATAGTAACACGTTATGACCTTATGAAACAATGTGAACAGCTTTGCTTCCACAAATTCAGGGATTTCAGACTGCCAAGTTACTGCTATTTGCATGAAAATAATAATTCATTTATATTTGTTTCTGAGTAAATGTTGTAGAGTCCATTTTGTGACAGTTGTATCAAAATAGCATTCTTGCCTGTCACAATCTGATTCACACATAAAATGTCATTTTTTTGTTGCTATTGGATTAGGAACTAGAAAATACTTCTATTTGGTCCCAACATGATATCGGTTATGATATTCCTACCACTGGTGCCCAAAATTTGTTCTTTAATAGAAGCAATGCATATTACTGTTACATGGAGAGGATGGAAACTACTGATTATGTGTTTTCATCTCTCTGCCCAGAAATAAGCTTAACAGATCATTGAGAATGTGAAAGTATGCCTAATAAGAAGCTACTGGAGAATATACAGAAAAGTAAAAACAAGAATTTAGACTGAGAATAGGTGACTTTGTCAAGAAAATATTAGTTTTGAAGACTGAAGCAAAATAAGATTTTTATAAGCGTGAAAGTTCAGATTAAACATCAAGGAAAAGAAGAATAAAGGCATCATATTGATAGAAAGTCAGATAGCTATAAATTGGGCATTTAGACTGAAAATAAAGAGCTTTGATCATTTAAGGCAGGAAGTTTCTAAAATAGCCTTCCAAACACATCAATAGTCTACATTCATTTAAGATAAAATTTGCCAGGTTTATCAATGGGCACATTTGTAAAACAGAGTATGGGTGACCTACAAGCGTGAAATATAATTCCTTGCCTGAGAAATCAGTCCCAATTGAAAGCTTTGTTAAAATGAAAAACATATAACAAGTTAGTCTAATATGTCCAACAATAACAAACCTTGAAAAAATCTTTGGAAAAATTAAATTAACCAATCAACAAAATAAAAATTATTAGCATAGAGCAGAAAGTTCTGCTCCACTGCCTCCTAAACCTCTCACATCTATCTCACACACATATGTTGGTCTCTGCACAGAAAAACATTCATGGAGTTCAAGTCCATGGATCTTACAGTGAAATTGTGAATAGTTTATCATGAGAAATGCAAGGTTTCTTTTTTGTTGAGGGAATGGAGAATGTCAACGTGTCATATATGGAAAAATTTGTGAAAAGATAACATTCTCTAAGTCTCACCTAAAAGTATAGGAAGAAACCTCAGTACGACATCGCAAGCTGCAGCCTGGTGGACAGATCATGTCTGAGGAGGGCATTCTAGTTTACTGGCATTCATGCGCTATACAAGGAACCTATTATCTGGACCTCTGTGCTTAGACTACGAAGGTGATGCCTGCCTCAGATCTATAGAAAATAGGAACTCTGGAAATTAATTCACCAAGCCAAATGATCTTTCCTCTCTGGCAGAGTACAAGTAGTTAACATTCTCTGCCTTCATTACCTACCCACAAGTCTTCCAGCCCTGGGAATTGCTTGCACGGTGGTTTGGCTTTTTTGGTTTTGTTTTTTATTTTGATTTTTAATTATTCCCTGAAGCCCTACTCTCAGAAACTAACAAATATATCCTCTTGGGTAATCATTTATTTACTGTTTTTCCAAATGTGTGGTTTTGAGTTACCTCTCCTGGGCAAACATCAAAAGGTTTTGAAAGTTCAAGCTACTCTTATGAATGCATTATGGCCCCAGCTCAGTGTATTCCAGGTCATCTTATCATTTTGGTTATTTTTTTCAGTTTGTTTTTATGAGATTGGGATTTTTTTTCGTATGAGGGTTAGTTTCGCAGGAAAGTCGAGATTGCCATATAGACCTGCACTCAGGGAACTCTTAGATATCACTGTCTACAGGGACACTAAATACTGAGAGTGGATCAACAGGCTGGTTTTGAAACTGATCTTCAAAAAGCAGGCAAAAAAAGAAGGATAAAGTGAATACAGATCATAATGTACATTGTTTCACACACCTTAGGAGGGTAGTATTCTGAGCAGAACCTAAAACTGACCTCCTTTTGATGCTGGCTTCCATTGACCTAGCAGTAGCTAGGATATGTGGCATTAAGTTTTTTGGCAGTAGGTTTGGGATGGGGAATTTTTTTTGCTTACTTGGGTTTTTTTTAAAGACGACATAATGGAAAAAGACATCGAAATAGTGAGCTTTCCAGTCCTGAAGAAGAACAAACTAGCACATGGCAGGACACTTTCCTTTAGAAAACAGAGTCATGGAAGTAATTCTTTAAAAGAACTACAAAATTAGGAATAGTGCCCTGGAAATAAACCTCAGCAACTGTTTAACACTGGGAAGCTGTTACCTGTTGCTGGTGATGACAGCCAAGCTACAGGAGGAGTTTGAAGTCTAACAGCTGTTAATCTTTCACAAGCCACAAAACATTTAACAGGAAAGTCAACAGAATGAAAGTGGCTTAGAATGACCAGCTGGAAAGTACTAAGTCCACCTTGCATGTAATCATTTTCTACTCCCCATTTGTAAAGCATAGTCTTTCCAGAAAGTGAAGTTAAGCTTCAGGGTCTTTCATCTCTACAATAAATTTTCAACCAACAGCCAAGAAGAGAACCGTACAGTTTCTTCTTAAGACAGAGTTTAACACAGAAATAAAGGGGTTTAGAAGTCTGAAGTACATTTATTATTGTACAAAAAAAAACCTTAATAACTTTCAAAAGCACTGTTTGATAGTCAGCTCTTATTTGAATGTTGGTGCACCAGTTTAGGTAATACACATTACCTGAAGTCTTCAAAGGTTGAGAAAGGAAAAAAGGCAATGTTTCTGCTTTTCAAAAATGCTTCATGGTTCACTTAGTGAGTGGCCTGCTCTTCAAAGCTAGGAGAACATTTGAGCCTTTGGACTCATAAATGACTGTTACCCCTGGTTACTAATAAAAATGAAAGCTGTAGCTTGTACTCAAGCATACTGGAGTCAACATAGAAAATATCAGCTTTCCAGAGGTCTTGCCCTCTACTGCAATTTCCCTCCCACATATTCCTAGCTAAATCAGACAAAAGCATATTAACCTTATCTAACATTTTGATCTGATTTTGTTATCTCTTAGATAGGATTCCTATAAAGATGCACTATTTATTTTTTTCTCTTGATGGAAAAATAGGAAGAAATCACAGTTTCACAATCAGTATTTCTATTCCCAATAGGCTGAAATATTAAATAAGTAAACAAACAAACAAATAAATAAAACTAATCACCTGTCCTTTTCTCTGTTATTACACATATAACTACTGCCTGGAAAACAGTTCCATTACAAGAGTATAAATATCTCATTAATATACCTATATATCTTGGTATTCCAATTTTATAGTATTTGCTATAAAATCTTATCAAGAAATGGTTGCTTCAGTGCTCCACTGTGATCTGGAAAGGGAGAGGGAACTGAGGGTTCATCAGTCAAATCCACCTTCTGAAGTGTAGAACTGTGTCACCAGTGCTGTGGCTGTTAAGTGCTTGGTACTGTAGGATGACATTCTTACACATCTTATCTTTAGTGATTTAAAAGGCTATTCAGAAGCCTTAACGCCTAGCAATCTGTCAGGCTGACAGCAATTACCACTGAGTGAGAATATGCCACATGCAGTGAGTTGTAAGACTGAGACATGAATTTTTTGTGCTTGGTTCCATACTCAGGCAGAAGGTAAACAGTTCAGTGAAAGGATTTGGGGTAAACAGTTTTATTTCCACTAGAGTAAGTGTGTTTACGTTTGAATATTCTAAAGTTTACTGGTTTCCCCCATCCAGAAAAAATCAGGTGAAGACCAGATTTGTTTAGCACAATAAAAGCTTTTCTCCTCCTTTCTCCTCCTTTCTCCTCCTTTCTCCTCTCCTCTCTCTTCTCTCTTCTCTCTTCTTTCTGGCCAGCTACTCTGGTAGCCTTCCTCTAAGATGGAAACGTAAGGCATTTTTTTCGGAAGAATATGTTTCTATGCATGAGACTTCTAAAGCATGCTAGTGCTTTTGAAGAACAGTTCTCATCTGTACAATTTTTGCCACAGTGAGAGAATGGAAAGCACAGCACTTTTTTTTTTTTTTTACAGCATTTTGAATACAGACATCTCTCAATAGATTTTAAGAGTAAAAGGATATACTGTTCCTCTTGACTTTAAATGCTTCTAACTTGCATTGAAATTTAATGAATGTTTAATATCATGTATAAAAATCTGGATGCCAAACAAACAATAAACCCTACAAACATGTAGACATAGGTTTCCATTTGTCTTCTCTCTTGTCTCTCTCAAACTTAGTTTTGAAGACTTCAGTGACTTAGGAAAAAACATTCACGTCTAGGTTTGAAAGGTTGAAAGTAGCCATGGTAGCATCTTTTAAAAATGTGACTGTGGAACTGGTTTGTGATTTTTAAAATGTGGTGGCTACAGTGGTCTGAGGTTTGGGCTGAGTTTTCATTAAGTATTTTGTACTCTGCAGTACAGAGAGACGCAGGCACCAGTAAAGGGAGGGGGGAAAGTTATTGGAAAAATCACTGATCTCCTATTCTAGGTAATACAAATGCTAATTTCTTCACCATATCTTTTCAGAGTTTAGCACGTAATGCTTTGTAATGAACTGAACAAATGTGTGTTGTAAATACACTTCAGCAGATTTATTGCTGTGCTTTTCTGTACTACTTCAAGTAAACAGAATAGGATTGAGTTAAATGTAAAAAATACATGACAACAGCTCAAATGTAGAACTTGCACAACCTGAGGGAATAGGACCTGAGTGAATTTGTTCAGCCTGTGGTTCATTCTCTCTGTGAGCTAGTTTTTTATATAACTTGAGAAACAGTGTTAGTGAAACTAAATGAGTCCAAGAGGAGAGAACAAAACCATAAAAGTATGTGGCTGCACAGATGCAATTTCCAGAAGAAAGCTGGATAAAGCTTCAACTAAAGTTCTGGTATTTTGCTCTTCAGAAAATCTGTGTTATTTACTATCTCTGTCAGTTTGTTAAAAGCAAAAAAAAAATCAATGTCTTCCAATGTAGACTAGAAGACAACACTGGCACTAAACTGAGGAAGACTGCTGAAAACACAGACACTGAAGGTAGCTTTCCTTACACAGTCCTCTCCACTCTTCTCTGCCACAGGTTTGGGATCGATGATAATACTTCGTCATAAAACTCTTTTTCTAATATCCATCTTTTAACTAAACTTTATACTGCTGGGGTTGTTACACAGGGACTCCTGTCTTCCAAACACAATTGTTTAGTTATCAAAGACAAATACATGTCTGCTTAAAAATGTCTCTTTGATGTCTTTTGAATGAGCTTGGCTTTTCATGCTCAGAAAAGTTTAAAAGAATATGAAAACAGGAAATATTTGTGCCTGTAATTTTAAATTTCATGCTTGTCCCTCATTCTCCTTTAAGCTTTTGAAAAGGTTGTATTGCATCTTCTTTGAAACCTGAGAATGAGACCATCAGCTCTAAAAAAATGCTAAGAAAAAATTAAAACAAAAACTAATTAGAAACCTTCAATAGTAATTTTTTAATATAAAACAAGCAGAACTAAAATCATTGGATAGAAAGGTAAAATTATCAACGGATTGGGTGGAAAGAAGTTACAGAACATTAACAACACAAGAACTAAACAAGAAAAAGAGGTTGCCATCTCCTTTTAAGCATATATGAGAATATCAGAACCCCAGCTATACCCTCCAAGGTCCTGTCTGTGGTCCGCTAGTGCAGTGTTCAGGCTCTGGCAGAGATGCTAGCTCCCTCTGCATGCACCACATGCCCCCCACAGCAGCCAATACACCTCTTTACCAATTTCAACTTGTAACTCTAAATAAATAATAGGTGACTATATAGTATATTGGGTTTGCATGCCAAGGTTTCAGTAGCAGAGGGACTACAGAGGTGGTTTCTGTGGGAAGGTGCTAGAAGGTTCCCCTGTGTCCAACAGAGCCGATGCAAGCCACCTCCAAGATGGGCCTGTCATTGTCCAAGGCCGAGCCCATCAGTAATGGTGGTAGCACCTCTGGGATAACACGTTTAAGAAGGGGAAAAGCTGCTGTGCAACAACAGATGGAAGACTGAGAATATGTGAGAGAAACAACTCTGTAGACACCAAGGTCAGTGAAGAAGAGAGGGGAGGAGGTGCTTCAGGTGCTGGAGCAGATTCCCCTGCAGCCCAAGATGCAGACCATGGTGAGGCAGGCTGTTCCCCTGCAGCCCATGGAGGTCCACAGTGGAGCAGATATCCACCTGCAGCCTGTGGAGGACCCCACACTGGAGAAGATGGATGTATTTGAATGAGGCTGTGACCCCGTGGGGAATCTGTGCTGGAGTAGGCTCCTGAAGGTGCTTGTAGATCCATGGAGAGAAGAGCCCACATTGGAACAGTTAGTGAAGAACTGCAGCCCATGAGAAGGACTCACATTGGAGAAATTTGTGGAGGACCGTCTCCCATGGGAGGGACCACACACTAGCACAAGAAAAGAGTATAGGGAGGAAGGAACAGCTGAGACAACCTGTGATGAAATGACTGCATCCCCCATTCCCTGTCCCCTTGCGTTGCTTGGGTAGAGGAGGTAGAGAAATCAGGAGTGAGGTTTCGCCTGGGAAGAAAGGAAGGGTGGGGGAAGGTGTTTTAAGATTTGGTTTTGTTTGTCGTTGTCCTGCTCTCATTTCCCCTGGGTCAAGTCTGTTTTGCCCATGGTGGTAATTGGTGAGTGATCTCTCCCTGCCCTTATCTCAACCCTTGAGCCTTTCACGGTATTTCGTGTCCCCCGATGACAGGAGTAATACAGTGACTTGGTGGGCATCTGGCACCCAGACAAGATCAACCTACCACATATTGCCCTGCTTGTTGCTGACAACTCATTCAGTGTATCTATTGTTACATTGCTTGGGATTAAACCATTTTATTGTAACCAAACCTTTTCCCAACAATGCAAAACAGATGTAGTACGTCCTTTAGATAAATATAATAACCAAGAGATAGGACTGTAGGACATGAACACTTACTTTCATAGATTAAGATGCTGAAGAGTGTAATTTTTTTGAGTTACTAAGAAAAAGAGAAATTGAGTTGACACCAGCAGAGAGGAAGTTACAATGTGAGGCTAGTAATAAACCACAGATGTCAAAATTAAACACCAATTTTCTAACCTTTACTAGAAGATGTAACTGTGTACTCCCTTCCTGGCCCTTTCAAACTTTTTTATAAACAGAACAAAATAGACTGACTAGGAAGGACTAAGATTAATGTCTGACTACCTACTGGCTTGGTGGGAGGGCAAACTGATTGGTAGACGGCCCAGACTGGGCCCTGTGGGTTCAGCCCCTGACTCTCAATCCCTCAAGGCTAGGATTTCAAAGCAGATCTCCCAAGTCACAGGCACATGCTATAGGTGCTAAGCTGTCAGTTCTTCATCATTTCTGCAGATAGCATAAGAAATAAAGAGTAAGCATAGGTTTCTCAGACAGCTAATCCGGCCCATGCACATCACTTTTCTCTCACTCCGAAGGCCCTTTCCTGTCTCTCACTGAGTTTAGATGGTTTCTTGCTTGGTTGGTTTTTAAACCTGGTTTTAAAACCTCAGTCACAGTAGCAAAGCCAGCCACCATCTTCCTTCACTCAGACAGATAAAAGGTTTTTGTCTCTGCATTCATCTTCACAGGCTGCACATACAGTGACAGTCTTGCACATTGGGGATACACCAACTTCACCACCCATGCTGAGTTCCCTCTGGGTATCATAGTACCTGTGATACCTGTGATGCTCCAGATACTGCCTAGAGTGTGCATGCACACCAAGACTACTCTGAGCAGACACCCTAAATCAGGGCTGATACACGGGTGTGCTGCGGCTCTGGTCATGCTGCCAAGGAAGAAGTACTGCGTGGGAACTTGTACTTGCTAACACAAGGCAGATTTGAATTTACAGATGTGTTTTCACATGTGTTCCTGTATCAATTTATATTTTGTTTTAGTGGAAAAGAAAAGCCTCCTGCAGGCTTCTTGGGCAGGAATGACTCACTGAAAACTATATATTATTAAGAGAAGGACAAAGCAATCACAAGGAACGTATTTCATGTCATCTTTTGCAATGAGAGGCAGTGGGAGGAATCAACTGTTGTTTAGCACCAGGTTTTGCTTTCTGTTAAAAATCATGGAACAAGCCTTTGAGCAGGCAGATGACAACTTGCAGGGATGTCTAGAGAGGAGAAGGCTCCTCACCAAAGCAAGAATTAAAGTATCTTCTGCACTAATCAAAGGATCAAAGCTATTTTTTTTGTAACATAAATGTCAGAGCAATTCAACTACAGCATTTTCTGTTTAGCTGGTTTTCATCTTTCTGAGATCGATGGTGCAATTGCAGATGGAAGTATAGAAGCATGGGGTTTTGTTTACTGTTCTCCTGGGGAAAGAACAACATATGTCAATACTTTCTTGACAAAAGACCAAAATATGTTAATGCATACTGAAACCACAAGTGAGAGTCACGTCAGTGTCACAATTAGCCCCACCCATTACACCAGCAAAGAATGCATCACCAAATAGGTGGTCCTGGTAAGCAGATAGATATGGACGGGAAAATGAAACCACATGCCCTTGTCAGCAATGTGGACAGGGTGATTTCTTGCATGCTCAGTTGCTTGTGCACCCAGCTTTAAAGTAAGTAACATTCATGTTCTCTGGCTTTAAGAGGCATTTAGCACCTCCAATAGGAAAATGCCTCACACCTTTATCAGTTAGATCATCTAACATTTTAAACAGGAGCAAGAAGCAATCTGAATAAGGACTTCTGTGTGGATCATCATTGCTCTAAAACATGCAATTAAATACAAAGGGGTTTGGACTCAGCTGCAGTAAACAATAGCATATCACCATGGAAATTACCATCTAAGATTACAGCAGATTCTGAGTCAGTATCTTTGTTTATAAGTTCAATCAATTAATCATCTTAACAAAAGGCATGAAGTGGGAGTTTGTGATAGAGAAATGTGGTGTCTAAGACAAGAGCTTATTTGTAGGCTGAATAAGATGCCTGCCAATGTCATTTGCATACACAAAAGCCGGATTGCCCAGAGGCAACCTGTAAGCAGAAACAGTTCAAAATCAGTTGGAATCATAGTAAAAATGTAGAAATAATCATAAGGATCATACGATAACTTAAACATTGGAGGTTTTTTCCTTCCTGAAGTGAAAGGAAGAATTAAAGTTTTGAGTTCCTTGGGTAGAAAAAACATCATTTGTTTTTTCCTAGTCACTGTTAAGTGGAGTCAACAAAGGAGACTCCACCTGAAGACAAAAAGGCTGCTCTTAGCTTCTAGCAAATGCAAGGCTATTTTGTAAAAGGACATCCCCTTTCTTTTACAGCTCACTTGTTAATGAGAAGCCTCAAAGAGCAAATCTAGCAGTTATTGACAAATAGCTTTCTCAGACCTCTGGAGGCTTTTAATAAGATGTCTGCTTTTGTGAAAGGTGATCAGGTTTCTCAAGGACTGCTTTGCAACAGTATTCCGCTTTTGGTAACTCCTGAATATTCAGTAACCTGAGAAGAAATAAGTTACTTCCCTCAACCCCATGGCTACTTTTCGGTAATAGATCCTGGGATGGCCTTTTTTTGCTGCTTACTCATGGTCTACTTGTCTATCAGGACACCCAGATCTTTTTCTGCAAAGCATCTTTCCATACAGCTAACCTGCAACCTGTGCTGCTGTATGGGGTTATTCCATCTCACAATGACATTTTTGAAGTCCGTGTCATTCCTATCAGCCCTTGACTCCAACCCATCAAGGATCCTCTGAGAAAGATATTTGCCTCCCTTCCCAAGCTTATAAATCCCTTCCTGAAATCTGATATCATTCTTCAACTTTTTGAGGTACACTCTGGTTCATCATCCAGGTCAGCAACGAAGAAATGGAACAGCATCAGCCCCAGTATTGGATCCCTGAGGAAAGCTACTAGTAACTATCTACCAGCTGGTGCTGCTGATCTGAAACCTTTGAGCCCAATTGTCCAGACAGTTTTCCACTTACCTTACAGACCACCTATTCCTGCCATATGTTGTGAGTTGAACCATAACAATACTATGGGAGACTCTGCTGAATATCTTGTTGCAGTCAAGGTAAACAGTCACTGCTCTCTCATCATTCACAGAGCCAGTCATCTATAGAAAACTAGCATAATAGCCAGGCACATATTGCCCTTAGAAATTCCAGGCCGGCCATTCCCAGTCATCTTCTTGTCCTTCATGTGCTTGGACATGGTCTCCATGAGAATTCTCTTGGTAACTTTCTCAGGGACTCATGTGAGGCTGAGAGACCTATAGTTCACTGGGCCCTCCTTCTTTCCACCCTTGGCTTAACATTTGCTTGTTTACAGACATCAGGATGTTTTCCTTCTCAAAGACGACTGACAGCAAGTGTACTGTGACACAAGCCAGCTCCCTCAGCAACCTCAGAGGCATCCCTGGACATGTGCATGTCTGACTTCCTCAGGTAGTCTGTCCTCCATGTTCCTCTAATGTGGGTTATGGTTCACTCCCTCAGACAGTCAGGAGGCTTAGGGATCTTAAATGTCTGAGGGCATACCACACCAGGAAAAACTGAGGAAAAAAAAACATTGAGTACCCCAGCTCTCTCCATATATTATGTCATTAGGCCCTCTGTCCCACTGAGCACTGGGCAAATTTTGCCTTAGTCTTCCTTTTGTTGCCAATGAACTTACAGAAGCATTTCTTTGCCTTCCTTCACATCCCTCCTAGCTTCAATTTGAGCTGACCTTCAGCTTTCCTAACTCCATCCCTGCATGTTCAAGCACTATCACTAAATGCCTCCCTGCTTCCATCTTCTGTATACTTCATTTTCCACATGAGCTCTGTCAGTAGTACACAGTTCATCCATGCTGACTTCTGCTGTACCTGCCTGACACTCTGCACATCAGAACAGACATTTCTTGTTCTTTGAGGAATTCATCTTTGAAGATCAATCAGCTTTCCCAGGTTTCTTTTCCCTTCATGCACCAGGATGCAATGCAGAAATATCCATTCAATTTTAACTGTAATATAAAGAGTTGAAGCTTTTTATTTGCATTGCAGTTTTAGGAATAAAATGACAGACATACAGTATTTTCTATGTTGCTGCTGGACAATGCTTCCTGATGTTTACAGGGATTGCAAGAATTATTGTTTTGTTATTACTTCCATATTCAAAAGTTAGACCATGAAGACATTGTCCGACACTCAAGTCAGAGGCAGCCCTTCCAGTGATTATAGAAGCTTTTAGTCAACGAAACTTGGGCAGAGAGGGATGACTGTTTTTTTGCAGGAAAGTTTAAAGTTTAGAAAGGTAGGGGTTGGGAGTGGGTTAAGCTTTGCTCTGTGTTGTGAAGAAAACAAAGACCTTCATAGTATTCTGTAAAAATACTTGCTTATGTAGCAGAGCATATCCTGCTTGGGAACTGAGGTTGTTCAGCCTGAAGAAGAGAAAGTTCCAGGGAGACCATATAGTAGTACATAAAGAGGACCTACAGGAAAGCTGGAGAGGGATCTTTTACAAAGGCATGTAGTGACAGGACAAGGGATAACGGCTTTAAACTGAAAGAGGGTAGCTAGAGATTAGATATAAGAAAGAAATTCTTCACCCTGAGTGTGGTGAGACACTGGAACAGGTTTCTCAGAGAAGTTGTGGATGCCCCATCCCTGGGAGTGTTCAAGGCCAGGCTGGATGGGGCTTCGGGCAACCTGGTCTAGTGAAAGGTGTCCCTGCCTATAACAGGGGTGTTGGAACTAGATGGTCTTTAAGGTCCCTTCCAACCCAAACCATTCTATGATTCTATGCTGAACAATCACTGCCCCACAATAGCAAAAACACTGGTGTTAACAACATTGTTTTGATCATGAATCCAAAACATAGCACCAAACAGGCTGCTATGAAGAAAATTGACTCCATCCCAGCCAGACAAATACAGCAGTACAATTGTCCAGATCATTTCAGTAGTTCATCTGGGTTGAAACAACAGCAAATCCAGTAGTTCACTATTCTTACGTTAAATTTAATTCCCACCTTAATTAACTTAAGATCAAAGTTTTAGGTAAGCATGGCTGTCAGGCAGGCCAGCAAGAAGCAGTGGATGGCTCCTCTGGATGGGCAACTCGGAAAAGAAACACAGCTCTAGAAATTCTCTGGTCAGGCTGACTTTATCTGGACTGTTCCCTCAGCAAGACAACGGTCTGTTATGCAGACAGGGACCCTACAGCAGAAAAGACTCCAGGAAAGGATGAAGGGCTGACAACAGCTCAGAGACACCCTTGAGAAAAGCAACATGGAAGAGATGTTATTCGGGAACTTCAGAAGGCTGTGATTTGTTTGGAAGACTGTGAAAACTGCCTGCTTGGAAATCAAGATTTGTACATCAAGGAGAATGTGAACAGGCAAGAGACTTCATTTTCAGGTCTTTTTATGTTGACCTGTCTCATTCAGAAGAACTGAATGTCCTATGGTTAAAAAATACTTTTTATTCTTAAATAAGGTGTTGTAATTTCTGTACTCTAGCTCACACATAGCTGTGAAGATAAAAGACCTTTTCATATCTTCTGATCTTTCTCTTTGAAAGAATGTGGAGGAAGATCCACTTCAGAGCCCTCATCAGCTTCAGGCTCTATCCCACTGTTTGCATACTGGCTTGGATACATGGTGTGAGTCCCCCGTTAAGTACTGAAGTTAGAAAGCCACTATTCTGAGCCTCTCCAGCTGGCACTGTACCATTGCAGAGGCTTTGAGATTTCCCACAAAGCACAACCTTCATGGCTGCAAACAGTTTGAAATAAAATGAAGAATGTATCCTTGTCAGCTGCTTCATCACTTGCTGTTAAACTGTATTTTAAGAAATTAAAGTTTTCAACATTTGACCACCAAATCAGTAACATCAGGACTATACTGTGGCAGTTGCACATTTCCCTGGGATCTGGAGCCTTCAATGAGGCAGTTGATGGCTCTTTAGCATCTTTTTAGCCCCACTGTGCCTGTTCCAATGGTACACACCTAGGGTGGGACAGTCACATCCTCTCCTACCCTGGGGCAAGATGACTTCATCCCCACCCAGCTAGGGGGGCAGGAGGGATGGGACCCTCAGTCAATTGACAGGTTCCTCAACAAAGGAGGTGCCCAGAGTAGCTGAGAAGCTTCTGGACCATGTTGTAATGCCCACAGCCAGATCTGACCAGGCTATAAAACGGGGTCCCCACCAAAACCTCTCTTTGAGTGGTCTTCTTGGAGCAGTGGGTCTGTGACCTGGAGCCCTCCCCTTAGACTGGGACACTGTCTTAGGAGACTTCCCAGGGTTGAGAGCACCTCACCTCCTCCTGTGGTGAGTGGTTATTTTTCTCTACTGGATATATCCTTGAACGAGTCCTTGCCTAACCCAGGCAAGTGTGAGCCCTCGCCTAACCCAGGCGAGTGGTTATTTCTTCTGGGTACCTGTGAGTGAGAGGCCTCTAGTTTTCGTTTCTTCTGAGTGTATGAGTGCACGTTGTGGATCCTCATTGTTCTTATGTTGTCATACCCCAATAATCTCATCTACTGATATCCAAATCTGTATTTTATGTTGTCGGAGTGCTAAATAATTGTATAAACCCTGTTTCTAGTTGGTTTATTTGCTACAGATTTCTGGATAGAATAAAGTCTGTTTTGGAACTTGTTATCTGCCTAAAGTTGACTTTTGGGGTGCCTCTGTGACATATACTTACAGGTTAAATTTCTCATTTGAAAGATAGCATTACTTCACAGGATAGACTACAGCTACAATGAGTGTTCTCCTGCTTAGTTAACAATTACTAAAATTGTAACTTTCTAAAAAATGAAAGAAATAAAGTGATTTTAAATTCATAAAAGGAATAATTATTTTGATATACCCAAGATGTATGGTCATAGGAACTAGCAGTCTCACAAAGCAACACACATAATGCCCTGGTTTCAGCTGAGATACAGTTAATTTTCTTCCTTGTAGCTGGTATCATTCTGTGGTTTAGATTTAATATGAGAATAATGTTGATAACACACTCATGTTTTAGTTACTGCTGAGCAGTACTTACACAGAGTCGAGGTCTTTTCTGCTTCTCACACCACTCCACCACCACGTGGGTTGGGAATGCACAAGAAGGTGGGAGGGGACACATATCTCCATTATTATATTGGACCCTTGTGACTCATATTTGAACATGATTAAATAAATACAATGTCACTTTCTGGGCTGTTGGAATCAAACTATTGTATTCATAGCTGACTTCTGTTTTTATTAAGTGTGCAACAGCGGTGCAAAGATGTTGTATGGGATCTAAAAAATATAAGAGAAAAATCACTGCTGATGAGAAAGGTCATAAAATTGACAGTAAGATTCAGACTATGGTCTCAGTGCATAAAAGACACATTTTCCGTACAAAAAGAGAAGAAAGAACAGAGAGAAACATTGACCTTGAAGGGGGAAAAAAGCTTTAAAACTAAGAAGGGAACTTTAAAAACCGACTTCACATTAATAATGTTGTTTTAAGATGTCTTTCTGCGAAACATGGCGCTCTGCAGTGGAAAGAGAAGAAACTTTGGAAAAAACTCCTGAGGGAGGAAGCAGAAAGCTTGGTTTCACCAAAAGAGACATGGAGGTCATTTGACAGAATTACTTCTTGTCTTGCATGGGAAATGGTGAATAACATTTAAGACATTTCTTCAGTCTTCAAACTTATAGACACTTTGCAGCGTAGACAGCAGGGATTTGGCTACCACATAAGTTCATTTTAATTCCTTCTTTATGTGAGAGGAGAAAAGGACACCTACTTTCGTCTCTCTAAAGTGAAACAGAAGACCCCCCCGAAGAAATCACAGAAAGAAAAGGTCTTTGAAGGCTTTAAAGAACCTTTCCACAATTAGGGTCAAAGGTGCCTTATATCTCTCATTTTTCAGATCATGCTGTAACAGGCAGCTACACTGACAAACCATGACAAACCATTCATTTGACAATGAACACATTGTGTGGTGACTAAGACAGACTTTGTTTGGACCTTCACCTGCAGCCAGAAGGTCTTCATAATACAGCAGTCATTGCAGAGAGATTAAGTAAAATTCATCCTTTTGCTGTAAACCACCAATTTCAATAGGACTGCTCACCTGATATCCAGGATGAAGATAAGCATAGCCAGCACATCTTCAGGATCTAGTGCTAAGAATTCTGTCCGTACTTTTTGGGCAGCCATTATCAGGTCTGGCTACCTGAATGAAAGTGGAGTTGCCTTGCTGAAATAGTGTTTTCTAGGATGAGACAGTTCTAATTAAAACCACAGAATCGCTCTAACACCATCTGTTCTACAGACTCACTTGTACACTTCAGTAGGTAGTAAAAACCTCTAGAGGACCATAAATTGAAAGATGTTTATTTTCATAACAATTTCAAGATAATATATTTGTACATTTCTTTTTCAATATTTCAATCTATGTGAAGATATTTAATGTAATAAGTTGTCAATGAATCTAAAAATGTTCTTACTTTAAGGATGCAAGTCAGCCCACTAAAACAGATGGATGTTAAATATTCATCAAAGTGTCTACAGGGACAAGAATTTAAATCTCAGCTGAGCACTAGTGCAAGCTCATCAGAAAAGAACATTAACTTCAAAGCAAAAAGTTTAAAGCATGCTCAGCACCATGGCATTTGGATACTTACCATACCAAAGGCTCCATTTTAAGCAGGAGCTGCTCCTACCATGGGGATAACAGTGTCCATCCACAGCAGAACTTAATAACACTTGGTAAAATCTTTCTGATCCTTGTCTTCCTTTTGGACTAAATGCAGAAAATGCACACACTAGCATTAAGACTAGCACCACAACACATCAGGAAATACAGATCAGAGAAGGCAGATTACTGTGCATAGTCATGAATGGAGATTCTCATAACTGTCTCAAAGTCACAGAGACAGGCACGTGGCAGCCTGAGCTGAGCATGAAAAGACATGCATAGGACAGAGTTAGAGTCCCAACACCACAATACTCCTGTGATCTCATTTGTAAAGTGAGCAATGAGATTTTGATAAATAACTGCGTCCATCAGCCCCTGCATTTGTAATGAAGTTGAACCTTTTCGCACGCAAAACCAAGTTCAATAAATGTATTGTGGAGCTCTCATGCATTTTCGTGTCTGCACAGTAGCTCTACAGGGGGATTTCACTGCCTACTGCCTTGGGTATGTGGCAACTCACACTGCACATGAAAGGGGGTATGTAGGAGAAAGACACATGGTCCTTCACAAAATAATCTCGGTTTTATTTTTCCATACATAAAGTGCAGCAGTGCTGTAATTCTAACACCAAGTGAAAAAGTGCCAAATATTACAATGCTGAATCGTGAATTGAATATTCATGTGTGCTGTAGATCCATTTAAGCCATTGTCACAAGGGCACCCGAAAAGTCAATTTAGGCAGGCAATGAGCTCCAAAAAGACTTTATTCTAAACAGAACTAGCCATCCAACATTCATGTGCAAGACTGGGAATTCAAAGTAGCACAAGCTGCATTAGCCAGGAATTAGTCCTCAGGTGGATTGAATAGATAATGTGACCAAGATAAACATTGGGACATTGGAAGAGAAATAAGGACCCCACATGTCAGCTACCAACGACATCTGGTAATTTCTGTGTGTTTCAGCTGATGGAGTTAATGAGACCTTTTATTACAGTAATGTAACCGAGATTATTACAGTTGTCACAAATACGAACTAACTACATTGGTAGGTGTGAGAAAACCATTTAATCCATAAGAAATACTAATTGGCTACTGTTTCAGGGACTGAGGAAAATTATGATTTATTTACTAAGAACATAAAGATAAAATTAGCCTTTTTATACAATATCAGCTAAAACAAACAAAAAAAGTCATACTTTTGGGTTTTGTTTTTAAAGAAGCAGCAATCTATTTCTGTTATCAACTTCATTAGGGGCAGAAAAATGCAGAAAAGGGGGTAAAAATACTTGAATTGGTACTATTGTAACCAATTTCTAGTGAACAATGTATTTCCCAAATAACTGCTCTGTGACCCTAATACTTTTTCCTTTCACCATTTGCAAATCTTTCTGAAAACAAAAATGTGAAGTTATTCTCCACTACTGGCAGATTTTGTGTATTTTGCCTCCTGTTATTTGTACCATGTTTGTGTAATGCAAGAAAACTTTCTTTCACTCGAGTTTTGACTGGAACCAGACCAAAAATTTGGAAAATATTTTTGTCTGTATGACTAATCCTCTTCAGAAAACTGTCTCTTCTTTTTTCACTCAGTGGACTCCACATGAAAAGTCTATTTTTCAAATTGTCAAACCGTCGTATTTCAAATTAAGACTTTTCCATCTTTGGAAACACACACCCTTTCTGCTTTCTATTCGCAGCTTTGGATTTTCTGACAAAACTTCTAAATTCCTCTCTCTTGTTTTTGGAGTTAACAAGGTGGTGACCTTTTCCCAAGGTTTTCCCACAAGAGTAGAAGAAATCAAAAAATTTATTTTCATTTAATTAAGAAATATTCCATGGAAATAGCTCATAATCTTTCAGGAGACAGACTTTACCAAAAGAGAAAAAGGATATGGTGGAAATGCCTTTTATCACTTTTTATAACAGATATTATGAGGAAGGCTGTCATAGAAATGTTGTTCTGCAGAGGACAATGTCACAGAACTCATTATTTCTGATCCTGTCAATCTCATTGGTTTTTGCTGTTCCCTGTGGCACTATTCTCTGACAAAGAAACTTGCTAGGAAAACCACATGCAACTAGATTAATATCAGAACAGAAAAATGGGAAAGAAAGTGGCCTGTTCAGGTCCCACTGTTTTTTGGAAAAGTATGTCTATGGAAATAGACATCTTTTTAGAAGTAAAGTAGCTTTGGGGCTGGACTTGGTCGCACATCATTTTTTAGTTCTTTGACGTAATGAGGATAAGGTTGAGACACAAAGGAAGCTCAGTATGTTTGATTCTGGTCTGTCAGCATCAGACCTTTTGCTAATGTCGATTTAATACTAACAAATAAGACCAATTCCTCACTAACTCATACTGAAGCAGCTTGTATGACCATTATCAATAATCTGTGTTTCAAAGCCCCCTGAGTTTTGTTGCAGAGATTTCTTTACTTTGATATGCTTTATGGGACAAATTTCATGGCACTGAGAAAACGGTGGAAGAAATTTCTACCATGATATTGCAGAAACACTATCATAATACTGTCATGTACAATAAAACACAGTAATATCTGCAATTATTTTGGTCATCCTAGAAAATTGTTCTTTTGAAGAAGTGGCCACCATATTTACTTCTATAAAGATTTCAAAATTAATCTGAGTCATCAAATAAATCTTGTATTGAGTTTTGTTGAGCTCCTAGCAGTATCCTTCAATAATATCTAAATCTCAGCTTTCCTCCTCCTCTCCCGACACAAACATTTTCTTCCTTTTCTTTTAGCCTTCACTTGATGAAGCTAAAACTTCTGAGTAAAATCCAATTTTGGACATGTTCCTGAGGGATGACCTGAAGGAAGTGCATTTTGCTTTAAAGGCACCGAACTCAAAATAATGCTGTTTGCTACTTATCCTTTGGGATCAGTTTTCAAATGTATCATCCAGCTGATCTCTGTTTCTAGCCATCTCTCCTTGCAAGGCTGATAGTTTCAGTAGGCCAGCGGACTGCAGTTGTGATGAAGACTGATGATGAGTGGAGGCAAAGTGGTCCATCAGAGAGGTTGGCATTACAAGCAGTTTTAAGATAGAGACAGGCTTACTGTGTACACAGACTTAAATTCTTTAGTGTTAGTGATGATGTATTTCAGAAGCCTGAGAGCTGGAACAGACAGCATGTGCATGGGAAAGCATATTTTGAGGAATGCACTTTGTTCATAAAGGCTCAGTTAGAAAGCTCTGACTTTTCCATACGTGAACTTGACTTTGTAACTGAATTGCCCCTCAGACTTCTTTCAATTAGACAAAAAGCAAGCAGGAAAACAGCTCATGTTGACATTTCAGACTATGCTCGAAGGAGGAGGCTATTGTTTCTGTCGGCTTCTCAACAGTACCATGACCCATTATCCTCCCCTACAACACCAAGCTCCTGACATAGCTGGCAGATTTCCTGCTGGTTGTCATGTGTAATCATTACACTCAATTAGGCCCAGAGACACTGAGGAAGAGGGCACATTCAGGCTTTTATAGCAAAAAGACATTAATCGACTCTTATGCAAGGTATAATAGTCAGCAGAGAAACATGGAAACTCTTTTGTGCAGCTAAAAATTACCGCCATTCTAAGTACTGCTGTTCGCACTGTTTTAATTCCTGCAGGGTTCTGATTTTTCCTCTACAGCCTCTTTTCATTCATATTCTCGCTATCCAAAAAAAGTAAAGTCCATCTACAGCAACAGTTATCATCTTCCTGAAAGCTACAGCAGGATGGAGGGGGCTGGAAAGAGGAATATGTTTTTGTCTGGCTGACTACTAGACTCTCGATTTCGGTGGTTATCAGCCGCTTAAATAACATTTCCCTTCATCACTCTAAAGGCAGAAAATCACATTTTGTAATGTGCCCATCTATCAGACAATAAGTGTTTGTTTTAAACACGTGCCAGTGAAATCCTTCCTACTCCACATCCTTAACAGTACAGCTTGTATGCTGATGTCATATACAGCTTCCGTGAATAAGTGATAAATGACAAAAACAGCAAAAGGTGTTTCTAATTTCAGAAGTGGTCATTTGTAGAGATTCCATATCATAACCCGCTCAGAAGTGTTCTGTTTTCTAGCTGTGATCACATTAAGTTTGTATTTGAAAGATGATGCACTCACTGAAACACGACCTTACTGCAAAAATAGGAGCAATTAGTGAATAATAATTGTTTATCTCCTTTCAATGGCATTATTTTTACTTACCATTGAAACTTTGTACTCAGTTTTGTAACAGTATTAACCATAAAAGTGTCACTCTTTGCAAGGTTTATTTGAAGTGTTATTATCAGAGATAGTATACTTGGAACTGGTAGGAAAGGATAAACTGGAAAGGCCTCTGCAGGTTCTAAAGTATAAATAGTCCTATAATGCATCTTTTTCTAATTAAATTTGAGTTTACACTTCCAGTGAATCAATCCTGAGAATATTCATGCCTCCATCAAGGGACCAGGTGAACAATGAAGTCAAATTGTTTTTAGAATGGAATCATTTGTTCATTGTTACTGTCAATGAAAGCAATGTCTGTAAAGGTTAAATTAGTTACAGTGATTTCACTCACGCTATTAAGGCAAGTTTCTGATAGACTGGCAAAGGACCATCTCATTAAAAAGACCTAGTTTAATTGAAGGCTTCTAATTAAAGACTTTCTTGACTGAAAACCAGGATAGAAAGAGCAGAAATAAAACCCAAACAAATGCAACACAAACTATTCAAGTTAAAAATACTTTTTCAGTACTCAGAAAAACTGTCTTTCATGTCACACATTTCTTTTCAGTTTTAGCAAATATTTCCTTTTCTTGACAAGGCTCTGGTCCAGTCTCTGGGCACAATATATGCACATACAGCCCCAGTTCTTGACACCCAAACCTCTTCAGATCCCAACCATACACGTCCCTGGCTACGTGTGCACCATGAGAAGATGTGTGATTTTACAGACTCTAAACAGGCTCACTCATGCTACAGCTGCAGCTAGGCTTCAGCACAACCTGCCAACCTCCATAGCCATTGGAGATGCCAGCATGGGCTCAAATGGCTGACACAGATGTCTGAGCCCAACTGTTATCCAAATTAGCTAGATCACACTGAGCTTAAGCACATATATACATGCTGTGAGCCCTCTTTGGATACACCTGTAGGTGTATCTTCCCTCTTTGAACCACACTGTGGGGGAGAAAGGAGTAAAGAATGAATGACCTCTTGCAATTATTAAACTTCTTGCTTTCAAAAAGGCCCCAGGAAGCTACTTCCTTCTGCTTTTGTTGGGTACCCCTTATTTAGCCATCTTGTCTGAACTGAGTAAAATTTGTGAATTCACTTTCCATTCTGTATTTCAAGCACAGCATGCCAATTTTGAAAGTTTGGGCCAGATCCAGCCACTCTTGCTCCCTTTCGTCACGACTTCTGGAAATTTCTGGAAATATCAGTGGTCCACACCATAATCGTGCTAGTTACTAAGCAACATTCTATTAATACTTACTAAAGACATCAGGATTCAACCCATAATAGGATGACCCTAAAATTGATGCGCTTGAGTGCATTTGCAGCTGCATTGCAGTTTATTGTGTCCAAATTGTTTTATAAATATTAATTAAAGCAAAAACTCTGCTGATAAAGCAGCACATTCTGAATGCTGGAGAGCTGCTATTGTACCATACTTTATAATTGTAGTGTAATTTTAATATAACTTAAATTATATTATAAAAATAATACAGAATAATGTAAATTAATATAAATAGTATATATGTATATATTAAAATGAAAAAATAAAGTATATAATAACATGATATTAGTTCAATATAATTTTGGCATATAGAGCTCCTCAGCAATGTAACAGCTGTTCAGCTGTCCATCAGTTGCACATAATGTCAATTCTCAAACGGAGTTTTGTGGAGTTATATATGAAAGGCACTTTAAAGTTAAGAAGCTCCCTTATATACCCAACATAGAACATTCTTAATATTGTAAATTCAGATCTTTCTGTAGTTCGCTGGTTATCTTTGATACTGTGTTTAGCTGGAAACTGGGAAAACTGGTTTTACTTTACAGTTCCAGTTATTCATAATCATTCAGAATTTTGGCAGTTATAAATTGATACGAAATGGAAAAATATGAATTGTTGTTTAAATATTTATGTAGTAAATTTCAATGTTAAAAATAATTAAGAAACTGATATTTCCTTCAAAACCTCTCCTCTGTAATTTGGAACCTGATAATAGCATATGTGGGAGCAATCAAAATATAGCTCTTCTGGTTCACCCTAGCCACTGCACAAGAAGAAAGGCACATAAGGAAATTCAAGATCTTTGATATCTCTGTGCTCTAATATCTAAATTTTATAAGGAAGCTATGGAAGGGTCTTATAATATCTTGAATTTGAGCATGCTCTTTGAGCTTAATATTTTCATGTCACTTGAGCAGATACCAGTCCCTAGAAAGAAGAGGACTTAACATTGCTATAATTTGTGGTTGACCTACATACCTGCTCTCACCAAGGTGCAAGCAAGCTGGGACTCTGGTTCCCTGTGCCAGGTTTGAGGATGTCAGGAGAAAAGACAACCTCAGCTGGTCTGACAGTCCTCTCTTGCCCTCTTAGCAACTCACCCAGTGGCAAACCAAGTTGAGATTTCTGCCTGATCAAAGACTGAATCAGCTCCCATGGATGAGAAAGGTGAGCAGCAGAAGTGCAAAGTGCTGTTGGAAGGTGGGGATGATGAAGACTGTGGCCTCATCTTGCGAGGCCAGCTAGCAGTGAGGCTAGCTTCATGTCTTAGCAAACTGTCACTTCAAATGATGACAACAGGACCCTCTCAGAAAGTTTGTTCATGACAGTGCAATTATATCATAACAGTGTGAAACAAACAAGTCATATGCATAATCTTTAATAATTACATGTACGAAATTATGGAATTAAATATCATGTATCATTTTATGACTAAAGCTATCACGCAGAATGTCATGATCTTTAATTTCCTTTAAGTTGTTGTTATACTATTTCTCTTGCTCTGGAAAGTGTTTCAACCTCTAAGGAGTTATATATCAAAGCAGACAAGAAAATGTTTGCAAAGGTTAGAATCAAACTTTTTTTTCATCCCTATAATTGTATCAGTGATAACATAGATATTAATGAGATTATTTACCAAAAGAAGATATTACCTCTGTTTCCCATATTTTAAAGCATACAGAAAAAGCCTTACTCTTCATCTTTCAATCTTTGCAGTGGCCACACTAAGTTCCTAAAAGAATGACATTTTGCAGATGACACATTTTTCACATTTTCAGCCATTCAAGCATCAAAGAGTTGTATTTGACTTAAAACTGTATCTAGACTGAGTTCTCAGTTGGTTTGTTTTTACTATGACTAAATGTTTGGGTTTTCCTAAGGTCAAGGCTATTCGTTCCCAAGTTCAGCCATCCCTGCCAGTGAAGGTGTGTCCAAAGGTGTGTCCATCTCTTTCAGTGCCTGAGCTCAAACAGCTGGATTACAGCAAATGCTTTTAAATGAAACAGATATCTCACTTTTCAACCTAATAGCCCTGACAGTGAATACTTCTAGATGAACACATTATTTCAGAGAGCTGGAACTGAATTAACTAGTGATGTTCAGCAACTCTTGGAAGCATGCTCTGCAGCCACAGCGACCTTGAGACTCACCTTCAGAAGTAATGCTAGCAATGCAAACCTGCTTTTATTTTTTTCTCGGAAGAGACAAAGCTTTTGGTTTACGCCTCTTTTCCGAATCAGACTACTCTGTAGTCTAGATTGTACTTGAGAGCACTTACGAAAAAAGCTATGTTTTACCTCCAGTTTGGAAGTCAGACCTTAGTAACAGGAAAGAGGCAAAATGAGGTCTCTATTCTAGGAGGCAAGAAAGGGTAAGCACCATTTACAATTATAATAAACCGCTTTTTACTAGTTACTGCTAACACTGATCTCCTGTAAAAACCGAAACAATCTTAACACAACCAGTTTTAGAGCATTATTTTCACATAGAGACATTAGGAATAGTGTGGCCAGCATGACCAGGGAAGTGATCGTCCCCTTGTACTCAGCACTGGTGTGGCCTCACCTTGAATACCATGTTCAGTTTTGGGCCCCTCACTACAAGAAAGACACTGAGGTGCTGGAGAGAGGTCAGAGAAGGACAACGAAGATGGTGAGGGGTATGGAGCACAAGTCTGATGAGGAGCACTGCTAGTTGAGTTATATTTAGATTACCCTGGACTTAAAAAAAAGAAAAGAAAAATAAGAAGGAAAGAAAAAAGAAAAATAAGAAAGAAATGGAAACCCCCCATCTTCTGTTTTAGATTGAGAAATTAATCAGTAAGTGTATTGTTACTGTTTCTGGAAATTTTCTTGTGAGAGTCTCCTCCCCACCCCACCTCGGAATGATCAAAATATGAAAAGAAAGAATCCACAGCAAGATCCTGTTGATGCAGAGCTTTTCACACGTAAGTATCACATTGTAGATCAATAAACTTGCATAAAAATTGTATCTAAAAGGAGTAAATTAACATTTTTAACATAGCTTTAATTAAAAATTTTAAAGTATAATTCCATTTTCTCCACAGTAATTGTAACCACATTTAAAAAATCTTGATTTCACAGCTGTACTGTTAGTTTTCTAAATGCTTTATTTATCACACTTTGCTTCTTTCCCTCCTTTATTCTGTAACCATCAAGTAACAGACAGAAAAGGTCATGCAGATTTTTTTTCAAAAAAAGAAGTCTGTAGCTGCAATGCATCATTCGAAGATGCTCTGCTGGAGACTGAAATGCCTTTGATGTTATATGGTAGTTGACAGAAACATATTAAAGTAGACAATATATTTGCCAAGGATAAATTCTAGTTTTCTACAGGCAACTGCCTGTGGTCTGCCATTGTGTGACATTTTCGACCAGGAATACATTTAAAATAGTCTCCCTTGTTTCAACTTACTAAACTGGCTTACATGGAATGCTAGGTTCTATTGATTTTTTGTTTAATTTTAATCTGTTTTTCAAATGAGCAAGTCTTGTGACTGCATCTGCTGCGATTTCCCCTTTATTTCCACCTTAAAAAGCAGAAACTTTCCTCTCTGAATCCAAGATCCCTCACATCTCCACTGCAGAGGATCACTATCTTTTGGAGAATCCCTAATCTCTTTGATTACTTCTTTCCTTGTCTTTCCATTGCTTAGGTAAGGGGGTCACCATTTTTAGATGGAGGAATTCTGTCTCTTTCTCAGTGTAGTACCCACCCATACTTTTATTCCATACATAGGTTTGGCTGGCATCAGCTAACTCAACACTGTGATGCCCAAATTTCAGTCATTAACTAGGTTTCCATCAGGTTGTTCTGCACTCTCATATTTATTTTACTGTATCTTTAAAAAATTGAATAATAACACAAAATTATTCCTGAAAACTGATCTTTTCAGTCATTCCCAGTGGTTACTAAATGTTTTCTTGTTTATGAAGCTCCTTCTTGAAGTCATGTTTACATAGACACTGCAGTGCCATTATGGATACAAGAGCTATCTTCAAATATAATAGCTTAGAAACAAGAAGTAATTTTGTCACTCCAGAACAGAACCCTGTACGAGACAATTTATAATGTCAAAAAACACTGTGGTTCTCTGGCCTGCTGTGGCAAGGTTGTTTCACATGATAAAAAGCCCCGTTTTTAGTGACGCAGTTGTGTGAACAAAAAAGCTGACGCAACACCACCTTGATAAAACCTGTTAGTCTTTTGTGTTATAGCAGTGCTCAATGTATCTGTGTATCCTCTTGTGTCCAGAAGAATACAGTGTGCTCATAACTGCTATACAATTATTTAATATATTAAGCCCATTGCAAATCTGACAAGAATTGCATTCCAAAGAACATCCACCAATATGCATTACCACTATTTACACAATTCAAACAGAGGGTTTTATGTGCTTAGTGCTATGCATTTTCCTGTATAACAAATACTTTTCCAATATTTTCCCCCTGCATATGCACATACATTTGTAATATCACAACTCCAAACTGCATAGAGGAGATTTGAAAGTTGACATAGAGTGGTCAAGAGAATTGTCTGAATTTTTCTGTGTGGTGGAAAAAAACCAAAAACAAAAACAAAACAACTCCTCTTCTCCTATGTTATTTCCTATGAGGAGGAGAGACCTACTTCTACCTCAGTGATTAAGGCTCATTTGATCAGAGGCTTATGTTGCCACAACAACACAGAGGGATCAAAGTCAATTCTATAACAGACTATCCAACCACCTTCTCACAACAATCTAGCAGAACCTCAAACAATTCTTCACCATCCAAAGCATGTCTGGGCTTCTCCAGCATTCCCTTACCTGCTGCATGGGCAGACTGGTCCTTCTGGGCTCATGAGTCTGTGTCCTGAGCAGCACCAAGAGAAAGAAATATCCGAATGGGAAGGGAGGACTGCCTGACATTTCATGTGTGTACCTTGCATTCATTGATTTCCCTCTGAACGCATTTTTTGTGTGAGTTGTTTTCCATTTGTATTTCAAAATGAGTAGTCAGCACACTCACCAGCTCCCTATGACAAACATTTTATATGAGTTTTCTAACTTCTAACTTCTTCCTGAAGTCCCTGTATCCACCTTTCAAGAACTGTTTAAGATAAGTGTGGACACTAAAATGTAACATGTAGAAATATTTTAGCAAGAAAAATGTAAATGCCATCTCATTGTCTTAAAAACAAAGATGGAAAATTACAATGGTAACCTTAAAGTGAAAAATTATCCATTCAAATTTAAGATGTATTTTCTTAACCTTGGCTTGGAGCTGGAATAAGACCAATTAGATGCATTTCATAACATAAGCATGGTTTTGTTTAATTAACTAAAGAAGAATTAACAACTTACTAAAGAAATTATTCAATAGTTTTCCAGAGATAAAATTCCTAGGTTCATTTGTTGAAATTAATTAATTAATTTAGAGTTTAAAAAAATTGAGAAGAAAAAAAAAAGGTGAATCTCAAATGGGTCCGTTTTCTTCCCCTTTTGACAAATGTCTACCTTACTTTTATAGGCAACATTACAGACACTATATTATTTGAAGAAACCATGCTTTGCTGCAGTTGTGAGAGTCCAGACATGTCTAAAGATGATTTAAACTATTTGTTGGAAAGTTTTACTCTGGAATCCTTGTGCCAGAAAACTACTCCTACCTTGTTAGGCAACATCTGAGCTGTGCTCATGCCCAATAAGCTTCCATTTGATAACCTGGACCACTACATTGAGAAAAGTGTGATCTTATAAAAGCACCCTTGCAGAGATGGACCAGAAGCTGCTGGTGGACAACATGTTGACTACAAGCCAGCAGTGCACCTTCACGGCAATGAAGGTCAACAGCATCCTGGGCTAGAACAGGAAGAACATTGACAGTAGGTCAAGGGAGGCGATTCTTTCCTTCTCCTCAACACTGATGGGACACATCTGGAGTGCTGGGTCCAGTTCTGGACTACTGAGAACAAGAGAGACATGAGGAGAGTCCTGTTCACTGGAGAGTCCAGTGAATCATGGAATCACAGAATCACAGAATGTTGGGGATTGGAAGGGAAATCAAAAGATCATCCAGTCCAATCCCCCTGCTGGAGCAGGCACACCTAGATGAGGTTACACAGGAAGGCATCCAGGCGGGTTTTGAATGTCTCCAGAGAAGGAGACTCCACAACCTCCCTGGGCAGCCTGTTCTGTTACCCTCACTGAGAAGAAGTTTCTTCTCAAATTTAAGTGGAACCTCTTGTGTTCCAGCTTGA
>VWYH01004298.1:0-33271 GCA_013399365.1 Pampusana beccarii | reverse complement strand
CCATCTGGACCCATGGATTTATGGATGTCCAGGTTGCTTAACTGGTCCCTAACCCAGTCCTCATCAACTAAGGCAAACTCGTCCATTGTCCTGCCTTCCTCTGGGGTCTCAGGGGTACGGGACCCTTCAGGACAGCCCCCGGCAGAGTAGACAGAGACAAAGAAGGCATTCAGTAGTTCTGCCTTCTTTGTATCTTCTGTCACCAGGGCACCCACCCCATTCATCAGTGGGCCTACATTGCCTCTGCTATTAGTTTTATCTGCCGTGTATTTGAAAAAGCTCTTTCTGTTGTCCTTGATCCTCTTTCCAAAGGGCCATGAAGAAGAGTAAGAGCTTGGAGCATCCCTCATATGAGGAGAAGCTGAGAGAGCTGGGGCTGCGTAGCCTGCAGAAGAGAATACTCAGGGGGATCGTATCAACGTCTATAAATACCAGTTAGGGACAGGAGAGAGTGAGTGGCAGAAAGCAAAGAAGATAGGGAAAAAGCTGCACTTCATTCAATGCCTGATATGGCTGGCAGGTCTGGAATCGATAAATCTTGACTGTTTTACTAGCTCTTGCAGTTTTCAAGGTAATTTGATAAGCACAATTAAACTTCAGAGATTTAGGCATCAAGCACAGAACAGGACGAGATGTACCACCTTCCTGTGAAGATACCACTATCTGATCTGAAGTAGAAATGCACAGGATCTCAGAAAGTAATTTCAAAAAGCTTCTAGGGAGCCAAACTGACGCCTTTATGAAGAGCTGGTCTCCAGCTTAACTATTAGTGTAATTTAAACTTGCTAGATTTGAATGCAGTGGAGAATGAGTCATTCCCCTGTGTAAGCAAGTCTTTGTAACCAGGACAAGAATATTAAATTCAGAGCTTATCTTACAGCGGTGAACACTACAGAGCACTTATGTTCTGCATTTAAATGTTGAAAAGAATAAAAATCTGTTAAGGGACCAGAGAATTATAGAAGACAAAGAGAGACAGAAGGCAGGAAATGAACAATGAAAATACAGGAAAGAACAGCAGAAAAAAAAATAAAAAAATAAAAAAAAAAAGAAAAAAAAAAAAAAAAAAAAACAACAGAAAAAAAAAAGAAAAAAAAAATAGAAAAAAAAAAAAAAAGAAAAAAAAAGAAAAAGAAAAAGAAAAGAAAACCACAGGGGAGATTTAGAATATATAGATATAAAAAAAACATTGATTATAGAAAATGTTACCAGCATGCTAAAGTCACAAAACAGGAACAGGACAAGTGATGAAGCAATAGCATGAAATAAGAAGACACTTCTTTAGAAAGATTAAAACTGATCCAGAAAAATAATTTTTTATAAAAGGAGGTGTAGGAGACACACCTATTGCATCAGCTGTGCCAGGACAAGGAAAGAAGACAGGCAAGAATGGTGGACAGGTATGGCTGGCAGTGGTGTCTATCACAGATAGGTGACAGGTAGATGGGACACCATCTTCTTTCCAAAGTAGTACTGGATACAATGCCCATTAAACTGCCTTAAACCAGCCCTGTTTGTTGCAGTTGACACTGCAAAAGGGAAATGGGTAATTTAACATGATGTAACTGCAACATTTCCAAAGATCTTTCCTTTCACTATTGATGGTGGGGGATTGGGCACCCTTCAAAAGTTAAATTTCTGTCTCAGCTTCTGCTGTCTAATCTGACTACTTCACTTGCACCAGTTGAGCACTCACAAACTCATTAAATGGGTAGAAGGGGTTCTGAGTAATGTATTTGAGTTTTCTGAGCTGAGGGTACTCCTGAGGTTCCCTGCTTGAGATATCTAGCACAATGGAATAGCTGTGAGCAGGACCACCTCTTCTAGTGGCTAGCAGATGGCTTTGCCATTTTCTAAAAGTGTATCCCATCTTTGTCCCACCTTTTAGACATTTCTTATTGCCATCCAAACAAATAACACTCATGCTTAGTAGTTGAAAAGAACACATTGCATCCGTAATTAGGTAATGCGATTCTCACTGCAAGCTAATACTTCTTGGCCAATGCCTTCACAGAATGCCAGAAGATGTATGGAGTACTGTTTTTAGAAGCAACAATTTACAGGATCTCTCAAAAAAGAGATTGAAAATAGTGAGCCTGTGCAGGACCTGAGTTCCCTTGAAGATTATATATTCAGCTTTCAGGATCCAGAGCAACCTATTAGGAAATTATAACAATGAGCATGTTTCCAAAGGTGTCTGCTGCAACAGTAGTGAGCTGCTAGCAAGTACCTCTGCTTACTGGGGATACATAGCCCCCAGGGTAGATGCCTACAACGTTTCAGCCCCATTCATTCTACTATTCTACCATTATTATGGGTAAAACAAGGCAACCTAAATGTCCTAAAGCCGTCTAGCTCCCATGCCGTAAAGTACAAAACCCCTCTTCAGTCCTGGAAAAGTTGATTCCAAAGCAATTTCTCTGAAAACTGTTCTTGTTTTGGAACAGCATGTTTCAAAGATGTTCTCTTTCCCTGAAAATATTCTAACAGGTTTTTGTGTGCTACTCTAATTGCAGCTAAAAGACTCAACCACCTGTTATGCTTTCTGCATGTTTGGAATATTTATGTGAGTAATTAATTCAGCTGTTTCTCCTTTAGTGGTTTGGAACCTTGCAGAAGTCTCTGAAACATCACCACTGGTGATCACATGCATGGCGTCCTGGGCTGCCATGCCATGCTTTTCAGCCCTGATGCACCATCTGGCTCTTTTCTAGCTAGTCAGAGTAAAATGCTGCTCCTTTTTTCCTAAACATTCTAGTAACCAGGAAAATAGAAACAACGATGATGCTGAACGTATCATTGCTATTGTCAAAGCTGGAGCTCAGCGAAGTGCATACATCGATTTACATGACTCAAAACAATTATTTTCAGGCCTCGAGGAGCATTACCAGATGTATGGTAACATCCAGTTACCTTTAGTTGTGTTTTCAAGGTTTTCTGTAGAACCATGACAACACAATACTTCCTCAGTCTCTTGTAGGTTTTTAGAGTTTTGTGAGATTTTTAAATTTTCCCTTTTTATTAATGACAGGTGATAATTAGAAGTAAGAGGTCAGAGAGTAGCCAGTATGCAATACCACTATGCCTCTGACAGACAGAGAAAAGAGAACAGTGTTTGAAAGTAGGAGTGAAGACAAGAATAAATGCTTCTCCAGTAATATTTCTATGCACATTATCAAATCGTCCACAGTGTATGCACACATGCAGTAAAATCTCATCCACTTATATAGAGAAGTGGGTCTTATTTTTAGCATGCCAAATTACAGAGGCTGAACAAGGTAAAAAATAGATAGCCACTGTCATGAAGAGTACAATTTAAACTAAAATTTCCTGCCTTTGGAGTATTTTCCCTAATAGACTGTAGACAACTGACAAAGTAGGATTTATTCTTAAATACTTAAATATCCTTGCATATGGGGGGCAAGGGGGCAAGGGATTAGAGAAGAGTGGAAATGTATAGAAAACCCACTTCTCTGGGCACATTAGAGATAAACTGCTGATAAAATAATCTTTATTCAGATATGTCACTACAAGGAATCCTATATCCAAAAGGATAAGCATCTGCTGCTTCTGCAGACACCTGCATTTACAGCTGAGAAAACATTGCATTATTTAGGTCTTATTTGTCATATCACTAAATGCCTCAGGCCCTTTCCTCTCCCTGTCTCTCCCATTGCCTTTACTAAATCAAGAAGCTTAATTGCTCCTTCTGTTAAGTCTGAAAGATCATTTGTTTCTTCCATTTATATTATAAATGTGATTCTTTCTAGCTGAAAAAATACGCTAGTATCCATTAAATATTTTAAGCATAATCTGTTTTGTTCAATTCTTTTTCTATTTTTTTTTTCCTCTTACATAGTAGTTGTAGGAAACTCTGATTAAAGCCATTCTCATTAGGCTATTCCAAGTAAGCAATTCATAAATTACAGCATGCAGGGAAACCCACTACCTGATTTCTTTGTGGTAGGTGACCACACCATTCATATGGGCACAATTTGACATTCTGACAAAATTGAAACAGGTGTTTCATAGAGCTTTCACAAAACAAACCAAACCTTTCTGGGTACAAAAAGTCAGCAACCATTACAAATCCAGCCATCTGGCACTGTGGTGTTTCAATTATTTTCTTAGCAGTTTGCCTGTAGCAAATGTATTAATATCTCAAAAAAAAAAAGTGATCCAAAATAGGATTCTGCAGGGAGATGTTATAATGGAGGTGACTTTTAAAGACTGTTTTGGCATTAGTGTATGTATGCATTTGTTCACGCGTACGTAAGAATATATAAGAATATGAAATCAGTAAAACTAGGGAGTTTTTCACTGCTGTGGAAAATCTCCTTATCATAAAGCCTCAACCATTCAATCTCCTTAGCAGTAATAATAGACAGACCATAATTTTAACTCATTGGACAATCACATACTTTTTTTTTTCTTTTCAATTAAGCATTAATGCTTGAAGATGTGTCATACGTGCTTGCTTACAAGACTGGGATTGAGTTCGAGGCACAGTATACCATCCTAATTAATGTTACTTTTAGCACAATTTCTTAAAACTTGCAGGGTATCTTATATTGACATGGGTGGAGATTGACATGACCTTTCCTAGCAGTGCATGAAGATTCAGAATAGCAGGAAGATAAACTAGGGGTGCTATCTTAGTGCCGCACTTTCAGTCTTTAGCTAGTCATATGTGATTTTTCTGCTGGCTCTTACTAGCTCTTGCCTCCATCTCACTCACTCAAAAGTAACCCTTAATTTCACTCGAAAGAAACATTCTTTTTTCCTTTTTTATAAAGTGCATATTAAACATTTAGAGAAAATGATTTTTTCATATAGACTGAAAATGTAGACCTGTGTCTGCCCAGAAGACTACAAATCATCCCGGATCTGAACATAACTCTTTAAAGCAGGAGTTGTGCAGGCTTGACCAAAGATCAACATGGACATCACTGGTTAGGACTTGACAGGAGACACTGTACCCCAAAAATGACCATGGCAGGGCTACACTAGCTCAAAATATCACTTTAGAAGCTTTTATTGGGAGAGTTTTTACATTGTACTGCTGTCAAATTTCAAGTTTCTTTCTATTTCAGAAGAAGAAAAAATCTCTCTCTTCCCCTGGAGCTGAATTACATTTTAGAGTTGGAATCAAGTCCTCCAGGTAGGACAACTACAGATATCTAACTCATTCAATCACACTTTAATGAAAGTCATGACTATTTGATGGTATTTAATAGTCTGTATGTAATACTAATCTTTGTCAATTCTGAAAAATTTCTCTCTTGGTGGTATAAAGGTCAACATAATTATTATCCACACAATGTTATAGCACATAATATGCTAAGTTGGTGACTGTGTACAGTCAGCAATGAACTTTTATTTTTTTTATTGAAGGACAGGAAATTTCTGTTGACAACCCTTAAATTAGGTACTGCACAGTCAGAAATGAAACATCAGGACCAGTTATCAAAGAATGCTTTCCTGCTGCTAATGTGTGTGTAGATTTTTGCAAGCAGCAAGACAATATATGAATATGGCTTATCACTGTTGTGATTGTGTCTCTGTAGGATTTCTGAATGAGACAGAAACACAGTACTGTATCTTCAAAAAAAAATAAAAGAAAAAAGAGAGGTAATTTATAGAACGCGGTGTAAATCTAATATGTTAGGTCATCCTTATTCCCTCCCCCACAATGACATTTTTAATAACCCTCTTATTCTAAATATTTTTACATATGGCTTTCTCAATTTGTTTTGTTTCAGTGTAAGATCTCAGGGACAGGGACAGTACACATCTGTGCTCAACAGGATCCCAGGCACACTCTTCACACGTAACAAACAGCACCGTGCCAACTGTCTGCCTGTCCTAATTGCTATGCCGTGTTGCACTGTGATAACTTTGGTCTATGAACTTTCATTTGCATATTTGAATGGCAAACATGAATTGAAAACCTAGATCTGGACCAATGTACCTCTGTGGGTCTAATGTATTTCTCCACAGCTGAATCTCAAGAACAAATGTGAAAATGCTAAGCTTTTTAAATATTTAATTTATAACTGGATATTGGAATCCAATTTCAAAATCTGTATTTCCTAGATTTAGATCCAATGAGTCTGTTGCTGTCATATTGGGTGAGAGATACCTACTTTTTATAATTCATGATAAAAAATGCCTGTAATACCATCTGAAAAATGTCTAGTTTATAATTCTTTCCATGAAATCAGCTGACACAGTTGCAAAGAAAGACAAAATGGCAGTAACATATAAAGGAGATAATGTATCTAAAAATTAAGACTCAGGCTAATATTTATTAGAGATGTGGATGAACTAGGCAGAAAGGGCACTCAAGAGGGTCTGTAGCAACAACAACACAGAGAGTAACAGCTGTTTACTCTCTGGTTACAGATTCAGATTCAACACTGTCAGTTGTGAAAACATGCGGGATGAGTAAATCCAAAATGCTTTACTTTAACATCAATATAGCCCTTACCAAGGCATCTCCTATAGCAAATACATTTCTCATTTATTAACAATGTAAAACACAGTCTGTCTTCTCTTTGGAAGTAACGGCTTGTGCACACAAAAGTGCAGCAATCTGATAGCTCAGAGCAGAAGACAGTGATTGCGGCAGACAGAATGAATGCTGACAGAGAACATAGAGAAAAGGACAAAATTCCAACAGGAAATACCAACAGTATCAAAATATACTTCCTGCTCAGGATTCAGAAAATCTTGAGAAATAGATGACTTTCACTCAGGTTTTTATACTTGAAAATGTTGAAGTTCTGATTCGTCATTTTTATATTCAATACAGGAGAAGCACTTACAGACTGAGAACAACGACAAACTTCCACAACTCTTTAGCAGTCATTGAAGTTTGTCCTGCATATCCTGAACATACACAGTTTAAATCAATGCTGGTACCTCCTGGCAGGCCATAGCACATTCAGTTCTCCTGTTCTTCCATCAAACAACACAGTATTGGCAGGCATTCTACACATGGACTTAGTGTCACCAGGGATGTACTGGTTTTCCTACGCTTAACTAGTCTATTGAATACAGTTTGAGGCTACTTTTTAAATTTTGTAAAAGAAGAAGGCCACTATATTTCTGCATTTCTGAAGTGTGATTTAACTATTTTACTGTCAATGTATTAATCATGTTTCCGTAGTCAGTACCAATAACTGAGTTCAAATTCTATTTCATGTGAGGAATTTAAATTTTTTTACAAAGTTCAAAACTAGCAGTTATTGCAAAGTGAGCTATTGTAATGCACTGCAAACATCTGTGTTGACAAGGTTAATCATCAATAATTTTTTAATCTTACATGGATAACAGCATTGAGATTCGAGAGTTTCTTCACTCTGCTTCTGTCTTTCTACTATAGTCAGAGAGGACTCACACCAGACACTGGAGCAGGGCTGCTTTACTTACGTTTTCAGTTCACCACTATGACATTCTGGCTAGATTGAGACTGCAAAGTGAGGAGCTTGATGAAAACCTACATTGTACTCAGAGGTCCTACATGTCTTCCAGTCACCTTGTTGACTGCTAGGCTGGCTAGTGCCCAGGGTCATATCAAGCATATCTAAGCCACCAGCTTGTTAAATGGGTTATAAGAAACTTACATTTGTTTGTGCAAAACCCTTTCAAAAGAGTCTGAACCTCCTGAGGATAAATTATGTGGATCAGAGGTGACTCACTGTGGAAACAGGCTCAAGACCCTGGCTTACTTCAGAGCGTAGAGGTGTGCCTTTATATTTATTTCAGTGTACCTTTGTGACCCTATTAGTACCATCTTCTTACCAAGCATGCACACTGCTGTCTTTCCAAGCAATTTGACTTAGTCCTTCTGCTTTTCACAAACACTTACTAATCTCTATAGGATGCCGGTCTTTTGACCTTCTCTAGTTTCAGTTCAAAACCTTGGCTTATTGAACTGCGTGTGTTCTTCACACCATAAGATTTAGCAGCAGGATACATTTGTTTCTTTCCCTCTTCCATCAACTCTGTCATTTTTTCTGAGTTGAAAAAAATCTATTAATGCTCAATAAGCCAGGCAATACTGAGCATTCCCATCTAGAAGCCATTCTCTAGCACTGCAACTACTGAAACAACCCACAATCATACTGGAAATATAAGATATTTTTTTTTTCCAGACTATTCTTTTTCCAGATTATTTTTTTCTGTAAGTTATGTGATTGAAAACTACTCACAGATCGAACCATTAAAATCATTAGCTCTCTGAGACATGCAAGTGACAAACAACGGTCTAGGCCCCCAGCTCTTCTACCTTGTTTCACTTTGGCAATATTCCCAGTTCGCTTAGCCATTTTTGCAACATAAGTCCAAATGTTGAGATCCATATTCTGTCCCTTTCAAATGAATGCTAACTGAGCTCCACCCCTGGGGGTGTTCACGTGATTCATAGATGAGGTTCTTAGGGACGTGGTTTAGAGGTGGACTTAATGCTAGGTTAACAGTTGGACTCCATGGTCTTAAAAGTCTTTTCCAACCAAACTCCATGATTCTATGATTGTATTTGATCCTGTGCACAGTCTCCAGTTTCATGTGTTTCATCTGTGGCATTGCCAGTTCTGCTTTTTGGGAAAACTTATTTGAGCTGATATTCTGAAAAACTTGTGGAGTCTGTGCTTTCTTTCCACAGAGCCCAAGCTTTGCAATATGCTTTCATCTTCACTGTTCCTGAAACTGAATTTGGTTCTTGAGTGAATAAAAGCAGGTTAGGTTAGACTAGGAGTTTTCTAACATTAGGTCCAATCCCCTGGTATTATGTGTGATAACATACAAAATTTCTTTCATAGGTTGCTTCTGGAGAGTGTGGTGAAGGGCTCTTGTCTTTGTGTTTTTATGATCCAAAGCAGTAAGGTCAAACTAACGAGACTGTAAAGAAAAGGTGGATATATGGGTCTTTCTAGTGGATGCACTACTCAGAGGCAGAAAATATTCCACTTTTGCTCAGGAAAAGGTCTTGTATAATAATTTTATTTTACAGTTTCAATATTTGAGATACTGAGGTCAGAAAACAGAGACAGCAGTGCTCATCAAACTAAACCAATACATTTAACAGAACACAGATTCTGTGAAGAATGAAGTCCATATAAAAAGAATTACAGTCACACACAAAGATTTTCCCATAACCTTCTACACAGCAGAGATTTGATCCACAGTGTCCTCTACCCCACCGCTTTTCCATGTCTTCACCAGATGATGGCCTTGTGATATCTGGAGATGGCCAACATCAGCTGGGTTTGTGATGCACGTAAAAAAGGTAAACAGATAATTTTGCAGAAGGGAAGATGGAGTAACAGACTGACAGGGGTCTGTTCAAAGGTTTACAGAACTAGAGTTTTAAAGAAGAGCCAGGACTGATAGATAATATTGATGAAAACAATTGTGAAACTACAGTTTATCGAGTGCGCATAATTAAATGGAACCCACTTCGTCTTCTGTAAGCACCTTTTTGATGAAAAAACAGCTCCAGTGTTACTGAAGCGTTTAATTATTTGTATAATATATCTGAGAAGGCAATTCTATCCCCATTAAAATTCATTGAATCTGAAAATGTATTTTAGATACTCAAGATGTTGACTTTATTTAGCAAGCATAAATACCTGTTTGATAGTTAAGTTCACCTTGGCTTAATTCTATCTGCAACAAAGGCTCTGTTAACAAGAATTTTCTACTTAATAATGTGTTTCCCCACAGGACCTCTAATTAAAGCCTGTACATATGGTTTTTCCTACTGAGTAAACTGCAATACGGACAGCTACTCTTGCTACACAACTACATCTAACAAAGATGCCAAAAAACAGTGCATTTTGCAAAACAACAAGCTTTGTCCATGCAGCAGCTAATCGGAATTTAGGACAAGATTATCATCCTGCGAAAACCGATTCGTAAATGGAACATCACAGAGACGATACCAAGTCATTTAGTGTGAGGACATGAGAAAATGGGACAGAAAGTACCCTTCGAGTGTGATAAATTGTTAATTTTAGATTCATTTTGAATCTAGAGATCTACTGACTTTTCTAGATATGTGGAATACTTTAAATGAGAAGAGATGGTTACCAGGTTTCAGCAGTTTCCATTGTCGGCTTTGTGAAGGAAAATTAGATTTATGAACAACATAGATGTCTTTTTACTTAACCTTTACATCTTCCATACTTGGGAAATATCCAAGGCCAAATTACCCAGCAGCACAGATTAGCTGTTGTGGCAACTGTAGTCTGTGTCCAACTGTTTGTGGATACAAACATATCCAAGAGAATAACTATAGCAGTTAATAGTGGTTGTTAGTCTTTATTGTTATTGAGAGGGAACACGTAATATTTGAGGATTTTACTGAAGACCAAAGTGTGCCTGATCTCTACACAGAAATAGAACAATATTTTTATGGTACTCTGATACACAAATGGTTCTTGAAAGTGGAAGCAAAGAAGTTGCTCTGATCCTGCTCTTGAACTACAGCCTAAGGGATCTAAAAAGAGAAGATGGAGAGAAGACACGTAGTGAGGAGTAGGCTACTGCCCAAAGAAGGTTTAGTTCCAAGTCATACTTCTCCAATGGGATACTTGCTTGGAAGGGATGAACCTGAACCCTGGGAGGCTCTTACACTCTCTCTGAATGGGACACTAATATTGACGCAGCACTGATTCACCCATTAACCTGTCAAAGACCATTCCTGGTTGCTGAAGATATTGTGAAGGTCTTTTCTAAAGAAAAGTAAGGGATTCATTAGTTAGGTTTGACAGCTAAGAAAAGCATATAATATAAAAGCACTGAATGTCTTTTCCCCAACTCAGGGGGTTCTGGTATAGTGGGAACAGTTTTGAATACAAATGTGCAATCAGCTACCAATTATGAAAAGAATCCAATTAGCTTGTTCTTGAACACTGAATATTTGCTTTGCATAAATATTCTTTATTATGCACTTGAAGAATGGGGAAAAGGTTATTGTGGAGATCACAGGAGGGAAGATATATCTTACTTTCAAAAGTAAAAGCAAAGCCAAAAAGCTTTGGGATAGTGTTGGCTCAGTGCGATGGGAAAATAAAATAAAATAAGAGAGATAAAAGGAAAGTGGAAAGATAACCAGAAAACAGTAAAGTAATGCTATAATTACAAATGTTGGCAAGAACTACAAACCAAGCCAATGTTACAGTGCATTTTGAAATCTAGTGTAGCTAATTGGAGTATCTTGTGACTAGTTCAAGGAAATAATGGAGCAAAATTAAGCACTCACATAATTTTTTTGCATGCCTGGACCACCAGTGCTATTGCAACTGTTCACCCGCATGCTTCCTTCACTGGGGAAATAACGACTGTTTACTTACCAGTGTTACTGCAACAGAAACCACTGAAAACTCAGTAGTGTTCACACAAAATAGGAGCAAAATCACTTAGCGACTTAATAACAAAAAAAAATATTTTAATGCCTGACATCTTTGGGGGGGGAAAAAGAGGATATAGTGTTTATCCCAGCTTTAAATACCCCTCTGTAATTTTTCTCTAAGAGAAGCCTCAAATATTCTGCCATCTCTATTTTCAGGAAAATTTCTATGCTTAAACAATCTGGTTTTCGGCCTCCAGAGGGACTGGTTAAGCTCTCTGAATTCCTTTAAGACTTAATTAAGTTAACATTAGGAACTACATAAAATAGTGTGGCTACTTAATTCCATTAAAATATTCATAACAAGGAGCTAATATTTTTGAAGTTTGTGATTTAACAGTTATAAACATAGTATATGGGCCAAACCTTCAACATGAGCTCTAAAATTAGTGGCAGTAAATTTTAATGTCTGCCTGAGTCTCTCTTCCATGCAGCAGAATACACACATGGCAAGGGTACTGAATCAAATTCTGCTCTACACCTGGATAAATCTGTTTAGCTCCAAATGATTCATTGTGGTGCACGTTAATGCAGCTTTGACCTCTGAAGTGGAGGAGAGACAGGGAAGCATGCTCTGCTCTTAAAAGCAAGCTGTATCTGCAAGGAACAGACTCCCTTTCCTTGTACCTTGCCATCCTTGCATGCAAATTAGGATGGTCATTTCTAATAGTGTATACAGACTGCAAAGATGCAAGGCATTTGTGATTCAAAACTGCAGTGGTATAATGTTTTTGGCATGAGGCAAAAGGCGGCATGAGGTAAAAGGCAGCAAGATCAAAACTTGCAGACAGAAGCTACACTGAACAAACTATGCTTCTGGAAAATGAATTTTACTGGTGGTGCTTGACAGGTGAGTATGAAAATAAATCTGCCTCGTAGATCTGCCTAGTAATGGGACAGATTTGATAGGAAAAAGATCACATTATGAACTCTGTGTTGCCAGATTCTTTATATCCTGCAGGGCTACATAAGAGAAGATCAGATATGCAGAAGGAAGCATCTTTTATATTGTTTTGCAGGTGAATTAACAAATGTAGGGAGATGGGCTGCCTGATTAGGGGTTTAAGTTAGTGGCTAGCACAATGGCAGTACAAGTGGGCGAACTGATAATAACAGCCATGAAAGTGATAAGAGAGTGATATAGGAAAAGAACAGCAAAAGAAAATGAAATTATCAAAATCAATATGTATTTTCCCTTACATCAAAGCAATTATTTTGTTGGATGCAGATTTTCTAGCTCTTCCAAAAACAGTTTCTCAAAATCTACAGTGCCTAAATTCTGCTCTCTCTTAGCCGGAAGTGTTCTAACATGATAGAATAATTAGAAAAATATTTCCAAATTCATTTATGTCTTAAATACCTTGTAACAATGAAATACACAAGGAAGGCAGAACGGGAGTAGAGAATAGTGCCAATAGGAGGCAAATCATCATAAAGTGATCATTTTAAATTAAAAAAAAAGTAAAGAACTTTATGCGTGGTCTGACAATTGAAGCGGCAAGGGTTTTGGTAAGCCAGGAGCCATACTCTCATCTCTTTATCTTGTCTTCTACTTATTTGGTCACTGTGCTTTTTTCAGTACATTTTATAATTGTGATTAAAGTCTACAAAGGGACACTGGTAAAGACCAGTTCATTGCTGACTTTCCATGCTCACATCAAGGCCAGCATCCAGTGAATGGAACGGCTACAAGTCTTGTGCCCAGCCACCAGGCAGTACAGATAGACGCTGAAGTTCCCCTTATATTGTATGAGACAGTTGGCCGTACCAGTGCTCTACACCAGCAAACCATGCCCATAGGAAATGTTAAAAGCAAGCCACTTTCTGCAAAAGTTTTTCTCATGAACTGCTCTCCTCATTGTTCAGGCAGCTGGAGTCTGCATCAGCAAGTCAAGACGCCCCATTCTCGCACGATAATGCATCTTTTACCTTGGACAGTATCAGTGAGAAAACAGAAATAGCCCGGAGCATCTCAGGCCTCAGCCAAGTGACCTTACTTCTGAGGCTGAAAGAATCAGGCAAAGAAAGATGCCAAACCTGTTAGCTCAGTCTGAAAAAGTCCTACTGAGGATGCTCTACAGGTTCAACAGGTCCAACAGCACAACTGTAGATATCCTGGGAACTTTTGGCACAAAGATTTAGGCATATATGAATTTTTAAGCACCAGTCAGGTATTTCCTGGCATTATTTTTCTGAACATGTGCTCTTAAATTCCATTTCCACCAGCTAAATTATTTATTTAATGTCTTCCTAAACTCAGATAAAGGATTTGGCTCACTCAGCTTCCTTAGATATTATAGGTAGAAATTTCAGCTGTAAAGGGTTTCTGTCATCTTTGGCCATATTAAGTAGTTTTATAAGGCTAAAACTTAAAGAGTTAATTTGTCTTTAAATACTTTATGTTCACCTGTATGAGTTTCCTGTTGCTGTTCTGTACACAGCTTGTTTTGTTCCTCCACCTATCTCCTTGCATATCTTTATTTTTCTGTTAAAACTGTGAAATTTGTAGTTGTCTGGTACAGATTCAAGAAGTGGCACAATACCCACATTATCTAAAAAGGTGATGCTATATAATTTTGGTCGTTTCTACCTAATGGTATTTTGCAATGTCAGAAGAGTGTCTAACCTCTGAAGCTATTCTGAAGTACCAAGTTAGATGTTCAAAAAGAAAAATAGTTTATCTAATATTCAGTCCATTTATACCAGAGAAAAATAGTTTCTCTAATATTCAATCCATTTCTACCAGAGAAAAATAGACTGGCAGGATTTCTGTGTAGTATAAAATAGAAAAGCTTAGCATTTTTTAGATTACAGAGGAGATATACAGGGAAGCGATGATAAAGTTATACAGAATAAGCAATAAAACAAGAAAGTTAAGTCAGAGCTTTCTTCACTTAGTAGAGGATCAAGAAAAATTTCAAGTACATAGGTGGATAGATTTTTGTGTACTGTGCAGTTTAGTTAAACATGAGAAAATTAGACACATAGATGCAAAATAAGACTGTGAAATTGCGTTGATTTCATGGGTTTGATTCAGCTTCCCACTGAAAGTGATTAAAAATCTCTGAGTTTAAGAGTTATTGGTCAAGTTTTGAAACCCTGCCTCCCTTTACCTCATCTTAATTCTTATCCTATGGCAGAAAGCAACCAAAAATTGCTACCTTTTCAAAGCTAGTAATAAGCCCTCTTAGGAGTAAGATTTCATATAACTGGATATTTGGAGAAGGCTTCTGTGTCTTATGCTGCAATCTTTACGTTATGGACAGAATAAAACAGATTGGTCTGACTTAAAAGACGATTCCTGTTTTCCTAAAAGTGCACACTTTATTGTAAAGAGCAAAGGAAAAAAAAATAAATCATGGACATAAGCCTAAGTGCATGTCTTTTATTTATATTTTTACATCACAACACTTCAATATAGGATATGCCACTTACCACTGAACAAACAATTCTTATCAAAATATAAAATGTCTCTTTTTTACATCCATGTAACAGGGTTGGATTCAGTTCTCAGTGAAAGGAAAATGATAAGAGAGGGAAAGTAAAACCTTCCATGCCAAAGAAACTATGACATCTGTTGAAAAACTGTATCTCCGAAATTCCTTTTTTACTTCTGTCACCAGGACGTTCAGGTTCTGCAGAGTAGCTAACCTAAGATCTCCAGTTTCTCTGTTAAAGTTAAGTCGTTTTGAGACAGCTGTTGTATCACACTCGTTACATGTCCTTTAGCTGTTTTTAGGGGTGCATTTCAAATCTCAAATCTTTAAAAGTATAAGTTTGTCCAAAATACAATTGATACAGTTAGTACTTACTGAATAAAAAAATATGACGTAGAAGACTGTCCCTGCTAAAATGAAATATTGCATCAAAGATTAATGCCACCCTTTCGTTCCCCACAATCTATGAAATTTGGGGAAAGGACAAAAGTCTGTAGGAGCAACCTTAGGAACAGCAGCTTCATAACAAAGCCTCTTTACTTTCAGCTAAAGTACGTACTGAGTATAATTGTTGTTATTAAGAAACGTTTCACCTCGTTACATTTATAATTTTTTTTTTTTTTTGGCAGAGCTGAATTCCATGCCATACTGCAACTTAAACACCCCCCAATCAATTCCTAGCAGTTTTCTTATTTGATTGCAATTAGCACAGACAAAGAGTTGTAAACAGGAGTGCTTTTGTCAACAGAAGTAGGTTTTTCATAAAACAACCTCTGAGAAGTCAGTAATGTGCAATTACACACAGAGAAAAATGTAATTTATTTGAATAAATATGTGAGGTGTACAATTAATCCTGTAAAAAAAAAAATTGTAAAATAAATTGCACCTTTCTGTGTGCTGCTACCTCGAGACTGATATTTTGCATATGAAAAACAGGGCTGAAAGCTGAGAGAGAGGTCCTGAAACCTGACACTTAAATTTGAAAGGCCTGGGAAGATCCATGGACTCTGGATCTTTACCAGAAGCAGACACACAAATACACAGTACTATAGGAGGAGCTTAAGCAGGAGTATCAGCAAAGTAACTGCCTTTAAATTACTTCTATAAAGTCAAAGTAACAAAATTTTGAAGTACGAAAGTACTTTCATATGCATAAGTAAAGGGGGGCAAAAAAACTTTTAAGATGCTGCAACCGAGACATCCATGTCTTATTTATTATTACAGTCTCTGGCATGCTTTGGACTGTACAAATTCCCACTCTCCCAAGTCATTCCCAGGTGTGGTTCGTGAGATAGTAGAGGACACAAACAATTATCAGTCAACCACTCTTGTTTGCAGAGTTAAAAAGATTAATTAATAGCATCAATTAATTGCAGGTTATTAAATGCCAATTGCTGTTTGAACCAGAGAGCAGTTGTACAACTGGTTTATTTGCTAGCATAGACGTATCATGACTGACCTAGGGAAGTCTCCAAGAATGATAATGGTTCACACCATGCAGTAAGTCCAGAATGGGGGTTCAAGCTGTAATTTATTTTAGGATTGAAAGCAATCAATGTCTCAGCCGAGTAGCCCTCATTCCCAACTTCTCTATCTCTTTCCCAGGGTGGGGTAGGGGGGTGAGGGACAGGCCTGGGGTCACCCCTTGGAGCTGGAATGGGGAAGCCCCAGCCACTCCTCACAGTGGCTGCCCTGGAATAACGACAACTTCCCCTTACTCTGCTTCTCCTCGTACGGGTTAGAGGTCCTCAGACATAGTTAGGCCAACAATAAGAAGTTGTATAAAATCACCTCAGTCACAGAAAGACTGAGCACATGCAGAACTTGACACGCTTTTTTCACTTTTTTCGTTTTACTTTTCTTAGATAAAGACATTCTGCAAATGTAGCTCATACTCAGTTTTTCACAATTCTCTAATGCTTACAAGGAAAGGCTCTGCCAACACATACACCACCATTTCTGGGAAAACAAAGCAGTTCCTCTCATTCCAGGAGATGTTACTAGGGGCAAAAGGACTCTTTCCCAATGCCTTCTGCTTGGAATTTCCAGTGGCAGTATTAGGTATGACAGGTCTGCAATACCAGCATAACCCATTTGTGCACAGTATTTGATTCAAAAGGCTAATTTTCATACCTCTTTCTCAAAGTGCAGCAAATCCTTCCAGAGATACTGAATGATTATTGATAATATCATTAGTCATAGGAATCTCCTGGGCTAGCTGCCACTGTTTGAGCAAACGTTGAATAAACGTTAGAGTGTCTTATTATACATTTTCAGGTTTTCCAACAAGCCCAGGGAGCTGCAAGCTACTAGTAGAAAATACAAAGTTGGATCAGTCAGAGACATTACCTTGCATCCTCATAAAAATATCACTGAACAACACTGTGCATTTGTAACATAATTAATGAATGAAAAGAGGATAACTTGGTGTGTTGCTACCATTAAATGGAAAAGCAGAATGCATGTTGACTTTAAATGCATTGAAAAAGCATTGCATTTCAGACTTACTTATTAAATTATTCCACTACTATACAGACATAAAAACGTAAGCTGAAATAAAGCCTAAGCTTTATTTCATTTTTTTAAATGAAACTTAAGCTGTCAGTAGAAATAAAGGTATGGAAATAACAGCCAATATTTGATAAAGGTTTTCAAAGAAATGGGAAAAGTATTCAGAATTATCTGTACATACAACTGCAATAGTAATTTTCTACCAGTCAAGTAACTCTTGCCTAATTTTGTATTCTTTTAGGTTTAATCAACAGCAATAAGAAGCAGTAACTGGAACCATGACTGCAGAACGCAACGTGGTGGCGAAGAGTGCATGGGCACAGGTCATGGCAGGAGGCCCCAGACTGCAGACAGAAATCACAGTGGTCACATCACAACTGCTACAGGAGGGCAGCCTTGTGAATCCGTTACAACTGGTTTCAGAGATAACAAGGAAAATGGAAAACAAATTAACTGGGGAAAAAAAAAATGAGAGAACATGTGAAGTGCCAGTCTTAAGAAAAAAAGAAAAAAATAATCAAACAAGCAGACTAGAGACTGACGAGTAAAAATGAGACACAAACATCACACTTACCCTATGAAGATACCAGGACACTGACAGTTCTTCGTAAAGAGTCCCTCCTGGTCTTCCTGGGGACATCTGAAATACCAGCTTTGAGCCGTTATCAGAGCAACGTTGGAAGGTCATGCATGCCTTCAGTCAAAAAGAAGATGGAGATGCTAGAAAGTTCTGGAATAAAATTATACACTATGTTACTAATTGGACACTTCTGGCTTAATTTGGGCTATAAGTGTTAGTATCACTGCAACTGGACTCATGAAAACTCTTTGTTCTATTTTGATTACACTGTTAAAGTTAGACTAACAATAATGTCTCCGTTCCATAAACAAGGTCTGTTCCCTTTTTGTCCACACCAAGATTTTGAGTGTAGTTGTATCAAGATGGATTTTGACAGTGAAAATATAGAATTGTTGAGAGTTGGTTTTGGAAAGTTACAGGGACTGTGAAATTGACAGAGAAAAATGAGAAAAATACACACAAAAAAGAATTTCAAAAGAGTTAATTTACATATGATAACTTCCACCATTTTTCAGTAAAGTGCTAGCAGATGTAATTGGAAAACATGCATAAACATCAAATTGATAACGAGATCATGTTCATAAAAAGAAACAATAATGGAAACTCTTTAGCACTGTTAGATGTGCACTTCTAGAATAATGGCTAGAGGTTATAAAATTGACAGGGCAAACCGTTCTTACATGGAGTAGTGTAAACAGTGAAAAATGCATCAAACACAACAGCTACTAATTTTTCCTGATTTTGTCAGCAGTGGCGATGGCCAAGCTTGGCTCATGTACCTCAGAACCAGTAAACTATGAAATACATTGACTCATTCTACCTATCTAGAAAAATTATTTTTAAATGGCCCTTCTATGAAGTCTGCCAAATAGACTGAATGCCAGTTTGGATCTGCAAACCCGTACAATTTCTTCAGTGAATCGTTTAGCTGAAAATGTCTCAGAGACTGTGGACAAACTGAGTTTTATTTAACATTTTAACCAATGAACAAAAAGAGGAAAACAGTACACTAATTTAAATCTTTAAAAAATAAAATTAAATTAAAAATTTTAGAATACCAGCGTTTACATTCTGCCTATTTCAATTTGAAAGTATAAGGTGTAAACAAAAGAGTATAAAAAGCTTTTCCACACCCCATATTATGTAAAGATCACATGTGGTCATAATCTCTGTACTTCTACGGCTGATCCAAACATTTCTGAAGACAAATGGAGTTCCTGCAGTGGACGGTCAGTATCTCTAGTGAAAGACTGATACAGCTACAAAGGCAGTGGCTACCCAGTTCCAGGCTTCTGTGTTGAGATCTTCCTCAGATTTCTTTTTACAGCCCTGGAGTGCTGTTTTTATACATAGCCTGAAAAGTACGAACCGCTAACAGTAAAATGGATCCTTGGGATCATGACCAAATCCACAGCACTGGGGACAAATCAAGACAGGGCAAAGCCATAGATCTGTCCCACATGGCTGCACTGGCTGATGGACTTGGGCTGCATTCTCCTTCCTTAAAGAGGAAATTTCGAATGTTTTTATTTCATTCGTAAATTTCCACAGAGTTCGTCCACTTAAGAGCCAGTGGAAGAGCACCAGATTGATTGTTTCATTCATTGATTTAAGCAATAAGTTTAGCCTAGTCTTGGCTGAACACCATTTTCTGCAGTTTTTTCAGCCATTTTCAATGGAAAGAGAAAAGAAACTGAGAAATCAGGAACATGAAAAAAAGAAAAGCTTAAAATCTTGAAAACAGTTTATTTTCCTGGTAAAAATGCGTTTCTCTGAAAAGCTGTTTTTCGTCAGAAAGCATGTTACAAATCTCTTAATTATTGCCCTTCGTAAGAGAATGTAGTAGTCAATAGTTACTCTGAATTTTATTCCAAGCTTAAGTAGTGAGTATTTGCCAGCAGCCATTTCTGAATGAATAGAAAAATGTTATGTCACTCAGCAGTGCTGTTGAATGCCTGAGTTAAAATGCCACATATGTCTGTATTTTATTTAAGTGAATACTTCAGCCTTCACCTGAATCTGTGCAGCATTTTATGGTATGCTACAAAAGGCTCTATGCTTGCTCAAGTGCATGCACAAAAACATTACCCTTATTCTACCTCTCATGATTTCTAGCTTTTCAATGGATTTCCTTCTTTTTGGATTAGCATCCCTTTTGAGCTAACTGCACTGCTCTGTTCCTGTTAAAACGCTTGGGGAATTTTGCCATCATTTAAAATAGATTATTTTAGGCAATTTCTGTAGAGTATTCTCAACTAGCAGCTTCAGAAGGTCATTTTGGTCCAAAGTCTGGGAGTGACAAGAATGAGTTCTGCTCCCAGTTTTGCCACAAATCTTCTGAGAGGCACTATGCTCCATTGGTGTTCTCTGCTTCCCCTTCAGCCCCTTCCAGGTAGATGTCTTCCCTTATTCTGTGTTATACTGGATTTATCACAAGACAGATGAGTTTCACTCGAGAGCATCAAGAAGCTCTCGAGTGGAGGAGATCAAAAGCATATATTCAGTTTAAGCACAGAAATTACATTCAACCTGGGAGGAAAGTTTTGAGATTTTAAATTAACTTAAAATTTGGCTGAGAATTAAAATCTAAGTTATCTACAACAGCTACAATCTGACGTGACTCCGTGGTGAGATAAGCTCAGAACCAAAGACACCTAGTCTCTGACATCAGTGTAGCATGTAAAGGTACCCAACAGCCACAAATTCCTGGTTTGCTGGAGACTCATCAATTAACTAAGCATATAAGAAATCTTCTTTTTTTTTTTTTTTTTTAGCTGTGGACCTTTCCAGCCCCAACTGCTCAGCTGCCTTAATGAAACATCCAACTTCAAGAATTAAGAGAACTCTAAGTAAAAAGGAAAAAAAAAAATAAGAGAGATTTCACATAACTTTCGCACCTGTGATATTGAATGATCACAGCAACGTGCTATATGCATAGATAGTATACAGGAAAACAATGCTTTTCAAAACTATTACTATGGCTGTACTCAGGAACTGGACATTTTTGTAAGATACTGTAGAACTATAGCGTTCCGTACAAAGACACATTCCCTGCCCTAAGGGACAGCTTACATTGAAAGAGTACTGGTATATAAAATGTGAAGAGAGATAGAAACAAATAACATTAAATGAATTATGAACTAGTTGTGCTTTTTGTTATTGTAGTTCTTGAGAGATCCTTACTGTTGCTTTTTTTCCTCTGTAAACCACGAATAGTTGCTGGATAACATTTGGCAGTATGGGTCTTTCCTATGGATTGATATATTCTGAATCAGTGATAGCCTGGAAGATTAGCCTGCTAAAATTTTAATCTGAAAGGCTATAGGTAGACAAGGAAATTTGGGGCTGAATTAGAAAATTAGAAAATTAGCAATACACAGAAAGGAGTAGGTGTTCAGGCAGCAGCAGAGTAAAGAAAGGTCTTGAAGATTCACTTGACTTCGTTTTGTTGAAATAAAATGAAACAACTGGAGGATTCACAGTGATTGGCAGTAGCAGTTGGACAGAAATAAGCTGGTTGAAACAATGCAAAAGGAAGGTGTGACTGCTGTTGATGAAAGCTGAAGTCAAAACATTAATGAAAATAGTAAGGTCTTGAGACCTGATAATTAAGAGTTAGAGCATTTGTCTGAGCAGAAAGGAAATCAGGTAGCCTCATGACAGGGAAGAGGAATGCAGCTTGAGCTCATTACAGGGAAGAAGGCATTACAGGAGCAACCATCACCTCTTCTTCAGGCCCAGTAACAAGAACTGAATTGCTGACAATGTCAAAGGACTGGAGCATAGAAAGTATAGTTTCAAACTAGAAATAAAGAAAGACATTATAATCTAATCTAATTTTGTATTAAACCAGACATTAAACTGTTAATGTTTTTGCTTTCATTCCCATTTCAAATTTTGAGTCTACCTTAGGTTTTTAGAATAAATAATTCTAATAATGCAAAACCCTTCACATTAATACGTCAATTAATTCAACTATACATCTTGTGATTGGCTGGGGTAAGGGCTAAGTTAGAAATCTAGTCTAAGTAGTTAACTTAGTTTTTCTCTAAGCAGGAAGATGGAAACACCTCCAGACAAATATTTACCCACACTTTAAAAAGTGATTTTGAAGGAGTTATTATACCATGGGGCATATTATCAACTGCGCAAATGTTAGTATTTAGAAGGTTACCATGACCCTTTTTTTGAAGCAATTGCCAATTTGAGAAAAGTGAGGAAGAGATTAAATATTTCTCAGTCAAAAAATTCTTTATTAAAAATCTTGTGACTAAACCAAAAGATCCCTCTCAGTTAGCAAAGAGAAGATGCTAGAGAAGATAAGCCCTATGAAAAAGGTGAATTATTATATTCATTCAAACACACTGATCTTTGAAGAACTAATCTCTGAAGGCAATATTTCTCATGTCACTGAAAACTGGTACAAGCCAAGTCATGTTTTACTCCATTTAGTGTCCTGTAGCTCAAGAAGAGTGTCTCATCCTGCAGGAAATAATTGCACCTGGATCACCGGTTTACCAAACTGGTTCCATCTTGGCAGTGTTAGCAATATGTAAAATGGAAGCTTTCAGATCAGTAATGTAGATTTAGATTCCTCAGGCAGAATAATTGATGTAGTAGTAGTAGTAGTAGTAGTAGCAGTAGTAGTAGTAGTAGTAATAATAACAATAATAATAATAATAATAATAATAATAATTCACAATAAACAGATAAAACAATGAGTGAGGTTTATGTATGTCACACCTGCAGTGAATACCACAGCTCTTCTAAGGTCTACATGATGTGCTATTATTATTCATAAAAGGCAAATTAATCTAGTAATCTTCCACAATTCCTGTTGTATACAGTATTATTTAAGTGCATTTTCACGTTTCAGATATCCACGAATTGTAACATCCCACGGACAAAAACTGAAATGCTTTAAATAAATTCCTAGAAAATGTAAATCTGCTCTTATTTATATGGGTGAGAGCCTTGTGCACCTGAAGAAAATGAGGTGTTTGTGCTAGGAGACCTCTCATTCCAAGTCAGCATAACAATTCTTACAAAATTCTGAGACATTTTGATGTGTTTTGTATGGAATATGTACAAGAACTGCCTAACACATAAGTGTTGTATAAAAAAAGTCTTCAACCCAAGAAAGTCCAAAGAGTGTTAGATAGGCCATTCATTTAATTTCATATAGAGTTCACCTTTATTTTGGATGGCAAAAATTCTCTTGCATCAAGGAATAAATAGTTAATTCCCCGAGACGAATCTCAAATTCAGATTTCCTGCACACCCTCTGGTCATTTTCCAATTCATTCAGGATTACAGGGCTACATTTGCATAGAGCTATCAGACTGCATAACAGAGGAAGAATTAAGCAAGTATTTATGATCATTAGTAATGGTTTCTTTATTAGTAGTGTCAGATTAAAAATATCTTCATATGCAAGGAAGAAACTACCCTTCCAGCTCAAGGTTGTGGAGAAAAAAAGAACATTACCCAGCCCAAATAAAGTGCAATGACTGTCATTACTATAAATTATCAGTATTCACCTCCAGTTGAGAACACAAGAGGAAAATAAGAAAGAAGGAAAAGAGGAAAAACAAAGGAGGAGCTAAAAAGAACTGGAATGTGATTCTGTAAATAAATCAAGAAGTTTTATAGCCACTACACTCAATTCTGCTGTCTTCACTTTTTGTGTGTGCCACTTACGCTACAAAACTGCTATCGCAAAATGTAGTACAATGGAAACAAACTGTGTGTGTCACGCAGGAAAAAAAAAAAAAAGTAATCCAATGCATCTTTTTTTTTCTCTGTTCTGCTATATCAGGCTCCTGCCTTCATCTTTCTCATGATCACCACTACCAGATACGATGAAAGTGAATGAATTTTGATTGAAGGTCACTTACACAGCTCACACAGTAGTATTCAACAGCAATATTCTCCTGCATACAGCTAAAGTATATGAGCGTTTTATTTCATCTTTTGTTTTCACATTCCAAAGTTTCTTCTTCTTTCAAAGCACAAAGTTGAATGTTATTTACTGTTTGATTCTTTGTTGCATTGACACAAATGCTCACTAGTTGTCTACCCACAATCTGTACCTTTTAAATTCTTCATTTTCAATAAATATTGCCTGGATATAAACGCACCTTATTATGTTTTTTTTAGTACTGCTGTTCAACAAATATGACTTTAGCTGTTCTAGGAAGGTTACTATTGTCGAGCACATATTACTAAGAGTGATGTTATGAGAATTTCCTTGGATTTTAAGGGTGTAGGCATGAATTTTTAGTGAAACTACAGAAAACTGACTTAGTAATAATATATCATTCTGAGTGTGGGTGTATGTATGTATTCAGATTTGGAAGTGGGAGGACTCAGCTGAGCAATTCTGCCTGAAAGAGGGAAAAAATTGCTATGATGAATCACAGGGCATTTTGAATCAGAGCGTTTTGATGGAGTAATACGTTGTTTTGTCCTACATAGATTTCACTTCACTGGTGATTTGTCCAACAGCTTACAGAAAGAGCAGCTTTACTTGTAGGATTAAAATTTCATGTTGCCTAATAACATTTTAGGCTTTTTTTGCAAGAGATATATTCCTTAAATTGTCTCTTGAACTAAAATTTTGCGACAAATATAGAACATAACAGAAGCTATTTGCTGTTCTTGTTTCTGCAGTGCATCTAAATCTCCTAACAGTCTTTCTATAAGCAGGGAAAAAGGTGATCATCTTCATGTTACTGAAGTCTGGCTCAACATATCAGATTGTTCCACAGTTAAGCACACAATATTGTGCACTACGTTGGAACATGATTTCTTAGTGAATAACATTTAGATGCCTTGGAATGTGTCACTAAACCAGAAATGCCAGCTCATTCCTTCAACTCAGGTGGCTTAGATGCAAGAAAAATGCAAGAATAGTTCATGCTGGGGAAATTCAAAGGCCTATAATTTCACATGAGAGCTATGTAATGCCAAATTATTTGAACAATAGACCTGTAAAACAGTAACAGGAAGCTTACAAAACCTTTTCTAAGAAGTCAACATGCTGGAGTGTCTCTCTGAAGTCCTATATAGTATTGAACACAGAATGGAGAATGAACATGATGAATTAGAAATCTGTGCTGAGCTACAATCTTGTTGGGATCACAGAGGCTCACGCTGCATCCAAAGGGATTTCAAGAGGCTGGAGAAGCAGGCTAACAAGAACCCAAGTTCAACAAGGGAAAGTGCTAAGTCCTGCTCCTGGGTAGGAACCAGCCCAGGCACCAGTACATGCTGGGGAGTGACCAGCTGGAGACCAGCTTTGCAGGAAAGCCCTGAGGGTCCTGGTGGACACTATCGATCATGAGCCAGCAATGTGCCCTGCCTCAAGGAAAGCAAATGGTATCCTGGGCTGCAATATGGGGAGTGTAACCAGCAGGTCAAGTGAGGTGAGCCTTTCCCTCTACTCACCAGTGCTGAGGTCATAATTGGAGTACTGCGACCCATTCTGGGCTCCCCAGTACAAGAGCAACATGGACATACTGGAGAGACTCCAACAAAGGGTGACAAAGATGACAAAGGGACTGCAGTATCTCTCCTATGAAGAAAGGCTGGGAGAGCTGGGATTGTTCAGCCTGGAGATGAGAAGGCTCAGGGAGTTTCATTAATGTACATAAAAACCTGAAGGGAGGGTGCAAAGAGGATGGAGCCAGGCTCTTTTCAGTGGTGCCCATTGACAGGACCAGAGACAATGGGTGCAAACTGAAATACAGGAGGCCCCTTCTGAATATCAGAAAACAATTTTATTGTGAGGGTGACCAAGCACTGGCACAGGCTATCCAGAGAGGTTGTGGAGTCTCCATCTTCGGAGATGTTCAAAATCCATCTGGGCAACTGGCCACAGGTGACCCTACTTGAGCAGAGGATTTAGAGCAGATGACCTCCAGAGGTCACTTCCAACCTTGACCGCTCTGTGATTCTTTGATTCTGTTCACCTGTCCTTCACACCTGAGGCATCACCCCATTAGCCAATAGCTACATCTCTACCGCTCATGACAGTATCAAACAAAACAGGAAGTCAAACAATATTTGTGTAAATTAAGCAATAAAGTTCAAATCAGATTGTGGGACCACAGAACACAACTTTGGGAAAGATAATTTTGACAGTTATGCCATTGAACATAATAATACAAAGTTCCAATTAGCTAGACATAATTCTTATCTGGATGGATAGGTGGGTAGACAGTTAGATTTGCTTTAGTTCATGTTGGTTATTATTTCAAAAAATAAAGGGGACTCAAACTAACATAAGCAAATATTTCTAGCTACTTGGGAGTTATACTGGCTGCTTTTTTTTTTTTTTTAAGACATATAAGTGCTTTTATTATTAACTTTCCCCTCATGGTTGAATTACTCGGTGAGTATAGAATTGAGCCTATCCAGACGAATGAAGTTTGCAAAATTATACTCACAGCTAGTAGGTAGATGAGAGTGGGATTTTCATTTTTTAATATTTATGAAGTGTCAAGTGCACTACAGGGAAGTCAAATGCTAATATCTGATGAAACATAATTAAGGCTGGGCTAAATTTTATTTTAAACCCATCTCACGTCCCACAATATTTTTGTGTTGTCTGTTGTGAAGACACTACTGTTGTTATTTGCATTTCACCTAAAAAATATTAAAGGAGATTCAACCAAGATGAAATGAGGGGACCTAAGCACTTCTACCAGAAGGGGTCAGCCAGGCACCTTGTGTGAGGATATGCAAAGCCCCACTATCTTGTAAACAGGAGTGACAACAATTATCTACAAGCTGCCTCTCTTCTGCAGACCTGTCCTCCACAGTTGTCCTGCACTGAGACATAAAATCCGCCACACTGCACATCAGAGTGTTCTAAAATTTCCTCTCTAACATTATCTCCTTATTCTCTGTCTTTACCTCTCTCTATTTCTGCTGTAATATGTCTACTTTCAATGCTAGTATGTCTCCATATGGTGATTTTGTAACACAGGCAGCTTCTGGATTTATTCAGAGCCAAACTATCCATTCACAGCAATCACTGAGCAGCTTTGAGACAAAAGAGACTTAGTATGATGTGCTTTACTATGATATGATTTTTTTTCGTTGTCTCCTTTGATGCTGTACCTCTAATTCCACTGAAATCAGAGCTAAAATTTGTGTTTACTTCAGATAACATAAATCTATTCAGAAAATATAAATTGAACATGAATTGCCATATAAATTAGCCTAGACCAGTAAAAGCAATGCAGTGGTGAGTTTCTCCATCTTATCTTCAATCTTTTAATTTACACCTACTTCTCTGTGTTCCAGCTCAAGCAAACAAAATGCAAGAAGCAGACAGTATAATCAGTAATACTATGGAGTACTACTTTTAGCAAAGGAGCCAAGCAATCTTAATCTTCATGGTCATCTGTAGCACTAATTATGTTCTCAGTATTGCCAAGCTACTGTCACGTGAAATTTTCTTCACTTCCACACGTCATTATTTATGCACTGGGTGCAGCAGATAAGTAGAAAATCTTTCACAATTCACGAGCAGAGAAAAAGGGATATTGGACCCTGGAGCAAATCAAGGGCAAAAAATAATTAGCAGAATGTTTGGTGCCAAGCAGAGTGGTGGAATGATGATTTCATTGGAGAAAGGCTAATCCTGATCTTCCCAAGTCAAATGTGGATTCATTCTATGTTGGCAATCAGCAGCAGACGCTCTAGGAGACCAGTGGGCCAAGGCAACGAAAGAATGAATAAACAATGAAAAATAAACTGTATCTCTCAAATTTAGTCTTTGGCCTAATAGTAAAAACCAGCTTGCTTCCCACATCTGTTTCTATTTTATTATTTAGATTTATATTTACTGACTGCTATGATATGTCTATAGAATTTTATTTTTTTTAATGGAATATGATTTTCTGCGGAACTTCAGGTTCCATGTTGCATTTATTCATGAAATCAAAATATGCATCAAGTAAAACACACGAGATAATAAAATTGGCTATGTACTTCTATAAAATGTGTCATGGAATTAAAATAGCAAGGAGTTGTTTGGAAAAAAATGCTGAAGTAAATCCCTGAGAGGCTGGAAGTACTTGGCTTGGCTAATACTCCAAACATGCTTATAATGGTCCTGAGAACAAACATCTGCATCTGAACAGGCTCATTATACGTCAGACAGACCACAGGATCTTTCTTTGAAAAGATAATATTTTAAAATTTTATTCTGTAGTTAATCACAGTAAAAGTGAGAACCATCGTTTAGAACTGATGAGATAGCATCCCAGGGAAATTGCCTTTCCTGAAGCAAAATCCTGTGAGATTAAGCCATTTTCTTTTACAGAAAAAGATGTCTCATCACACTCTCAGTAGTTTTTATTTAATTCTGTGAACAGCCTTAAAACCACATGCTGTGAGGTAGTACACATATATAATTTCAGTAGCACACTTAGATGAATTTGATTTAAATGAAGTGACAGAAACTCTTCAAGGCTGATGTGTTCAGTGCTGTGATATTATGGGGATGTGTTTGGAAAAAAAAAAAACAAAAGGAGACAAAATAATCTTTTTTTTTAAAGTTTCCATTTAGTTTCAATGCAGGGGTCTTGGCTAGATTCAAGTGAAAACAGGATTTGAGGTGACCTGTAGGATCATGTTTCACAGAACATGCTGGGGTGCAAAGTTTTGTTAAGCCCACACTTGACCAGAGCAGAAGTTCCCAGCACCCTCACCAGTACTACAAGAACAAGCTGGAGATACCAGAATGTGCACCCCACGATGTTGCCATCACTGCAGTGGCGACATCATCAGATCCTGCTGCTTGCGCAGGCAGAACTTGGTCAGTCTGTAAAGTTTTGTTCTCCCATATTCTGGCATGTATGTGTATGTTTCTCTTCTACTGAGATTAAGCAACTGATCGCAATATCATTATATTCATGAAAAGTANAAAATAAAGTAAAATAAAGTAAAATAAAATAAATAAATGCTTCAGCCTTTTCCTTATCTCCATTGCTATGCAACACACTTGCATTTATTTTTTCCAGCAATGCCAATGCTGGGCATTTGCAACATAAATAAGAAGGAAAGCAGTTTCTCAGAAAACCTAAGACATATTTGTAAAATATTACTTCACTATGCTTAACAACTGTTTCATTAAAACTTGCTGGAATGATAAAAAGCCCAGAGCCATAGTCTGGTTTCATCTCCTATTTGTACAGTATTTCTAGCTATATCATTGAAAAAATATTCACAGAGAAAATAAATAGAATTTTCTGCTAGTCCTAGCTAAAGAGAGTATACCCAAAAATGTATCCCATGGAAGATGCTGACTTACATTTCTGTCACAGCTGAAGCACAGAATAGAACTGACTCTCTAGGGGATTTTTTGTTGTAGTTTTGGGGTTTGTGATTTTTTAAAAAATAATAGATACAGATCTCCTTTTCTATTTGTGAAATCAATTCAGATGTAATTTTAACAGAAATTAAGCAGACAGTGTTAATGTGATGGAGGTTGCTCAGTTTAAATCACAGAGTCAGCTCTCTAACTTAGCATAAAGATACTCATTTTTGTTATTTTATGACAACATAGTTAGCTGAACCAATTTGGCACAGCAGATAAGCCTCAGAGCCAGTAGGAGTAGAGAGGTGAAGAGGCTGGTCTGGGGAATAATTAGCTCAGGCTGTGTGATATTACTTCACCCCTATGCGTACTGTCTGCAGAACTTATTCATATAGAGTTACTGTCATTTCAGATAAAGCAGCCCCTGAAAATGCATTGACGAACTGCTATGAATATGGAAATAAAGTAAGTTCATTTCCTTTACTAGACTTCGCTCAAGTAATTTCTTCTGTTATTACTCGTAGAACAGGTCCTTTAGGTTGCAAAGGCCACTTCAAGTTGTCTCAGGAATAATAGGACTCAGCTCTTGAACCAGCAAAAGTGGAAGTGTCAGACTGGGCCAGGCCTAGAGGTCTGCTGAGGTTCTGCGTGCACCTGTTGACACAGCCAGCAGTGAAAGCAGGAATACGATGTGTGCAAACCTATCCAAGGGATGGGGAAGAGGTAATCCAGCCAAAATAATTACAATGGGAGGCAGGGAGACACTTCATAGATGTGCTCACCATAGGCAGGCTTTAGTTCCTAAAGGCAGACTTTAGCTCTGGATATCTGAAGTGAGGCATCTGGAAGACTGGTATCCACGTCTAGGCAATGTGTCTGCATTTCCACTACAGCCAGTTGCTGGTCTAGTGTATCGTAGAGTGATGTTCGACTGACCAAGGTAAGTATGCTTGTTGGGATGAGCTAAATAGCTCTTTAGATCACACTAAGTGGGCTTAAGCATCTTAGTGCATGAACCAGTTGCCTAAATGTGGGTGTTTGCATCTGAGACCCTGTCAGTTCTGCCCAACATATGGATGAGCTAGTGAATATGACACAAGACCTACAGCAATCACCTTCCTTTTGGAGATGTAACTGGGGACCTAGAGGGATACCTTGAACCACCATCTACAATACTGGGCATCTCTATTTAGGTAACTGCATCTCTGTTTAGGTAACTAGTTACCATTTTCCCAGCTTGAGGTTTAGAATTACTCTTGCCAAACTTGGGCTATCTTATATTTTAAGGGCCATTCTGGAAAGAGATACCAGTTTATAGGGTTAAGATACATGCTACTCATTCATTTCTAGTGATTGTTCAGTAAGAACGCCTTCAAAAAAATAATGCACAACAGCCAGTTTCTAATAGACGTGTTTTTCCCTCTCTTACAACTACCTCTGCCGGGTGGGAGAATATTGAAAATTTAAAGTTTTCTTTCAGACTTGAAGAAGAGTAACAGGTCTCAAAAAAAACCTCTTCCAGTCAATCAACAGCTTCTAGCTCCTCAAGCTGGGAACAGCTGGAGAATGACAACCAGCTAGACCTTACGAAAAAGCAGTGATGCCTAAGCTCAGGTTTATTCCTAAGGGAAGGTAAACAGCTTCTAGGGACTTGGGTTATCATATCATCCTACTCTCTTCTCACTTTTTGCACCCGAAGGGATATTTTCATTTGAAACAAAAAGCAAAACCAGTCCATTTTAACTCATATAAAAAGATCTTGTTTAGTTTGTCATTTCTGACCAGACAGTTGACATCATTGCACTAATTCCCAGAAGCATTTAATTGTCAATTTGTGAAATTAATAATAAATTTAAAAATTATTGTAACATTTTGTTGTAGTTTAACCCAGCAGGCAGCTGGACACCACACACAGCCATTCACTCACCAACCTACCCCCACAATGGCATGGGGGAGAGAATCAGAAAAAAACAGTAAACCTCATGGGTTAACATAATGACAGTTTTATAGTACTTTCATGCTTTATTTAAAACCAGCTTTAGGTTACATATATGATTTAAAGTGGTGAAGAAACTTGTAATACTTTTCTCTTCTCAATTTATTATTTTTAAAGTGCTAGCATTTAAATGGCTTTAACTTCAAAGCTAGTATTTTAGTGAGGTGAATACAGTGCTGTAATTTCAGATATCTGCTACTGCTTCCACTTATCTGGAACCAGTTTTCTTTAGGGTTACATATATAAAAATCATTGTTTCAGTTGCCTGAGATGTGTAAAATGAATTGAAATGGGAATTCTCAGAATGTTTCACAGTAGGGACTATATCTTGCTAAAGTAATAGGCATGTGTATGTGCATAAACATAAGTCCATATCCACTCACAATGAAGTATCAACCCTAAAAAATGTCAGCATCTATTTACATGGGAAGGTAATGTTATGAAAAAAGTTCATGTATCTATACTCCTTACTATGATTTAGTGGTAACAAACGAAGTGGCTAGAAACAAAATCTATACAACCAGCTGNAAAAAGTCTGTCTGCATCTTTCTTATAGGCTCCTTTTAAGTACTGAATGGCTGCAATAAGCTCTCCCAGGAGCCTTCTCTTCTCCAGGCTGAACAACCACAACTCCTACATCATGTGGTATCATCCTGGCTGTACCCCCTCCCAGCTTCTTGTGCATCTCCATCCTCCTCCTTGAAAACTACTTGACTTCATATGAACATTGCTTAGCAACAGCCAAAACATCAGTGTATTATCAACATTCTTCCCCTACTAAATCCAAAATACAGCACTATACCAGCTGCTAGGAAGAAAATTAACTCTATCCCAACCAAAACCAGGACAAATTTTCAGGGAGAGTACAAATTACAATTAGATTAGATTAATATTGTGCGCAGTTCTGGGCCCTACAATTTAAGGATGTTAAGGTACTTGAATGCATCCAGAGGAGGGCAACAAAGCTGGTGAAACAGCTGGAAGGAATGTCCTGTGAGGAGCAGCTGAGGACTTTGGGTTTGCCTAGTTTGCAGAAAAGGAGGCTGAGGAGCGACCTCATTGCTGTCTACAGCTTCCTGAGAAGGGGACGTGGAGAGGGAGGTGCTGAGCAATTCTCCCTGGGATCCAGTGACAGAATGTGTGGGAATGGCTCGTAACTGCATCAGAGGAGGTTCAGACTGGACATCAGGAAGCATTTCTTTACCAAGAGAGTGATCAAACACTGAGCAGGCTTCCTAGAGAAGCGGTCAATGCCTCAAGCCTGTCAGAGTTTAAGAGGTATTTGGACAATGCCCTTAATAACATGCTTTAACTTTTGGTCAGTCATGAAGTGGTCAGGCAGTTGGACTAGACGATTGTTGTAGGTCCCTTCCAGCAGGAACAGTTTATGCTATGCTATGCTATGCTATGCTATGCTATGCTATGCTGTTCTGTTCTGCAGATTCAGCTGCAACACCCAGCCTTCAGTGCAGTGACAACTGATTACAGCAAAGATCTTCAGCAGCCAGTGGAGAAGTTAGCAGTTCGGCTAAGCAGCAGCAGAGTTCAAGGGAAATTATAGGGATTAAGCAACAAAACAAAACTAGATGTTTTTCAGGTAGGACACAGAAAAGCCTCTTCCGCATATGAACAATGATTTGGTAATCAGAAGTTTTTACATTCCACGTTGGATTTCTTCTAAGCGTCTCCTGTCAGCACCCTCATTCCTCTTTATACAAGTAAATCACACGCATCCAGAGAAATGCACATAGCCAAGTGGCTGGCCATTCATCTGCAAGCAGGAGATATCTCAGTTCCTGTTTACCCACTGCTGTATCCCACTGGCAACTCATCATCGATCCGTGGCAACTCATCTTCACTCTATGGCAACAACTGCCATGAGATCACTTGCTCCCTCTCATGTCTCCAGCTGATGAGCCAAAGGTTTATGGCTTTATTACAAAAATTACTTAACTTTGCAATCTGTACTTTCATTATTTATTTAAAACCAGCTTTAGGT
>VWYH01004297.1:21750-40775 GCA_013399365.1 Pampusana beccarii | reverse complement strand
AATAAAAATAAAAATAAAAATAAATGATATATACATAAGTGTGAAAAAAAAAATACATTCCTCATCTAAAGTCTACTCCTCAGCCTCTACAAAATTGCTTATTCTAGAAATATAAATTCGATAATAATTTCAATAGAAATTGCTAGACCCTTTGTAATGCAATTTATCTAGTGCACAAGAAAACCGACAGCAAGTTATTCCAAGTATGGTACCCTCAGAATATGTAAAAGAAGCTTGACAACCCTGTTTATTCATCCTCAATCTTATTTTCTGATGGAAGTGATTTTGAAATAACTATCCCTTAAATAATTCCACAAAATCTGTGGTCCTAAAGCTCAGTACAAATGACTGAGAAATCTGCAAATAAACTAATGTTGGGGGTGGCTGTGGAGTAGAGATTTAATCACCTAGATCACCTAGAATGTTTCTAGAGAACTTTGAAAAGTACTGTAACTGGGAATAGGGAAAAAAAACGACTATGTTTTCATTTACTAAAATACTTTACACCTAGTTTTGATTAAAACATGTGCCTTAAAAAGGGTGTTTGTCTTAACACTTTGACTAATAGTTGGGGGGAAAAAAAGTGTTAGCAATCAAAACCCTATAAAATCACATGAGGTTTTTCAGAAATAAGATGTAATGGTGTTGGTACTCAAAGAATGAGGGAGAGTATTCTGCTTGCTTCACTAAACTCTTTCTGTTTGTGCAGTTTGGTTTGGATATTTGACCACATGCAGTTTGGCAGATATGTTACTACTACCAGCAATGTTAAGGAAAACATGATTATTATGTTGGTATACCAAGTTTTTGTTTCAAAGTCATGGCAGTTGGGGGAGGGGGGTTGGTTGGTTGGTTGGTTGTTTTGGTTTTGTTATTTGTGGGTTTTTTTGTTTTGGTTTTGGTTTGATTTGTTTGGTTTAAATAACTGCACTCCATTTTGATCTCATGAATAGTTTACTGACTTGCTAGTTACATTACTTACAATGTAAGTTACATTTCAGAGTATCTTGAAGTCTTTCTTCACTTTCTTCATTTCACAGCAACACACACACTGCTACTTTAGAATAGACCAGCAGCATACCTGCCTTGTTCTTTCTCAAACAGCAGTCCTGACTTGTTACAAATGAGTACAAAATACAGAAGTTGAAATTTACACAAAAAGCAACCTACAGAGTATCTTTCCCACTCACATTCATTACAAAGAGGTCCTTGCCTCTGAGGTTGCTTGTTACAAATGTGATTTCTTTTTTAAATCTTAAAATATGTAATCCTTTTTATGCCATTCACTGAGGACTACCTGCTTTGAAATATGCTTCATCTCCACTTGTAGAAAAACTGTTTCACTTTAAATCTACCTGAACAGAATTCTAGTAAACAGATTTTTAGTGTTACATTATTAACTTAATTCTGATATTATTTTACTAGCTAGAGAAAAAGTGTGTGCTTCACAGCTATAAATATTTACCATTAACAATGCTTGCACTTATCAGAAGGTCACAAGTGCTTAATCAACTTCACAACGCTGCATGAAGAAGGTAAGATTTCTACAGATAGGGGAACTGAGGCATATGAAATCTGTGTAGTCTGGATATTGTAACTCATCTACAGGCAAACTGTAACTCTTGTACTTTAGTATCAATAAAGACTTACAAATTTTGTGCACACAAATTCCTGCTAAACTGCATACAGATACACACACATGCATAAGTACATGCATACATTTGAAATCCATCTTTTTTTGTGTGTTTCTATTTCTAAATAAAGTTTACATTTTAAGGTCAAAAGAAATTTGAAAACATAATTCCTTGAGTCACATAATAAAATCTTTTGATATTTATGTCAGCACAAATACTCTTGCCTGCAGCTCTGCTTGATGAAATAGTGTGGCTGACATAAATCCTGTCCAAGAGATTGTGGCATGCTATAGAATATATTTCATAGAAATGCATAGCATATTCTGTAAGATTATTTGAAATTAGATATTGGAATTAACTGGAGGACTTCTGAATGAGCAAAAACTTTTTTACATTACTTAAAATATTTGATACACTTTTGAAACAGGATAATGTAGAACTTTTATAGTTGCTGTAACTTACATCACTTGCTTTTTATAGATTCAAATGTTTAACTGCAATATACATGCAAGAGTTTTTCTCTAAGGAAATAGTTTAATGTACAGTTTATAAAATGGTCCAGTATGGACTGGACAGGGACAGGGTTTAAAGGCTTGGGCCATACATTTATTTAACCCTTCTTTTCATCCTCTTTGATTCATATATATATTTATTTCATTGTATTCATCGTAGTTCTCTGTCAAGGAGATTGGTTGTTTAATCTGCATTTTCTTATTGTTTCAATATTTACTAGCATGTGTATAAGTAAAAAACTGAACTGAAAATGTATGTATTACATTACATGAATTACAATACATATATAATGTACAGCAATTGTATGCACATGTAAAATCATGCATGTTCAAGCGTACTATATACATGATGTATGCTTGTATACACACTCATAAAACTGTAACTTGAGGTACATAAAATTATTAGTAACTGTGCTAAATGAAACGTGTGTAGTCTGATACTAATAAAAACATGGAAAAGAGTGGAAAATCATTCAATAAACACTTGTATTCATATGGCAAAGCTATTATACTACTATAAAGCTTTACTCCAAACATATTATCTTAAACCCCTCATCAGTAACTGAGGGAGACATGTCACATTGTTCAGACAAAGCTGTAATTTACTATTTTAACCAAAAATCCCCCTGCCCTTGGTATTACAAGTTGATGCAAAGCTTATTACAATCAATATAAAGCAATTGCATCTCATTTTCCATCAGTCAGCTTGCTAAACATTTGATGGATTACTAAGACACTAGTCAATATCTGAGTGTGAGTCTGACTTCATATACTCTCTCCTGTTGCTGTTGTAGTCTGGTGACACAAAATACAACAGGCAAGATTCTGAAAATACCAGGATTGAGACTATGAAAATATCAGGGAAATACGAGCAATTTCTCTAGATTCTGTAGACAAAAGTTAGTGTAAGATTGATATACACATTACCATACTCTAAGAAAAAATATTTCTAAGAATATTACTGTTGATAATTAAATTACATTTGAAATTAAGACAAACTGCAAATCAAGCAGACCAATAGATTTCCCTGACCCATCACTGTAGAGTTCAAATATGTAAATGTTTTTCTAAGGAGCTGATTTAATTAATACATTTACTATTTTGATTTTCAATCATCTTCTAACTCAAGCATCCTTATTGCTCCTCTACAGTAATGATGTTCTAGTCGAGACAAAGGCACAACATTGTTCCTGGGTAAGACAGTAGTGGTTCTGTCATCTCTGTTTATAGACATCTCTATCTCCTGTCATTTGTCAAGATTTCACCTAAGCTGTAAAGAGAGGTGACCCTCTGTTAGTGGCTATGGCATAGATGTTCTGTAAATAACAACACTTAATCTCTTGGTTCCTAAGCGTAAGTATCATATGCAGATAGAAAATAATCACAAGTGGCTTTAACAAAGGGTATTGTTCTTCTCTTATTAGTTCGATCTGGGTGGTATAACTTTGGGCTTTCAGTCTTCTTTGTGGTCAGTGTGTGATGTTTGATCAACATCTAAACAATAGTGCTCTGGAAAAGATCCAGGAGGAAGCTAGGGGTTACAGACATCAGAGTCTGTATGAGCTCTGTATGTTTTGTGTGAGTCTAGGAAGGAAGTGTACTTGTGCACAAAGTAAGCAGCATGCAAATTCTGCTCAGATTCTCGCCACCAGTCATAAAATCCTGTGTATACCTAAATAATTATAACCTTTGTTGTACCCCTACATGTGGTCCCTCTGCCTCCTAGCTGGAAAAATGCCAACAATCTGTCTGTGGATCGTTGGCTGCAAAACCTACACTAGTCAGCCTTCTGCGGTTCACAGGAGTATATGCAAGAGCAGGCAGCTCGGCTGGCAGTAGGAACAGCTGTGTTCTCAAATTCTCATCCAGCAGCATCCTGCTAAGATAGGTTTCTGGAAGTCTGTCTCATGACATCTGTAAATGAATTACATGTAAATAGTGTTGCCTGGGCTCTTAGAAAACTGACATGATCTCTTCTTGAGACATTTATTACACATTTATTTAATGCAGATAGTTTGCCCGTGAATTAAACTAAAACTGAGATCAAGGGCAGAGTGAGGCCTCACAATAAGGAAACACATTTTCCACTCAGCATGTGGCTTTGCCTGTTACCTTAGCCCATGAAGACGTTTAGTAGCCTGATTTTGCAAGCCATTCAGTATCTCAGACTCTCATTTGATGTTACTGGACAAGTTGGGGAGGACTTTTGGTGTCCCCACATTGTGGAACGGAATTATGGATGGGTATACTGCAGACAACAAGGCCCTGTTTCAGCTAACTGCATCTGTCATCAGCACATGAATCAATGGTAGTCTGGTATTCGTGCAAAATACCTTTCTTCCTCTTAGTGAGGTCTTCAGGATTAATAATGCTGTTTCAGGATTTTTTCATGGCCTGCATTCTGCTTGTGACAACCTTGAAGCACTCCCCACCATTCCAATTAAAACAAAGGATGATGTTATAACTTAAACATCTAGTTTTTGATACTTTGGGTGGCAAAGATAGATGGCTGTGGAGGCAGATACCTTGTCTTTTCTTTCTCAGGGTCTTGTGAAATGAAATGTAGATTTTTAAGACAGAGGCAACTAAAAGTGTTGCTGTGAAGGCCTCATAGCCTAATTGGGATGGCAGAGATGAGCCATCTGTCAGACAACTAATTACCAGAAGAAACCACGAACCAACAGCTACCCCTGATGGGCAAAACAACTCAATCCTGGCCAACACTGTGAACTTTCCCCTAGTTTGAAGACCTCAGACCCATTTGCAGAAGAATCTTCCTAATTAGCATGAAGACCAAACACAGGGAGGAGATGAACCGCCTGCATATGAATGAACTGGGTTATAGAATGGCCTCGTGCGTGGCACAAAGTGTGGCATGTATATGCTACACAGCGTGGTGGAAGTCTTCAATGCCACCACCCCCCTCCATAGGACGTCACAGGACCGATCATGTGGAGTGGTGATATCTTTCTCTCTTTCTCTCTCTCCGATATCTTAGTCTAATATATCTACTCCATTTTAATTCTCTCTCTTTTCCTTCTTCTTGAACATATAAAGGTAACATCATTGTAAGTTTCGTTGCTAAAGTCTTGTTAAGTTTTGCATTATAGTTACTAACGTTGCCAATCCGCTGTTTTTAGAAGGCTTTTTCTGTTATTTTATTGTTAAGTTTTGTGACACAATAATATGCTTTTGTTAAGTCACTCATCACTGTAATTTGTATTCCACCAAGTGCTTTTAGTAAATTCATAATTGAATTTGACCTCTTGAGTCATTGTCTGTCAATCACTTTGCATTACCGTGCAGAAACACCAGAGTTAACTCACATCTGATCACACCTGGTGAGACAGCATGCCTGGCGTGTTCAGAGTTAACTCATCCCTAATGTCACCTGGTGGGACAGGACACTGCTACAGAAAAATTTTGTGTGCCTATTCCATCTTCTGCCCATAGAAGCCTGGTTGAATTACATCTAAACCACTCTCTTGTATTCATAATATAGGAACTTATAAAACTAAACCTACTTATTTGTTCACAACTCTTTGACATTCAATATTTTATTCTGTTGTTCTTGTCCTTTGTTTTGATATATTTTCAAACTCTACCAAATACAAAAGACTAGAATACTAATCAATAAAGATAACATAGAGAAAACAGGGCATATTTTAGGATAAATTATTTTTTGTTTCTGTATTCTTCTCTGCAGATTACAAAGTTTTTTTTGTGTGCCTTAATCTTAGCTGACTTTCAGTCCTTAACATGTAGGAGCTCATCTATATGATACGAAGAAACATATACTTCTAAATGGACAAATGTGCAGTCAGAATTTAAACATTTTGATGTGCAACTTTAAGCCTATATTTTGCTGTCTTTAAGTGCTGTTTTTACAGCTCATACTGTGGATGAGATAGCTTTCAAAATATCAAATTTAAATTTACAATATATTACCCATACATGTTTGCAGTGTCATCCTCTTTATCTACACATGCTCTTTCCTTTCAAGACAAACGTATGGCAGATGTGGGAACTTTCAAACAGAAAAGTTGCTGAGGTGTCTCTGGTATCATCCCTCCAGAGCAAGTGTATTAGCTATAATGCAATATCCAAGGGAATATGCAGCAGCTTTCAGAATCAGTTCTAGATCTCTGCAATGGGATTATTTTATTCTTGTGCAGAATCATCCAAGATGCAAGGAAAATTTAATCCTCTTCTCTTATGGTTTATGTTTCAAGTCTTCCTCAGACAGCACTGCACTGACTTGGCTTCCTTTAGCTTTTCCTGGAGTAATCTGAAAGACTATGTGGGAAGGAAAATGGGAGAAAGGAGGAGGTTATAGACCACTTTATTCAATGAGCTGTGGCTCAGAGGTGGCAAGGAATTAGCTTGTTAGATCCTGTTCCAGAGCTGCCTTCCTGGAAAGCACAGTCAGGATGAAAAATGCTTTACCAATAGAGGAACTGCTAAGACTTAAACAGGGTTTGAGGGCAGCTTGGACAAATGTTCCTGTCTTATGCTTATTACTTCCAAATGTGTTTAAAACTTTTCAGTGCTGGCAGTTGGTAATAACAGGCATAGTCACTTTGTTGGTCTGGATTCAGGATGAGAAGTTCTTAAGAAATATTTGGGGCAATCTTTTTTCTTTTTCTTTCTTTCTTTTTTTTCCTTTTTAAAAGTTTATTTTTTTAACAATTTGCGTTTTCTTTTCATATTTATTGTTCATGAAACTTTGTGACGTTGAAGTAAAGAAAGCAAGTGTCATTCTATGTTCACAGTATTGCAGAAGTTGTCTAGGAAGTTTCAAAGAGTTCTTACAGCTCCGCTTTTCTAAGAATGGCACACCTATAACTGCATATAACAAAGCCAGAGAGCTTACCATCCAAAAGATGAAGAGAAATGATGCCTAGTACTGCTAAGTGTCACAAAGTTTACCAAGATTGAGTTCTACCTATGTTTTTTGTTGAACTATGCTCTTTGAGGAAATTTTGCCTCTCACTGTTTTGCTTCTGGCTATACTAGGAGACAGAAAGATCTGTAAATGTTACTTACTAACAAGTAGCATAGAGATATACTGGGAAAAAAAAGTAAAGGAATGAAATAGCACTGTCTTAAGTAGTAAAAGCAGTATTGTGTATCTTCTTAATGGAAAGATTTCTGATTTTTTTTTTTTTACTCATGAGGTTGCTTTGCTGTAGAATTGTGATATATGTTCTCCTCTCTTTCATAACTTAAGGCCACCTTTCAATGAAAGTGTATTTTTCTTTACTCAATAGTCTTTGTTTTTAGTGGAAATTTTGATGACCTTTTATTCATTAATAAAGTTTTCTAACTAGACCACACAAAATCACATGCCACTTCTTCATGCTCATCCTGTTTATCACTTCTCACATATCTTTCTTGATCAAGTTGTCTTTCAGCATCTTTGCTTTTTTCTACTTTTTAATGTTGTTGTTGCTGTTGTTTAAGCTCTCTGTTTCCTCTCATTTCTCTCTGTCCCTTTCTTTCTTTGACTTTTCTCATCTTCCCTACCTATTTCTGTGCTCCTTTCCTCAGTATTAACTAAACTAATGAGCATTCATTTTTTTTCTGCAGACTTCAAGACTTGGATCTATATTCTTCTATTACGTTACATAATTCTTTCTAATACTGCTAAGAGTTTTTATATATGTATAGAGATAATTCCTTTAGCAAAACAGATCTCACTTGGCTGTTGAGGAGAACACTTCCAGGACAATTAATAAACAAGGGAGCTTTACAATACCTTAAAGACTTTTCAGTATATTTTGAGAATAATTTACATTAAATATTTTTCTCCTGGTTTTGATACATTGTGAATAAACAATTTTTACTTAAGTAATGGGGAGTGAAGGAATAGTTCCCAGCTTGTTCTGTTTCTCACTAAGATAGCTTGCACTGTCTCATCCATCAAAACTGTGAGGCATCATGTTGTAGTGGGTAGTGGGAGTCAGCAGACTTCGATTCTGTTCATGATTCTGTCCCATTTCCTTCTACAGCTTCTGGTGAATCACTCCATTTGAATGTGTCTGTTTCCACATGCTTTTTCTTTCCTCTTTTTTTTTTTTTTTCCCTAAGTGTTCTGCCTAGAATAAAATTGTTGTGACTTGCTCTATTATGAATGCAATAGCATATACAACCACAGCAGATTCAGTTTTCAGTGCAATTACAGTGAGCTAGGGGCATAACTTATATTATTTATGGGGCTGTGCATCACATGGATCATGAGTCAACCAATGTTGACAAAAATGCTTGACAAGTAAATCCATTATGGAAATTGGTTTTAAAATGCTTTCATTTACAAAACAGTTAAGAAGAATATTGTAGTATGTAAAGGAGAATGAACTGTTAACTTTTTATTTCTGCACAAGAATGTTAACAGGAAGCTTCGATGTCTGGTACAAAGAGCTTGATTGTATACAGAGCTTTGAAGATCTTCTCTAGGGCACAGTTTCTTGATGGCATATTTAGGTTGCATTCTGTAATGTTTATTTTTAGAGAATCTGCTTATTTAAGAGTAACAGTATAGAGCACAGGGCTACAGATAATAATACATGACTCCATATTTTACGATAGCATAACCAAAAAAACCAAACCAAACCTATGTGCTTACAGAAATAAAGTGTGTTCTGTAATAAACTCCTCCTCATTGATGGGAGGTCGTATTACCATTTAGGTCAATACTCTGCTATTGATTAGTGTGAAATGCCTGTGCAACTCTTGTAAAAAAAGTAGGAAGTACTGTGCATAAAAAAAGTCAATGCGCTTTCTCAGAAACTGATGCCATTTTTTATTCTTTTTCCCCACACTTATTTCACCTACCTTTTATAAGTGAAACATTTTACTGTGATATTTTCCCCTTATGCTNAAAACAAAAAAAACAAAAAAAAAAAAAAAAAAAAAAAAAAAAAAAAAAAAAAAAAGAGAAATACAACTTAAATTGAATCATGGATGCATTTGTAATCTCTCAAGAGAAAAAGAAAAGATGTACATCTAAATGTGGTGTAACCAAAGCTTTGAAATTCAAAGGCCTACTGCTATCTGTCTTTAATTATATTATAAAAAAACAGGATTATATTTCAATAAAATCTTCTCCAGAATGTTGATAAAATAAACTTTCTTTATTTTTTCTGATTTCAATGCTGTTTGAAGACGTCTCCAGTTATTACAGGCTTTTTTTTTTTTTTTCAATGCTAGTGATTTTTTATAGACTTATACACTATGCAGTAATAATGTATTTGGGAATTTTGATTTTAGCAATTAAATCGTGTTTAATTATATATCAGAATCATTTTGGTTTCTTTTTGATACAAAATCTAACCTAGTCTCCCTTCAAATAAAGGTAATGACAGACGATAGCCGGACAACTGTAGCTACATGTTTCTCTGTGGTATCTGCATAAGGCCTTAGGTTGAGAGAAGAGAGAAGCTGGGAGGGCGCATAGCCAGGACAGCTGACTCCAACTGGCCAAAAGGATATTCAATACTATATGATGTCATGTTCAGTATATATTTTGGGGGAAGCTGGCCAGGGGAACCACTGCTCTGTGACAGGCTGAACATTGAGAACTGGATGATGAACAATTGTGTTGTGCATCACCCATTTTATATATTCTGTTATTATTATTATTCCCTTTCTGCTTTATTAAACTATCTTTATCTTAACCCATGAGGAGTGTTTGTTTGTTTGTATGTTTTTTCTGATTCTCCCACCCATCCCTCTGAGTGGAGAAGTGGACGAATGGCTGTGTGTGGTGTTTAGCTGCCTGCTGGGTTAAACCACAACAGATAGTCACATCACTGCAGTACTTGGTATATTAAGCCTTAAATGATAGAAGAGGTGCAAACAAGTTTCTGGTGAAGCTAGAGAAATAACCAACTTGAGATTCCCAGTGGAAGCACATAATAGATTTGAGATGTTGAGATTCTATGGAACCTTTTAGTTTGCTAATTATTTATAGATCAGATTCCTTGCAAATTTTATTTCTGTAGATGATAGATACCTATGGCGCTGGTAGACTGCTGCATAAGAGTCTAGTTTTCCCAGCTGCACATTTTCCATCATGCATGGACTTTAACCCATAAGATCTTCTGATACTCAAAAAATGAAACAAATAAATAAATTTAGCACAATGAGAATAAAATATTTGCTTATATTTGGGAAGAAAGGACTTAAATTGAATGGGACAAAAAAACCAGACTGCACTCATGAGACCATGAAACTGAAATGGACTAAACCACATTTTTTCCTCTTTCGGGAACTCTTTTCTCTACGTCTTATGTCTATGTGACTGAAAGAACCAAATAGGCACAGACCACCACTTTCTCGAAGGGAAACCTTAAATTATGTCATATGTCTGTAGCAGTAGAGTACTATGTCTGGTCTTTGGCCACAGTCAAAAGAGATTTAAAGGTACTGTGAACAAAGTATTAAATGTGCTTACATGCACATGCATGCGTATGTACACACAGAAGATATTTTTGGTGCACCTAGCACTGAATGCATTGTGTTAGAGATCACCTTTGAGTGCAATGGGTGCTTTCTATTCTGGATTATGGATGAACAGATACTGCAGCTCTAAACTGGGAAAGACCAATTTCTGTGCCTTGCTCTTCCTTGATAGTTTGCTTGTCTTGGATGTAGCTAAAAATACTCCTCAAACTAGACTGAAAATCCCTGAAAATGGCATCTTGGAAGGTTCTATAAGAATTTTTCTGCAAATAGACTCTTTTATCAGAGGTATATTTTGTCCCACTTCCCTCCACACCTCGTCTTAAAATAAATTAAAACAGAGGAAAACGTCTGTTCTTACATTAAAAAAAAAAAAAAAAAGCTCTAATCTGCAGACATGAGTATTAATTTTATTACATACAATATTCTCCTTAAAGCTAATGGGAGTGCTTAAGAAAACAACATCAAGAAAGTACTTGTCTTCCGTAATCTTAATCATACCTGTAAATTAAACCCGCAGACTCTGTAAAGCCTGTATTAGTATTTGAAGGAACTGGTGTATTTATTCAAAAACATATGGGAATAATAAATATATACAGAGGACACTTAAGAATATTAAGTATTCTCATTTGCATGGTTTGGGTCTTGCTCGTTAATTTATAGCGTTTTTCTCCATATCCTTTTCTCTTTTTTCCAATGTTTTTATTGTTTTTATTACAAATCTCTGGATGATTATATTACTATTACTTTGTATCAGCACAATAATTTTCCATGAGTTAAATAAAAACATGAAAAAAACCTGTATTTAAAATATTAACTGTAACAAAGAAGCAAAGGCAGTGGGAAAGGCGGGCTGCAATTACATTGTCTAAGTCACTAGCGCACTGTCTGTAAGAACTGCTTTATTTTCAAGTGGAATTAAAGATTTTTTTAATAGATCTTTCCAGAACACTCTGGTTTACAACTAATGCATGTTTCTGGCAGAATCAGTGGAAGTCAACAAAATGAGAATCATGTTCTGTATTTCACATGAGTTTTACTGAGATGAAAGGGATAATTAATTACTTGGTCCTATTGCTGTGATTCTCTCCATCCTGTGTCACATTGCCCATCTTAACATGGAGTAGCCAGAAGAAATATTGTTCATGAACGCTGAATGACAGAAAGTACTAACAGATAAATATTTTCTTTCTTTATTTTCTGCTGCTGCTACAAAGTGCAGAGGAAACGTGAAAACTCACCTTCAAATTGGAGATTAGGCTGCAAGTTACTCTTGAAAATGATTAGCTTTTTACCAGTTACTACTGATAAAGTATGACTCTCTCTAAAATTTAACATTAACATTTAAAACAGAGAATTCTAAAATTCGAGGATATAAGCAAGGTTTCTTAAATAGATCACAGCCTGTCCTAAGCTATTATTTATTTCTCGTATGACCTATCAGATATTTATGGAGTCATATTAATCCATTTCTGCTGTCCAAAATCTGCTTCTGTCAGCATGACACCTCCAGTACATTTATATCAACCAGGGGCTTTAACATGTAAGAATAAAATCAGAAATGCCTACGTATAAAATGAAATATCTGTGCTTTATCTGACTAATAAGAAATTATTCTATAAATATATTCATAGAAACAGAAGAACTTGGAAGGTTTTAACACGTTAATCAATAAAGCAGGACAATATGAACACATATCTTACCAGCATTCTTAGTCTTTGATTATCATACCTTAATGCTCAAAAAGACATTTACAGAAGTCTGCTAACAAAAATGACACAAGTATTCACTTTGATGAGAATTTAAAAGTAATCTTGCTACTTGCATTCTCCACAGATTTGTTGGACTGCAACTTTTCAGCATGTGGACCTACAAAACACACTTCCTACACAAAGACAAAAATTCGTTGTCCAAAATGGAATCACAACAGTCAAGGAAGGAAGTGATTCCAATCAAGGAATCACTGTTTTCCCAGATGTGATATTTAGAGAAAAAACAAGTATACTACTATAGAAGAAATTTCAATTAGAATAGCTACATCTGGTAACACACACTTCCTAGTGAATGTAGCTTGACCTATACTGACTCTTTTGCTGCCTATGCAGTCTTTATGTTAATGACAGTGGTCTGAGGCGGGGAGGTGTCACAGTGAGTTGTCAGCATTTTTCACTCATGGGCCAATATTGACTTTAGGGGTGAGCTCAAAGGTTTTTTAATGGTATTTTTAATATGAGTAAACCCTGTTTTTTCTACGTATGTAGAACTTTTAGAATCCTAAAGATATACAGTTTAAAGAAAGCATGATATCACACAAATACATAGTAGTCACATGGCTGTTAGACAGTTGTCATTACAGCTGAATAAGATTAAACAGAACTCCCTGCAGTTCAAAACAAGTTCAGATAACATCTAAGAAGTCCTCATACCTACGTAGTTGAAAAAGCTCAAATCCCCTGTTTTGATACTACTAAAGATGACACTATATTATATAGGCCAAAACATTCAAATATAATCACGAGACTTATTTGAGTACTATCAGTAGTGACGGTGGAGAGTTTCTAGAGTAGTCGGAGAAATTTTCATATTGAGTGAGTTTAGAAACGCTTTCATAAGTTTCTTAAAGAATTAGCTGAAGTAATCTTGGAACAGCTAACTCACTTTTTTCTCACAAAGGACAGCACTAGTGTTACGGCCCATTCTGCTCAAATTCTCTTCTTATAAAAAAGTTGGATGAAAATTTTAAACTATTTGTAGTTAATTACAAGACAGCAGGCAATGCATAGTAGTAACTGACAGTTACTTAAAAGCAAACATGTTGGAATAAAACTGAACTAAGAGTATGACAAATTGTCAGCCCTTCTAGAAACAGAAGCAGTAGATGTCACGTCTTTATTGTTTGGTAATCATTCTGACGCTGTGTCATATGTTTTATAGACAAGAAACAAAAACATGGCCTCCATGAAACAACTGTAAGAAGGGTTGAAAAAGATAATACAGGATAATCATAACACGCTTGATGTCAAAAAGGAAATTTAATCTTCCATGTGTTTAATAATACTCAGTATTTCCATCTGCAAGCTGAATGGTAAAGAACAAAATTCCTAAATGTGCAAGTAACACTAAACAGGGAAGGGTTTCAAGTATGCTGATATTTGAAAGGGTGGTGAGAAATTAGTAGGCTGGAAAATATTGAATGAATTCCAGTAAAGATGAACAGATACACACTCACACATAATCAACTGTGTAAGTACAAAGGGGGAAACAATCTTTGTAGAAATAGGCTATGCTCTTCTAGTCTAGTCTCATCTAGTCTAATCTAGTCCAATTTTTCAAGAAGAAAGAAAGAATTTATTATCTGTAGTCTAACTGTGGTTCACTGAGTAATTGGATAGTGTGTATCCTAATTGTATTTCATCTGCATGTGGTTTATATCAAACTTTCAAAGATGTTTCTTGAAATGGTGAAGATAAGTGGTGTCAGTAACTTTTTTATGGAAAATAACACAGAAAAAAAGGATAAACTGGACTGAAATTCTTCACTGGCATATTTCTGCTTCCCCCATTTTTCATTCTTATATTAAATTATTTACATTATACTGGCATCCTGTCAAGACTGAAGCTTAAGTGATCTTCCTTAATATATCAGAAGCAGTCTGCGTATTACAATCTGCCAGACTGAACATATAAAACCTGGATTTTCCAGCTTGAACAATAAAAAAGATCCTACAAAAAGTGTTAAGATTCCTTTCCACAGGGACATGGTTTTCATATTCAGATAACACAAGTAGGTCACTAAAAAAACTTATGTTAGTGTCCTGTTGCCAGCTAAAATAAGCAAGTTGCTGAAGTAGGCTTATGGGTCTTTTTGACAATTCTTTTTTTTATATATAGTTATGAGGGCATGGGTTGTTGTTATATTTTTATGAGATTTATCTTTTCTCATCTACTCTATTCGAACATATCTACCTAGTCTACAGAGGTCCTGCTCTCCTCTATGAGGTTAAAGTTTCCTGAGACAGGTCCTAACTATGTTTTATCCATGTCCTACAGAAAGAGATACATTACAGACATGCAAATACAGTATAAAACTAAAGCATACAGGCTAATCTAGAAACAAATTGAGTCATTACACTCCCAAGCCTGAAGGAAAATTAATGTTGACTGAATTTGTGGCACTGAATCTAAAGCATGACATATGGTTGGTATCTGTGCACTTCCATACTGCTGCCTCTGAAGGTAGCCTTACATTCCTTGTTCCATGATCCAGTTCCTGCTAATCATCTACAACCATGCAATTATCTGGATTTCTATTGATCTGCAGATTCAAGGATAATAAATTTCTATAAAGAAGAGCAGGATCTGGCCCAGGAAATGCTGTAATAGTTGACTAAAAATACCTTTGCTCCTGTTTAACGTCCTTACTGCCTTTCTTTGTATGTTTTCTAAAAAATGAAATCCTTGATAAGTAAGCAAGAGATAAAGAAGCCTGTTGAATTAGGCTTTCTCTTTTAGCCTTTTAATAATTCAGTGCCAAAATTCTGTGTGGATTCCAAAAATAAATTATTTTTGTAGTCTTCTCTGATCCTCATATGGATATAGGCCCAGATGACAAATCCACCCCTTTGGGACATAATACAATGCAATTAGACAACCTGGAGAAGATCAGAAATTGTATCATAGATATTTCAGAAATAAAAGTGCTTTTATGTCATATACTCCATCATCCTACCAGGACATAATTAATCCTTATAATGATGCCTTTCAGTGCTGCATCAAATTTTAGGAACCTGAACTTATGGTGTACTACTTCTCCCCTTGGTGGTAGCTTCCCACCATAAAATATGAAAATAAAAATTTTGGTTTTAGCACATATTTCATTTTTTTAAAAAGTTTCCCTCCAATTAGTCTTACTCACATTCTTAGGTAGTACTTTAGGTATATATAGACTCCACATATTGATAGATTGTTATGTCATATCTGTGGGGGAAGACGGGGGCTTTAATAAGAACAGAAATACTTTGAACAGGAAAGCACAGTGAAATCCAAGTCCTGTCAGTACTATTAGCCTCTTCTTTTTTGAAAATCAAATTCTTCACAGATATTCTTAAGAAAATGTCTAACAGAATGATGAACAGAAAGATCTTTGATTCTAAAGACCAGGAGTTTCGTTCACAAAAGGAATGATGAACTAACCTGTTTTCATGAGTTAGTGTAATACGAACAAATCCTTACTTAACCAATTTTGCAATTATGTCGATGACTTCGTAAGTCAAAGAATTAGTGCGTGGTATCTGTTCTATTAGGAAATCGGTCCCCCAATTGTTGCAAATAGTCTACAATGTAACCACAATACTTAACATTCTTTCAGACTTCCTGGGAGCCCTTCCTGCTTTAATAGAAAAAACAGGCAAAATGAATTAAAATGACCTTGCTTCTTTCAATTAGTGAGGGTTGGTGTGTGCAAGCATTAAATCAATGGCTGGCATCAGCCTTGCTCAGCTGTACACAGGTCTGTATTAGTCTGCTCATAATTTGAGTTGTAAAGTATTTGTCTTTTACAGAATCCAACTTTCCCTGTATTCTCTTCTCAGTACCCACTGTGCTAACACCTGTCTAAGCTAGGGCTTCTGTTTGAAGGTGGCTTAATGATTTGGCAGTAGTGCTGCACAGATCTGCAAAGTAAATAGAGATTCCTGTAAGACCTCATGGCTCTTGCTCTTCCCATCAGCGTGGCCTGCTAACAAACACAAGAAATACATCGTACTTTACTTTTAAATTTTTTCTGGTTAAAGCTTTATGCACATATTTTAGTGAAACTGATCAGATTTTTTTATTTGCTTCCTTAATGATTTGGCAGTAGTGCTGCACAGATCTGCAAAGTAAATAGAGATTCCTGTAAGACCTCATGGCTCTTGCTCTTCCCATCAGCGTGGCCTGCTAACAAACACAAGAAATACATCGTACTTTACTTTTAAATTTTTTCTGGTTAAAGCTTTATGCACATATTTTAGTGAAACTGATCAGATTTTTTTATTTGCTTCCTTGCTTGTTTGTTTGTTTTAAAGACAGTTTTCAGCTGCTACTTACTAGGTGTTAAAAAAAGTATAAGTAACTCCATATTCAATAAACAAATAACTTTTTGTATATAGCTCTGGCCTAAAGGCTTTTCAACTCTATTTTAAATAAATGATGTTTTAAAATGTCTCAAAAAATGTAATTTCATATTCATATATCGCAGTAATGGTCTTTTTCACCGAACTCATAAGGCTCTAAGAGCATTATTGCCAGTTTCTCCAGTGTCTTGGCACACGATCATATAAAAAACCAAAGGTTTTGTTTTGACTTGAGTTTTTTTTGTTTCTTAATAACTATTTCTTTATTTATTCATGTCATGGGAAAAGGACAGCAATGGAAAAAAAGATGNGGCGAGTTGTTTAGTATTTCTTGTGCCTGTTCACCTGTTCTTCCAAACACCTTTGCAATTCTTTTTGATAAAGCCTGGTGATTTTCTCCCCCAAAATGAAAATCAAAAGGTAGTTTCTCCTCCTCCACTCCCTCTTTTAATAGTAAAATAGCAAGGAAATTTCTTGAATGAATATACAGAATATAAACGATTTATTAAAAATCATAAACATGCATCACAGAATTCAAGAGGCACTGTACAAGAATCTATATAATTTAGCATAAAGTGATCACCTGCAAATAAATTATTCCTCAAAGACCAAAAGAAGACAGAAGGAAGGGGAACAGGTACGTTGAACTTCATTTAATAGGATAAATTAATTAGAAAAATATAATGAAGGCTATTTTGCCTGTGGTCTGCGAAACCATGGTTATAGATCTTTGTAATATAACTTAAAAGAAAAATCTGTTATTTAATTAGGAGATATAAGCCTAATATAACTTCTATTAACAGTATGGAATGTCCTTTCCTTAAAATTTTAGGTTGCTAAATAATGTGTTTATAACGGCTAAGGGAATACCTCACTCTCTTTCTGACTAAAAGATTCAGAATTTAATAATACCGGTATAAGTTTTGTTTACTTATGCTAAACCTAATGTTTCCAATGTGCTATGTTGCAATTTAGTATTTTTATGAAAGAAGTTATGTGGAGACATACAATCTCTTTTTCACCAGCTACTGCCCACAGTACCTGAAAAAATATTTTGCAAATAAGAAAAATCTGTATTTTTTTAAGTGGTTCCACAGCAGTCTTCTTTTGGGCAAGGCTTCTGTCAGGGAGAATTCAAAAGTTTAAGGAGCAGACAGTGGTCTGGCTTCACATGAATAAAATAATCTATCAAGTGAACACAACAAACAGGATTATGTGTAAAGATAGTGATTTGTCTGTTTGTTTTGTTTTGCCTTTCATGTATCTTCATCATGTCCACTGGCACCTTTAGTGAAATGGTTGGACAAATATTTAAATTGCAGTATGCTTTGTGTGACATTGAATCATAGCATGGAATAGAAGAATCATGGAATCATAGAATAGTTTGGGTTGGAAGGGAACTTTAACAGTCATCTAACACAATCCCTCTGCCATGGACAGGGACATCTTTCAATAGACCAGGTTGCTCAGAGCCCCATTTAGCCAGTTCATAATCAATCTAACAACCCATCCATCAAACTTATAACTAGACAATTTAGACACAAGGCTGTTGTGTGAGACCATGTCAAAGGCCTTTCAGAAGACGAGGTAGATTACATTAGTTGTTCTTTNTTGCTTGTTTGTTTGTTTTAAAGACAGTTTTCAGCTGCTACTTACTAGGTGTTAAAAAAAGTATAAGTAACTCCATATTCAATAAACAAATAACTTTTTGTATATAGCTCTGGCCTAAAGGCTTTTCAACTCTATTTTAAATAAATGATGTTTTAAAATGTCTCAAAAAATGTAATTTCATATTCATATATCGCAGTAATGGTCTTTTTCACCGAACTCATAAGGCTCTAAGAGCATTATTGCCAGTTTCTCCAGTGTCTTGGCACACGATCATATAAAAAACCAAAGGTTTTGTTTTGACTTGAGTTTTTTTTGTTTCTTAATAACTATTTCTTTATTTATTCATGTCATGGGAAAAGGACAGCAATGGAAAAAAAGATGCCTATTAGGAATGCAAATGGATACAAATAATTTATGTTACCATTGTATATGTCACACGTTTCCTTTGTAGATATTTTTCACTGGGATTTGGACCTGCAGAAATAGATGCACAGATGAACATGTGTGTTTGTGTACTAAGTGCTTTGTACTGAGAGGAATTTTGAAATTATTTTGTGAATAACTGAAATCTCTCTCTTTTTTTTTATCCTTGCTATTATTCTTTTCCTCTTTTGTTCTTCCGACATTTCTAATGAGGTAAGGAGACAGATTTAATCATTTGAGTACATATATACATGTGTATCAACTTTAAAA
>VWYH01004297.1:10813-21466 GCA_013399365.1 Pampusana beccarii | reverse complement strand
GGCGAGTTGTTTAGTATTTCTTGTGCCTGTTCACCTGTTCTTCCAAACACCTTTGCAATTCTTTTTGATAAAGCCTGGTGATTTTCTCCCCCAAAATGAAAATCAAAAGGTAGTTTCTCCTCCTCCACTCCCTCTTTTAATAGTAAAATAGCAAGGAAATTTCTTGAATGAATATACAGAATATAAACGATTTATTAAAAATCATAAACATGCATCACAGAATTCAAGAGGCACTGTACAAGAATCTATATAATTTAGCATAAAGTGATCACCTGCAAATAAATTATTCCTCAAAGACCAAAAGAAGACAGAAGGAAGGGGAACAGGTACGTTGAACTTCATTTAATAGGATAAATTAATTAGAAAAATATAATGAAGGCTATTTTGCCTGTGGTCTGCGAAACCATGGTTATAGATCTTTGTAATATAACTTAAAAGAAAAATCTGTTATTTAATTAGGAGATATAAGCCTAATATAACTTCTATTAACAGTATGGAATGTCCTTTCCTTAAAATTTTAGGTTGCTAAATAATGTGTTTATAACGGCTAAGGGAATACCTCACTCTCTTTCTGACTAAAAGATTCAGAATTTAATAATACCGGTATAAGTTTTGTTTACTTATGCTAAACCTAATGTTTCCAATGTGCTATGTTGCAATTTAGTATTTTTATGAAAGAAGTTATGTGGAGACATACAATCTCTTTTTCACCAGCTACTGCCCACAGTACCTGAAAAAATATTTTGCAAATAAGAAAAATCTGTATTTTTTTAAGTGGTTCCACAGCAGTCTTCTTTTGGGCAAGGCTTCTGTCAGGGAGAATTCAAAAGTTTAAGGAGCAGACAGTGGTCTGGCTTCACATGAATAAAATAATCTATCAAGTGAACACAACAAACAGGATTATGTGTAAAGATAGTGATTTGTCTGTTTGTTTTGTTTTGCCTTTCATGTATCTTCATCATGTCCACTGGCACCTTTAGTGAAATGGTTGGACAAATATTTAAATTGCAGTATGCTTTGTGTGACATTGAATCATAGCATGGAATAGAAGAATCATGGAATCATAGAATAGTTTGGGTTGGAAGGGAACTTTAACAGTCATCTAACACAATCCCTCTGCCATGGACAGGGACATCTTTCAATAGACCAGGTTGCTCAGAGCCCCATTTAGCCAGTTCATAATCAATCTAACAACCCATCCATCAAACTTATAACTAGACAATTTAGACACAAGGCTGTTGTGTGAGACCATGTCAAAGGCCTTTCAGAAGACGAGGTAGATTACATTAGTTGTTCTTTCTTTATCCACCAACACAGTCACTCCGTTGTAGAGGGCCACTAGACCACTGGAACACAATGTGCCCAACCATGTTGGCTGTCACTAATCACCTCTGTGTCATCCATATGCCTTGACATAGCTTTCAGGAGAATCTGTTCCATGATACTACCAGGCCCAGAGGAAATGTAGACTTCCTCTGACTGCAGTAAAATGTTGATGTCTGAAAGTGTTCTTTTGCTTTTAATAAAGCATTCTTCTGACTATGATCACAGAGAAATCTTCCCCTTCTTCACAGTATCTGCTGTTTTTTCTCAGNAGGAATTTTGAAATTATTTTGTGAATAACTGAAATCTCTCTCTTTTTTTTTATCCTTGCTATTATTCTTTTCCTCTTTTGTTCTTCCGACATTTCTAATGAGGTAAGGAGACAGATTTAATCATTTGAGTACATATATACATGTGTATCAACTTTAAAACTTCGATTTTATCCCCAAGCACCTACCCCACACTTTCTTCTTTATCTTAGTTTCAGCTTCTTCCTCTCAATTCATCCACTATATTACTGTCTATTCCTCTCTTCTCTTGTTCTGTTTCTTCTGTTAAACTGCTTCTCCGATTTGGAACACATCTCTTTGGCGTAAAACAGGAACAACCAATGGTTTCTTTCAAAAATCATTGTAATTCTCATCTTTGCAAAGTCTTTCTGTTGATATGTTCATTTAGTCTCCATAGTACTTAGTTTGAAAATACAGAGGTACACACATGTGCACACGTTTCTTTGTGATTTAAGAATCTCACTGCAGAAGCATATCTGTTTTAGGATGACACATACACTCAGAATGCCTGATATACACTGGAAAGTAGAAAGCAGTTAACTTTTCCGCCAAAGGAAATCAAAATAACGATCATGTCATATGCTGCTTCTCTGTATTTATACTTCTATATCTTGTAAGTGCAAATAAAGGCATCCAGAGGAAATAAAGGGCGAGTTGTTTAGTATTTCTTGTGCCTGTTCACCTGTTCTTCCAAACACCTTTGCAATTCTTTTTGATAAAGCCTGGTGATTTTCTCCCCCAAAATGAAAATCAAAAGGTAGTTTCTCCTCCTCCACTCCCTCTTTTAATAGTAAAATAGCAAGGAAATTTCTTGAATGAATATACAGAATATAAACGATTTATTAAAAATCATAAACATGCATCACAGAATTCAAGAGGCACTGTACAAGAATCTATATAATTTAGCATAAAGTGATCACCTGCAAATAAATTATTCCTCAAAGACCAAAAGAAGACAGAAGGAAGGGGAACAGGTACGTTGAACTTCATTTAATAGGATAAATTAATTAGAAAAATATAATGAAGGCTATTTTGCCTGTGGTCTGCGAAACCATGGTTATAGATCTTTGTAATATAACTTAAAAGAAAAATCTGTTATTTAATTAGGAGATATAAGCCTAATATAACTTCTATTAACAGTATGGAATGTCCTTTCCTTAAAATTTTAGGTTGCTAAATAATGTGTTTATAACGGCTAAGGGAATACCTCACTCTCTTTCTGACTAAAAGATTCAGAATTTAATAATACCGGTATAAGTTTTGTTTACTTATGCTAAACCTAATGTTTCCAATGTGCTATGTTGCAATTTAGTATTTTTATGAAAGAAGTTATGTGGAGACATACAATCTCTTTTTCACCAGCTACTGCCCACAGTACCTGAAAAAATATTTTGCAAATAAGAAAAATCTGTATTTTTTTAAGTGGTTCCACAGCAGTCTTCTTTTGGGCAAGGCTTCTGTCAGGGAGAATTCAAAAGTTTAAGGAGCAGACAGTGGTCTGGCTTCACATGAATAAAATAATCTATCAAGTGAACACAACAAACAGGATTATGTGTAAAGATAGTGATTTGTCTGTTTGTTTTGTTTTGCCTTTCATGTATCTTCATCATGTCCACTGGCACCTTTAGTGAAATGGTTGGACAAATATTTAAATTGCAGTATGCTTTGTGTGACATTGAATCATAGCATGGAATAGAAGAATCATGGAATCATAGAATAGTTTGGGTTGGAAGGGAACTTTAACAGTCATCTAACACAATCCCTCTGCCATGGACAGGGACATCTTTCAATAGACCAGGTTGCTCAGAGCCCCATTTAGCCAGTTCATAATCAATCTAACAACCCATCCATCAAACTTATAACTAGACAATTTAGACACAAGGCTGTTGTGTGAGACCATGTCAAAGGCCTTTCAGAAGACGAGGTAGATTACATTAGTTGTTCTTTCTTTATCCACCAACACAGTCACTCCGTTGTAGAGGGCCACTAGACCACTGGAACACAATGTGCCCAACCATGTTGGCTGTCACTAATCACCTCTGTGTCATCCATATGCCTTGACATAGCTTTCAGGAGAATCTGTTCCATGATACTACCAGGCCCAGAGGAAATGTAGACTTCCTCTGACTGCAGTAAAATGTTGATGTCTGAAAGTGTTCTTTTGCTTTTAATAAAGCATTCTTCTGACTATGATCACAGAGAAATCTTCCCCTTCTTCACAGTATCTGCTGTTTTTTCTCAGTTATTGGGTTGGTGCAAAAGTAATAGCAGTTTTGGACCGTGAATTTTAAATCATTATGACTAGGTTCAAACACATTTTTATTGATCAAAATAGGAACTATTGCAATTAACTCATTTTTTGCCAATGAGAAATAAGTTTCTTCATTCCAGTAGCATAAAAATCAATGCTTTGGGATCCAACAAAATCTTGGAAAGCATTTTCTGCATCCTGTTGGTTGTTGGAGCATTTTCCCCACAAAATGTTGTTGAGATGCTTGAAGAAGTGACAAATGAGGCATTCATTCAACTTTTGAAGTGTTAGTTGTGCGTCATGTGGTCACGCATTATCATGGAGAAGAACTGAACACTTTCTGTTCACCAATACCAGCTGCAGGTGTTGCAGTTTTCAGTGCATCTTGTCGCTTTGCTGTGCTTGCCTCCCAGGTGTAATTGTTTCATCGAGATTCAGAAAGCTGTAGTGGATCAGACTGGCAGCAGACCACCAGTGACCACAACCTTTTTTGGTGCAAGTTTGGCTTTGGGAACTTCTTTGGAGGTTCTTGTCAGTCCAGCCACTGAACTAGTCATCACTGGTTGCCATACAACATCCACTTTTTGTTGCACGTCACAATCTGATTAGGAAATTTTTCGTTGTTGTTGCACAGAAGAAGAGAAGACAACACTTAAAAATAAGGATTTATTTTTATTCTTCGTCAGCTCATGAGGCACCCACTCATAGAGCTTTTTCACCTTTCCAATTTGCTTCAAATGCCAAACAACTGTAGAATGGTCGACGCTGAGTTCTTCAGCAGCTTCTCATGTAGTTGTAAGATCAGCTTCCATGATTGCTCTCAGCTGGTCATTGACAACTTCCAATGGCCAGCCACTACACTCCTCACCTTCAAGGCTCTCATCTCCTCTGAGAAACTTCTTGACCCACCACTGCCCTGTACATTTGTTAGCACTTCCTGGGTCAAATGCATTGTTGATGTTGCAAGTTGTCTCCACTGCTTGGTGACCCATTTTGAACTTGAATAAGAAAATCACTCGAACTTGCTTTTTGTCTAACATCATTTCCATAGCCTAAAATAAATATAAAATATACAGCAAATAATAAGTTAGTAGCAAATAACATAAAGCAAGAAAAGCACATTGAAATTATGTATAATATAATCACATTTATTTAAGAATTTATTCCAACATCAAACAGCAAATTTCAACAATGCAAAAACCACAATTTCTTTTGCACCAGACTAATATTACCTGCCTGTAATGGTCTTTTCATCATAGTATCTGTTTTATTTTGTGAATTCTTCATTTGTTTTCAGCCTAACTTTAAGATCAAGAAATGTACTTGCCAGTTTGATAGGACTAGCATTTGTTTTTGTAATTAATTGAGCTTTTTTTTTAAACTCAAGCTCAATAGATCTATTGAATTTAATTGCCACTCAATCACACAGCAAATTCTTCCTGAAATTAAAATCCTGTTCCACAAAGAGAAACAAAACTTCGGCTGTTTCTTCAGGTTGCTTTTGTGTCAGGCCCTGCCACTCTTAAAACAAGAAAACTGGAATTTCATCTTTGTAAATCCTGATTTTTTGGTTTTTTTAATCTTAAACACCTTTCAAATTGAAACACTCCTGTCTAGCCCTAACAGATTAAATTTTATGTAACAGAGAAAAACTCTCAGAAATTGCTGCTATATTTCTTAACCATTCTGTAGGAGTAAAACAAGTGAGAGATGTAATGGTACAATGTGGGGAAGTAAAAGGGCACAAATTTTTACTTTTACTTTACTCTGTATTTATAGTCATCAATATTACACTTAAGAAAAGCCCTGGTCAGTATACAGGATTTACATTATTTTGAATAATACTCAAAAAATGTCAGTCCTTCATCATGACAGTTACAAGTGAAATTGAAAATTTACTGCCCTATAACATTTTTTTAATTCTTCCAATATGTCAGTGATTCTACCTCCTTGTTTCGATCTGTGCTGTGGAGCTGCTACCTTCTGAACAACCCATTGTGGAAGCATCATTGTGGACAAGAGTCAATAATTTTTCAACCTGAAAAAGGTGGGTTGTTAGTGGGATGGGGAAAATCTTACTGTATCTCCATAGTCCATGCCAAAACAATGTTGCATTTATTTCATTGATCACTCCAATCCTCTAACTCATTGACTTCAATCGGAGTTTTACTTCAGTAAGGATTTTGTGATTAGGTAGTTCATTTGGACAAAATAGAACCACTTTTCAAATTCTCACTGTGTGTTTGGGAAAGTCAAAGCTGTATTTTATATAAGCTAGACTAAAGCAGAGTTGGGCTGTGAGGAAGAAAGTGACAATGAGAACAAGAAAGACAGGAGATGAGAAGGGAGGCGGAAAGGGTGTGACATTACTCCATTTTCCCTTTGAGTTCCTGGGAAGATGTTATTAGTGATCTACTTGCTTTGTTTCTGTATGCTACTCCCCCCTTGATATATGTTTGGCAGATAGTAGAAGAAGATAAGGGATTTATTTTGCTACTTCATTAGTTTTAGCAATTATTTTTCTATTAATGATTAAACATTGTGATAATTCATCTTGAGCCTAAAAGTGTGGCCTAACAAATCTCTAAAATCATTACCCTTATCTCAGAACTTTTGAAGAGCTACACCTACATTCTGTTATCAGTTGCAGAATCTAGCAGTCTGACAGTGACAAGGCTGTCATAGCTCCCTGCATCCAACCCAGCCAGGTTAAGAGGGAACACGGGTATGTCTGAGCACATAGCCCCAGTAGTGCATACACAAACACACATATACAATATGCATATATGCATAGACACAGCAGGCCACACAGATCCACAAAAGAAGAAACCACAGGACTCTCACAGACACAGACAGGACTTATAACCTCATCCTTATTACTGGTATATAACTCCTTGAACAGACAAACACACATATACACACACACAAGTATAAATGCCCCAGCAGCTGGGCTTAGACTTGCAGTGTGCCCAGTAATGTCCAGTGCACCAGATCCTCCTGACTTTAGTTGTCTCTCTCACACACACACATGCCCCCACACACTCCCAGCAGGTCTCTCAGTTGACTCCCATCCTTACAGTCCCTCCAGTGCTAGGCTTGGACTCCTGGTCCTTTCAGGAGCCAACCCCTATGGGTGCTCCACCCTCAGAGGCACCTACAGGACAGTCCTGGGCTGCTCACTCTGGCTGGTTGGCCTGCACATTTGCTGATGACCACACCCCAGGACACGCACCCGTGCTGCCTCCAGTGGCTGCGACCATGGACACACGGACCCTGACCCACAGTCCCCCCTCTGCAACCACCACCCACCGCACACACGTGGAATGGGGCCTTTCACCCAGCAAAGAGAAATGAACATCAGAGAGAAGACAAGGCAAACTGAACCAATGAGGCACAGGACATGGCCCAACAAGCACACTGGCCGGTCCCTGCTCACACCTCTCTGGCCCCTTGTATCCCTTTTCCCATGTTTACTTTTCATCAAACCACACAAATACTTACCTCTCCTGCCTCTGGTTCCTCTCCTATATATCTCACACTTACACCTGTGCCACCTCCTGAATTTAATAATCTACACTGGGACCATATATGACAATGCTTCCATCACTTCCTTTAATAAATCATTTCTCTTTCTATTAATTTTATTTTCTCCATTATTTTATGACTATGTTTTAAACTGTATGTATTTTTGATGTTTCATTGTCTGTTTAGTGTCCCCTGCATGCACCTTCCCAAAAAGTCTCTAATAGACTCTTTTCTACTTCCCGCACTTAACTGTACCTTGTTAGCTTACTCTGAGAAAAGCTTTGTACAGAGTTTAGACTGCTATTCATAGTATTTGAATAATGACATAAATACATTTTCTTATATTGGACTTTAGATAATTTGCCTTTGAAAAAAGACGTTGAATAGATAGAATTAATCCACTTTGCTTTTCTTGGAAAAAATGTTTGTTCTGATTATATGTGGTAAAGTGAAGGCAACTTTGATGTAAATTTTGATGTAAAATATTTTTGTTTGATTTACATGTAAAAATATTGTCCTTGAATACCAGGAATGATCACTTGTTCACACTCTCCTTTTTCTTCAGGAGTTGAAAATCTCTAGCTGGACTTCGTTTACCAAGATTTGTTGATCTGTTTACAGTGTCCTCTCAGTAAAAAGCAGCTATTCACTGAGATTCTGAACTTGAAGGTACTTTATGTCCCTTTCCTGCACACTAAGTATGCATTTTCTTTTTACTAAATAGGAATAATTACACCTTTCAAAACATCTACCAAGTCACAATACTTCCTCAGCAGTGCAGTTATGAAGGCATACAGGTATAGAAAGAACAAGTGAAGTCCATTGCAGAGTTTCTCTCTGTAAGTGGAACATGTAAGCACCTCAGAATCAGAGAGCAGTTTAACCCCATGTAGAGAAGCTGGAGGACCTTTCCTTGTTTACCTCACTGGAGTACCACTAGCATTCCAAAAAAAGTCTAAGTGGGTCTCCTCCTCATTCAGACTAAATCAGGCAGCCCTAACCTCATGATACCAACACAGAAGATTAGGCCCCTAGAGAAGATGGAGACATATGATGCAAATTAAATTTCTGGCTAAGGTTCAGAAGGACTTATATCTGGCATTTCCAATCCTATCTTCCCCACCCCAGTGAATACCTATATTATAACAATATATCCTTTATTTGACTTGATGAAGCTAAGTAGACTTTCTTTGAGTTTTTGATTAGGCCTCAGTTTTTTTTTTTCCTAGTACTTTTTCAAAGCACCAGCAAGGTCTATCAAAATGTAGGAGATCTCTGTCTACAGCAAAGAAAATCTGCTGGGCTCAAGACACTCTCCAAGGAGATTATGTAGGCTTTTGAAAGCAGACTTATGTTGAATCTGCTTCCTATAGGCATAGCTGACTGTAGTACTGTTGTTAGCTGTAAAATCTATTATGCTGACTGTGTGGTGACAACTCTAGTGGTGGTGATTGTTGCACGTCATTATATTTACGTATGGGTATTACACATGTATACCAGGACATAATATTAAACTGCTAAGAAGACAAAACTTTTTTGAGATTTATCAGATTTTATTGTTTACCTCTAGATCATCTAGTTAATCTCTGATATATCTCATTCTGAATTTTAATTCTGGCCAGCAGCCTTTGAAAGTACGGGAGAGTACACACCTCAAACAGCAATGAGCTATTTTAAGAAGTTGTTGTGCTTGAGTTTAATGCCAAGGAAGATGACCTTTTGGTATATTTGTGTAACAGGTACTCAAGAAAAATATAGACGTTTCTAATTTCTGTAAAATGCAAATGGAATATTTGAGTTGTCAAAATATCAGAAAGTCCTTTAATTTTTCTTCATGAGTTTATATACCTTTTGTGTAAATGTAGCCTCTTCAATCAGCTCAAACCCTTTACGATATTTAATGAAAATTCCTTTTTTTCTATTCTCCCCTGAAGAGTTTTTGAACCTTACTAGTATTTTACCTTGACTTCCCATCATAGTGCTGCAGATAAAGACTTACTCAGCTTTTTCTGCAATATCCTGTTCATGTGGTATTTAAAGTCTTCCAATTCTCCTTTTAGTGGCACAAGGGTTTCCATCATCAATCTCCTTAAGTATTGAAAGAGTACTTTATTGTTTCAGTAATTTCTTCTGCTGTTTCAACAGCTTACAGTGCAATTAAAGCTACCTCAGACAGACAGATGGGAATTCCCATTCACATAATAATACCTACCCACAGAAACTTTGTGTCACATCTCAACTGTTACCCATATTAATTCCAAAGCTTGCAGTATCCCAAACAGCAAGATAATAAGCCTGGGACCACCATAGCTTAATTAAGTTGTGACATACTCGAAGCTCTGGGAGATCACTCTTCCTGCTGTTTTGTCACTATTGTTTCCAACTCAGAGAAAATAGTGACTTTGCCTGGCAAACACTGTCTCTGTTGTTGTTTTGAGGGTATTTTTGGTCTTTTAAAAAATGTTTATTATTTTACATTGCTTCATTAGCTTGGACTGAAGGATATGCGCTTGTTTACTAGTTAAAATTAAGACAATCTGAAGCTTCTAAATTTTTGTGTGGCTGAAATTCTAATCCGTACCAGATACACTCAGGTTTCACCGCTGTGCAATGGTCTCAATTTTGCAAAATGCCGTTTCTCTAAATGTTGAATATGAAATGTTTTTATGTGTGAATATATTTTATCTACAAGTAAACCTTCTTAGCCAGTAATCTAGAAGACTTCCAACCATAAATCAACAGTTAGAACCTAATTCTTCATTGAAGAAATTACTGCCTACTAATTGCACAGCAATACAAGGAAAATGAAAAATATTGTTCTAATATTTCTGAGGAAAGCTTGAAACTGAAAGCTCATAATATAAGGTCTAGACATACTTTGCATTCATATCCAAAGCATTCAAGTATATCATTGGAAGATTAACAGAATTTGTGTAGATAGGTTTCAGCATAGTTTTCCAATTAGCTATTTTTGACACAGGTGTTAACTTTTGTCAACACTGTACAGAAACTGTGCTTGAAGTTCACTCCAGGGTGTGAACACACTTGCTCTATTACAGTAAAATAGGAAAACACATGCTTGAAACTAGGATGCACATAAACACTTTTCGAAACTGCAGAATGAGAGATGTGTGTTTGTCAGGATGAAGCTGTATGCGAAAACAAGACTACTTAAAAATTCATAAAACAGTCTCAACTTTGTCTATGTCAATAGAACAATGAATTATTATTTAATGATTTTGCTTTATAGTAGCGGGAGAGGGG
>VWYH01004297.1:0-10792 GCA_013399365.1 Pampusana beccarii | reverse complement strand
AGAGGAGAGGAAGAGGAGAGGAAGAGGAAAAATATCTGTTCTCTCTACTAGAAATAATACACACATGTTTTCTGGAAATTCAAATCAATGAAAATTGCCTGCAAGATTTTCCATGACAATGCCCAGAATCTTGTGTTTCTTTGGGTAATATTCTTAGTGTTTCTGTAGCTGACAATCATAATAATTTCAAGAATGTGATGAAGAATAATTGTCTGATTAAGCATCTGGCAATGGCCAGCATGCAGAGAAAATTTTAAAATATTCTTCAGTGTTTTTTTAAGCCTAAGGCAGTGCCTACACCATCTCTCCCCTCCCCAAATGTTTAGAATTATTTTAAAGAAAAAAAAATGCGTTTATAAGCTGTACTTGTAACAGCCATAGAAATAGTGAGGTACAATATGAGGTTCTAGTGTCTTGCTGCAGATCATAATTTCTTACTTTCTATCATGTATTTAGATGCCCTGAGTGTAGTAATCTGGCAAAAAGAAGATGGGAAAATATTTAAGAAAAGAACAACAACAGTTTTCAAAACAAAGCATGTTATTTGTCTTTCAAAAGAATGAGAAGTTTCTATATTCTGCTGGCGAAAAGTGTCCTTTTCATAAATATAGCCTACATATAGCTTACATATAAAGTGATATCTAAAACCAATTCCATATAAGAAATGGAGGTCTGTCTATTATTTAAACATTCCACCTCATTAAGAAGGGAAGATGTGTAGGATACTTCACATCACTCTTACAGTATCAGTGCTACCACCCCAAGCCATTCCATTTTTAAGTTCAGCCAGGGAACAACCTTCCGTCTTTTCTCTCCCTGTAGGAACACTGTTTCCAATTGAAGATCAGATAGCACTATCTGCAAAGTAATTTTCTTTTAAGAAGTCTCTAGTGACTTATCTCCCCATCTCTCCCAAATCTTTTCATATACAATTTCTCAAAATTCCATCAGTAACAATACTGCACATGCCGACATATAGATTTCAATTTCAAATAGGGACTTGTCCTGGTTTCAAATGGAGTAGAGGTAATTTTCTTCAGAATAGCTCTGTTTGGGATTTAGAATAAGACTAATGTTGATAACACACTGATGTTTTAGTTGTTGCTAACCAGTCAAGGCCTGTTCATCTTCTCATACTGGCCTGACGATGAGAAGGTGGGAAGCGCACAAGAAGCTGGGAGGGGACACAGCCAGGACAGCTTCACTTGTTTTTTATATTCCATTATTATTATCATTGTTACTGTTGTTATTATTATTACTACTACTGTCTCTTCCTTTACTATCCTATTTAACTGTCTTTATCTCAACCCACGAGGTTTTTTTGATTCTCTCCCATCTCACTGAGGGGGCATGGTGAATGAGTGAGTGTCTGTGTGGTACTTGGTTGCCAGCTGTGGTTAAACCGATACAGATCTAAACTTTAACCAGCCTAAGGGAGCAGGGAGTTTCTATACATTTCTACATCATTACTGTAGATGTCATAGTATCAGTTATAACAGCTATTCTTATCACTCACACTGTTGCAGAAGAAAAGCCAGAGATCATTTGGGCAGATCTGAGCTGGTAGTTAGTTTATTGAGTATACTATAATCAATAAATTTAGGTATGCAAAATACTTAAGTACAGATGGATGGGTGGTCAATATTGTACTATTTACTATACCTAAAATTAATATGGAATATGAAGATTATCATGTAAGCTTACTATACGTATCTTAAATGTTACATGCATGAAAAAATGTCACTTACCAACTCATGGGTGTCTAGTGTCAGGTAAGAGATCTCTCAGCCTTGAGGGATAATGTTGAGAGGGCATTCGTACTCAAGGGCAGATCGTCACACAGCCAGCTGCTATGGAGGGAGAGATCAATGGGCCCTGATAGACACCAAGTTGACCATTAGACAGAAAAGTATCTTTACAGCGGATAGGGCCAACAGCTTCCTGGGCTGCATTAGGCAGAGTGTTGCCAGTAGGCCAAGGGAAGGTGATCTTTGCCCTCTACTCAGCACTGGTAAGACACATCTGGTGCTGTGTCCAAGCCTGGCCTTTCCATTACAAGGGAGATGTGGACATCCTGGGGCAAATCCAGCAAAGGGCCAGGAAGATTTTAAACGGTTATATGAAAATTATCTATTCTTATAAAGATTATATAAAGATTATACAATCTCTGGAAGATCTCTAGAGGTGTGTCACGGTTTAACCGAAGTTAGTGATTCAACCATGATAGCCACTGACCCACTCCCCTCCCCACCCCGCCCCAAAATAGGGGAGAGAATTGAAAGGGCAGGGAGAAACTTGGATTGAGATAAACACAGTTTAATAAAATAACAAAATACTAATATACTACTAGTAAATATATATATAATAGAAATAGAATATAAAATAAAAGATACTCAAGGCAATTCCTCATGAACTCTGTTTACACCGAGCAGCCAGTCCCAGGAAGCAGCACCTTGTCATGAAGAACTGATCCCAAACAGAGAAACAAGGATAAAGGCAAAAAGGCCCAAAGGCCTCTGCAAAACAGCAAAAAGCTGAACTAAATGTCCTGAGCCTAACTTCCCCAGCTCTGACAAAACGAGTGAAGAAGAACACAAGAAAGAGCATGAGAGCGCCCAAGAGCGTGACCAGAAGACCCCGACTCTCCTTAAATATGAAGCATGACACTAATGGGATGGAATACTCTTACTAATCAGTATGGATGTCAGTCAAGCTCTGCCCCATCCATGTCCCCCTTCCTCGATGCCTCACACCTGTGGGCAAAGCGCTCAGAATGTCTGTGGCTCTCAGACCAGAGCAATTAAAAACATTAACTCTGTGCTGGGGTGTTACATTCTCCTTCTCAAACTAAATCCAAATAATGACTGTGCTAGCTATGAAAAAGAAAGGTTTATAACTGCATGAAGAAAAATAACTCATTTGCAGCCAAACCAGCACAAGGTACCTTCTAGCTTGAGCAATTCCATGAGTATTTGTATTTGTGTAGTTACCTAGACATTTGTTTCCATATACACCAGCTTTTCTTCAAGAAGTACATCCTTATATTCCCTTACTCATAGCGTCACAGCTCCTTTTGGCACTACCATGCCGAGGCCAGCTCATCACCCTTCCAGGCAGGTGGCTTTGTCTTTTTCCTCATGTGGCTATAAACCAGGCAAAATGCTTCCGGAATTTTTTAGGAGAGAGTTCTGCATTCTTGCACCTGATGTGTCAGTTACTTCTGCCTGGCAAAATTAGAACTTGGGAGAGAGGAAGTTCACTTACTTACTGCCTTACAGGGAAGAATGTCTAGTCACCTGGCAGAAACGTTACTCACACATGGGAGCTGGTAATTAGTAAGGTGTGTTCACAGTAGATTTTTTTTTTTAATTCAACTGTGCAGATATGACAAGGTTTTAATGGGTATTTACAAACAGAATATTAAGAATCTTATAATCTACAAATGTCAACAGAATTTCACAGGCAGGGGTGACTAAAGGACAACTTCATCTCAATATGCCAAATTTCTAGTCTTCATCCTAATAATATTTAAATTTATTAATTAAATATTTGTGATAATGTAGAGAAAACAAGGTTGCTTCCTTTAATCCTGCTCAAAAATATAATAAGATTTTATTGGCTAAAAATAAAAATAATTTTCTGTAAGGCTGGTAATTGACAATGAATAGTCTAATTTTAAAAATTAAAGTGTGACATAATTCTAAGCTAGTGAAAACATCTTCTAAACAAAGAAAGATTGGACTTTCTCCAGCTAGCAGGGTACACATATGAGATAAATAGAATATAAAAGAAATTCAGAAAATAATGATGACATTCAGCTCTAAAACATTTCAGGAAGATACCGAAACACACACCTCATTATTTTAAGCAGATGTCACAAGAACTTGTAGCAATTTAAGATTATCTAAGAATTAAGATTATGACAAAATGCTTACCTGAAGTAGATTTCAATCGGACAAGTCAGAGTCCTTAGAAGCAATATCTTTCTGGACACTCCAAACCAAAATTTTAATATGTGACTCCTGACACTGGCTGAAGTCAGCCTGCCAAGCAAGCAGATTTCCTGTTTGTTCTCTTTTAGCAAATTTAAGAACAGAAGCATTGGATGTCATAATTTAATATGTCAATGTGTCATAATTCAGATTTTTGCATTGCCATAGGTGTACCTCTATAGTACAGTATGCCTCAGTCCTCTATGAAATAAAATTTTTGTATGGAAGAAAATTATACAAAAGTACAGCAAGAGCTACATGTTTGTCCCATTTCCACATTTATATGTCCTAATTTAAATGGCATGAAAAATACTTCAATAAATAAGAATACTGTTGGGTAGTCCAACTACAATGCTGAACTAGTCTGGTTAGTTTGGATGAGCTCTCTATTATTAACATATGCTCAGTAGAAACATCTGTACAATGACCTAAAATGGTTCTGTAAGGCATACCAATATGCTGCTTAGTTGAATGCAACAGGCCGTCATCTCTGTGAATTTAATCAAACACATTGAAGTACCACATGGGATATTGTTTTGTTTCATACACTTATACAGTGTGTTCTCTCATGTGCCTATTATGTAATGTTTGTTTTACAGAAGACAAAGTAGGTGCTCATTAGAGTATAGGGAGAACATACTCAATGCAAACATCATTTGTTTAATAACCATCTTTCATTTCAATGACATGAATATGATTCTATTAGACTGTTATCTGTTTTCAACATTGTACAATAACTTGCTTTGTGATAAATCTTGAAAAATACAGCCTTAAAAAGGTCTTTCTTAATTTTGATAAGGCCTTGAGTTAGCGTGAAAATTATAAAAAAGGACTATACATGCAATTGAGAAAAAGAAAATAAAGCTCAAAAAATCCCAAACCCCAGAACTCTATGTTTCATAATCATATTTTGCACATTACATATGATAAATTGGACTATTTCTCGCCTCTGCTTAATCACTGTGATGGAATTACAATTCTGTTTTCACTAACTGTGATTTACTTAGTGTGCTTTGATTTATGGCACCACAAATTTGTTTAGTTAATGGAATATTTTAATTTACCATGCATGATAGAACGCAGTGTAAAATTACTTTGAATATCTATATTATATTACTGTTGAGCAGTAGCCAAACCATGAAATCAGAAGAAAATTAGTTGTGTAAGCATTTTATTTTCAGGTCTCTGTATCCTAGTACATTGAAGATCTTACAACACATATACCAAAATGAAAATTATGTTTTATTTTTCAAGTTAACACATTCATCTGCTTAGAGGCCTTTACAAGGACTATGCATCACTTGTCTAAGTGTTGCACTGCAGAGCCAAAGCTACTCATAAACTTGTAATCCACTGTCCCAGTTCTGCAGATTTGCATCATGAGTCAATGGAGCCATGCGTAATAATTTGTAGTAATTAGATTTTGTAAATATGGGTATCCTTACAGGACTAGAGTCTTTAGTATGTTAGTTTTGAAAGTCTCATTCAGACAAACTAAGTGATGCAGGGGTGTTTAGATGAAGTATGAGATGAAAAAAAATTTCTAATGTGACGTCTGAAAAGCAGCAGGTATACAGCAGGACAAATACTTTTACAGGCTCTATAGAAGAGGGATGACGATTGTTTCTGTTGGGTATTTTTCATCTGTGTTTATGTGACACCACTTTAAAGAAATCAGAGATCAGGTGTCACCACAGTAATATTAAAAACATTAAAAGAATATTTAAACAGGAAGTCCTCGAAATTAAGCTCTCCTATAATGTCTGGGCTTCAAGGTCACTGCTGTTCCAGTTACAACTGTGAAGAAAGTGCCATATTATGAAAAGAGTCCATGCCTGTATGTCTAAATTTCGTATTGACAGATTCTTTTCAAGGTTTCAAAATATTTTATCAAATGTAAAATATATACACATGTGTGCATGTAACACATATGTATTATATATGTACACCTGTATATGGATGAAATGTAAATATATAATACATAAGGTTAATGAAGGAAAGGCTGTAGGTGTTGTCTGCCTAGACTTTGCTAAAGTCTTTGACACCATTTCCCACAGCATTCTCCTGGAGAAACTGGCAGCTCATGACTTGGGTGGGTGTACTCTTTGCTGGGTAAAGAACTGGCTGGATGGCCAGGCCCGAAGAGTTGTGGTCAATGGAGTCAACTCCAGTTGGCAGCCAGTCATGACGGTTGTTCCCTAGGCTTCAGTGTTGGGGCTAATTCTCTTTAATGTCTTTATAGGTAATCTGGACGAGGAGATGAAGTGCACCCTCAGTAAGTTGCAGATGACACCAACTTAGGTAGGAGTGTTGATCTGCTGGAGGGTAGTGAGACTCCACAGAGGGATCTGGACAGGCCAGACCGTTGGGCTGAGGCCAGTTGCATGAGGTTCAACGAGGCCATGTGCTGGGTCCTGCACTTAGGTCACAACAACCCCATGCAGTGCCACAGGCTCAGGGAAGGATGGCTGGAAAGCTGCCCAGCAGAAAAGGACCTGAGTGTGCTCGTCCACAGCCACCTCAATATGAGCCAGCAATGTGTCCAGATGGCTAGAAAGGTCAACAGCATCCTGGCTTGTATCAGAAATAGTGTGGCCAGCAGGACTAGGGAAGTGATTGTCCCCCTGTACTCAGCACTGGAGAGGCTGCACTTTGAGTCCTGTGTTCAGTTTTGGGCCCCTCGTTATGAGAAAGACATTAAGGTGCTGAAGGGAATCCAGAGAAGGGCAATTAAGCTGGTGAAGGGTCTCAATACCAAGTCTTATGAGGAGTGGCTGAGGGAACTAGGGCTGTTTAGTCTGGAGAAAAGGAGGCTGAGGGGATACCTTATTGTTGTCTACAACTACCTGAAAGGAGGTCACAGGGTGGAGGGTGTTGGTCTCTTCTCCCAAGTAGCAAGTGATGAGATGAGAGGAAATGGCCTCAAGTTGCACCAGAGGAGGCTCAGATTGGATATGAGGAAAAATTTCTTCGCAGAAGGGGTTGTCAGGCATTAGTAAAAGGCTGCCTAGGGAAGTGGTTCAGTTACCATCCCTGGAGTTATTTAAAAGACATGTGAACAGGGTTCTTAGAGACATGGCTTAGAGAAGAACATACTAGTGTTAGGTTAAGAATTGGACTTGATGATCTTGAGGGTCATTTCTGACCAAAATGATCCCATGATTCTATGATTCTATGACTACATATTATTTGCACATTTCATGCTGTAGGAATTAACAGAATATAATTTCTCCAATTTTAGATTTTTTTTTTTCTGAGAGGCACTATTTAATAATTTCCTCAAGTAATCCAAAATTTAGCAAAATAAAAATAATTCACTTTTTATGCCAGAGAGGTAGTTAAGCAAAGCATTCTGATCTAATGGTACTGAAACACCCTTCTGCAGTAACATTCAAAGGAGTTTTCCTTCCTAGCACTAGGTTCTTGATATTATCTTTAACACACTTAAAATAGCTGCTGTGAATAGACTTTCTTAAGGTCTGTTGTGTCAGCATTGGCTTGGAGCTATATCTCCAAGGACTTGGAGGATTCCAGCATAATGAACCTGCCCCTTTCTTTATGCGTATTTTTAAATCTTACATTCTGGCCATTAGTGTGTGATAAACGGGAGTAAACAGAACTATTGTTCTAAGACTTTGCAGTAAAACACTAGCTGATTTCTTTTTTTCCTTTCTGCTGGGCTGCCAGCTTTAAACAGCAGCCTTGTATATTTGTGTACGTGGATGAGACAGCAGAAGCAGGCCTATACAGGCTGCGCTGAAAACTTCCATAGGTTATTTGCTGTTATTATTTAGAAAAGGATTTGTATTTTTTGAGTCAGAAACTGCAGAAATGAAAATATCTCCACTAGCTGACAGCTGAATTATTGTAGAATCATACAACTTCTCACAAAAAAACACCATTTCTTACTGTTGGTAGTCCACCTATGTATTATTTCTGGTGGCTGATGTGGGAGTTGTGTTTGTGAAAAAGGCATGCAAACCAGCATCCTTATAGTAATTATTAAGGTAAGGTTGAATTTGGATTTAGGAGAGGAAACGAGTGGAGGTAATATATTGTAGCTATTTTATCTTTACAATTTTTTAATAATACTGATTCATTTACAAACATGAGGTCATCAGGTTGTCCTCACTTTAATGCTTAAAATTTTAAAGTGGGATATGAAACTTTAGTTTTGTTTTCTGGGAAGGGTACTTGTACTCGTTTGACTGAAAATGAGTTTTCTTCATGCAGTTATAAACCTTTCTTTTTCATAGCTAGCACAGTCATTATTTGGACTTAGTCTGAGAAGAAGATAACACCCCAGCACAGAGTTAATGTTTTTAATTGCTCTAGTCTAAGAGCCATGGACATTCTGAGTGCTCTGCCCACAGGTGTGACGCATTGAGGAAGGGGGGCATGGATGGGGAAGAGCTCGACTGACATCCAGACTGATCAATAAAAGTATTTCATCTCATTAGTGTCGTGCTTCATATTTAAGGAGAGCGGGGATTTTCCGGTTTCTCTCTCTCTCAGGCATCCTTGCTCTTGCTCTTGGGCGTTTTTTTTCTCTTGTGCATTCTTTCTTAGCTTTTTTTCTAATCGGAGCTGGAGGAGTTCATTTCGGGATGTTTAGTTTGGCCTTTTGACATTTTGCAGAGACCTCTGAACTTTTCTGGCTTTTCCTTTTTCCCTCTTTTTGGGACCAAGGTCCTGCTTCCTGGGACAGGCTGCTTAGTGTGGACAGAGTTCATGGACAGAATTATTTGAGCATCTTTTATTTCTATTTTATATATATATTTACTAGTAGTGTATTAGTATTTTGTTATTTTAGTAAACTGTGTTTACCTCAATCCGAGTTCCTCCCTTCTGTTTCGATTCTCTCCCTTATTGCGGGGAGAGAGGGATGGGAGTGAGTAAATGGCTATCATGGTTGTATTGCTAGCTCGGGTTAAAACACAACAGTACTGCAACTGCAACTTAAATTAACAATTTTTGTGGTGCCACATTAGCTGGTACAAGCTAGAGTTCTTCTGAGTCTTTCCATGCTTAGTCAGTGGGGAAGACTGGAACAGAAAGTAGCCTGCTGCATTGTATTTTATTGCTAAAATAGACCAGATCAAAGAAAGAGATGTCAAAAAAAAAAAAAGCTTCCTTGTTTCCTTATTTTGACTGTACAGTGTCTAAGTAATTTGAAGTAACTTATGCTTGATGAGAAAAAATTGTTCTCAGTGAAAAATGTTTTCTGTGCTTTTGTTTGTAAATATAAATATTTATCTACTTTCTCTTTTGTGTTTGTCCTAGCTTGACAGCTCTTTGGAAAGCCAACATGTCAATCAGTCTCCTTGCTGCATTAAGATCACCTGTACCTGTCTATTTTTCTTTAGATTTTTATGCAGCCTATGTGGAGTATTTCCAGCTTTAGAATTTTCCAAGTTCCTTGTCTAAAGCAGCACAACAAGCTCAGTACCTCTCCCCTACACAACACCTAACTTCATCTCAAAAGCACTATTTCTAAGAAAATCCAGTTTGTAGAGTAAATTTAGCACCTATTTTAGCCAATAAATTTTGGATTTGCTTCTGTGTAGAAGATGATAGTCGTAGTTATACTCTGTTTGCCTCATCCAGCCAACTCAAACTCTTGCTAGAGCATGGTGACAGTCAAATCTCATTTCAGCTTTCATATTCTTTCCCTTTCCCCAAAAATTCTCTTCTCTAATGAGTCAGCAGCAAGCGATGAGCACAGCAGTGGCCACAGAGCAACCATGGGAGATTTAAACACAGTGAATCAATGTGCACAGAAGCAGCTACAGCAAGAGCTGAGGCTGGACATGGACTGAAGAGACAAGGAGTAGATCCTGGAGCCACAGTTCTGCTGAGAGAAAGCAGCTGATCTCACAAGAGGGGCTGACTTGGAAGGGGCATTGCCTAGAGAACCCGGGAAGATTTAATGCCCTCCTAGGGAGTGCAGGTGACCAGGAGCACAGCAAACAGGGGTGAAGCAGTTATCGCAGCAGTTTACACAGGCCGTTTAAGCAGACAGGGCAAGGAAGCTCGGAAGGATCAAGTGATTTACATCACTTGGTTGTTGTTAATCTCAAAAAAGAAGCGAACTGTGGTATCCGCTCAGGGCAAAGGTAAGTACTCTGTATTCAACAGGAAGGAGGCAGCAACTCAGAAAGAGCTGCCATGGGAGCATGCAGCCACCCAGACCTCAGGCTGCAGAGCATTGCAGAGCCTTTCACAGATAGGGAGTGGCAATAGAGAAAACAGTTGTGTGAGGTGTGAGGAGGTGGATGACCTACTCAGCCTGGTAGTAGAGCTGAGAGAAGAGGTGGAAAGGCTGAGAAGTATCAGGGAGCTGGAATGGGAAATTGACTGGTGGGATCAAGCTCTGGCCTCCTGGGGGCAGGAAAGACCACCCGCAAGAAATGAAGATCAAGGGATTCTTGTATCCTCCCCTTGCCCGACTGAAGAAGGCAGGTCAATGGAAAAGGACAAACGTAAGGAAGTCCTCACTTGGGGTGGCAGGAGAAACACCCACTTACCTACCCCACCTTCCCAGGTGCCTCTGCCCAACAGGCATGAGGCTCAGGATGTGGAATGTAGTGCCTTCAGGAATAAAGGAAAATAGCAGCAAGTTTCTGCCTGGTGCAAAAGGAAAAGGGTCCCTATTGTGACCACGTGACCCTCCAGGTTCCCTTGCAAAACAGGTATGGGGCCTTACAAATGGAACCAAACAACAACATTGAGGGAGGCAGTTCCACTAAGTTGGAGGTACCACAGAGGATAAATCATCCTGCACCCTCCATCAAAACAGC
>VWYH01004291.1:13256-91859 GCA_013399365.1 Pampusana beccarii | reverse complement strand
AGGGGATCTCATCAATGTTTATAAGTATCTCAAGGGTGGGTGTCAGGAGGATGGGACCAGACTCCTTTCAGTGGTGCCCAACAGTAGGATGAGGGGCAACAGGCACAGGCTGAGACATAGAAGGTTCCATCTGAATATGAGGAGAAACTTGTCTAAATTGAGGGTGCCAGAGCACTGGAGCAGGCTGCTCAGAGAGGTTGTGGAGTCTCCTTCTCTGGAGACATTAAAATCTGCCTAGACACATTCCTGCGCGAACTGCTTTAGGTGAACCTGCTTTAGCAGGTGGGTTAGACTGGATGATCTCCAGAGGTCCCTTTCAACCCTAACCACTCTGTGATTCAGTGAACAAGAACTCTTGAAATAAAATTCTGTAAACTGTTCACTCCTTGCGTATTTTTCACATATGTGGGTTAAAAAGTCTTCATCTTCGTATATTGAACCGTATTTTGGTATGTCTTCAGTTATCAGGTACATGTTGTACAGAAATAATCATTTGCATAATTCTCTTCTTGCCTCTGCTCAATTAGGATTTATTGAGTTCTGTTTAATCTGCTTATTAACAATCTGAATAAGGTGATTGAATGCACCCTTAGCAAGTTTGTAAGTGACACCGAATTGGGTGGGAGTGTTGACCTGCTGGAGGGTAGGATGGCCATAGAGAGGGACCTGGACCACGCGGATCGTTGGGCTGAGGCCAGTTGTCTGAGGTTCAACAAGGCCAAGGGCCAGGTCCTGCACTTGGGTCACAGCAACACCATGAACGCTACAGGCTTGGGGAAAAGCAGCCAGAAAGTGCCTGGCAGAGAGGGATCTGGCGTGTTCATTGACTGCTGGCTGAATATGAGCCAGCAGTGTGGCCAAAAAGGCCACAAGCATCCTGGCTTGTGTCAGAAATAGTGTGGCCAGCAGAACTGGAGAAGCGATCATGCCACTGTACTCGGCACTGGTGAGGCTGAACTGTGTTCAGTTTTGGGGCCCTCATCATAAGAAGGACATTGAAATACTAGAGAGAGTGCAGAGGAGATGATGAAGCTGGTGAAGGGCTGGAGCACCAGTGTGATGGGAGTGGCTGAGGGACCTAGGGGGTTCAGCCTGGAGAACAGGAGGCTGAGAGGAGACCTTATTGCTGTCTACAATTACCTGAAAGGAGGTTGGAACATGGAGGGTGTTGGTCTCTGCACCCAAGGACTAGGTGATAGGATGAGAGGTAAATGGCTTTAAGTTGTGCCAGGGGAGGTTTAGATTGGATATTAAGAAAAAATTCTTCCTGGAAAGAATTGTCAGGCATTGGAAGAGGCTGCCCAGGGCAGCGGCGGAATCACCATCCCTGAAGGTGTTTAAAAGGTGTTTAGACAAGGTTCTTAGGGACATGGGTTAGTGCCAGAATTAGGTTGGGTTATGGTTGGACTTGATGATCCTGAGGGTCTCTTCCAACTGATATGATTCTATGATTCTAAGTCACAGCTGTGATTCCCAGAGTCACACTACATGCTCAATGTACAAAATAGGACTGCTTTCAATAAATGTGAAGTCAAGAGTGCTAGGATTTAAACTATGATCCCATCTAAAACATTACTGTATCTCATTGCTGAGCCTCAGTGATGCTTATCAAGTGTATGCACCTTCTGGTGCTCTTGTGTTAAGTAGTCATCAGGTTGTTGTGTTAAGAGCAATAGCACCTTTGAACTGCTGTGAATGGAGAAGGCATTTGTAAGCCTGACTGTCTACAAGGAGTTCAGAGTGAGACCTTTAACAGTACTGAGTGCAGAACTTCAGCACTAGAAGGAAAACTTGGAATATGCAGAACTGGTAAGTGCACGTAAGAGTTGGTTGGGTATCCCCCAAGAAACAGGTATGTGGCTCCCAAGCACTCATGTTGTCTATTGTGTAGCAGTGTTTATGCCTTTAGCCTTGCTTCACTAGCAACCACATCAGGATAAATCCTTCAGCAGGTATGTTAAAGCCTTTCTCTATGCAAAAATGTCCAGTACTATCAAGACAAGTTGACAACGTGCTGCAGATTTTTCTTAAGGAACTTGAAGGCAACTGTGGCATAGGCTGTGTGTAAATCCCATGTTACTGCCCCTTAACTAAAGCCTAAACCGTCAAGGTGTTGAGTAAGCGGATAGTTGAATGTTGTTGGAAACTTTCAGCAACAGACATGAGACACGGCTTCTAATTAAAACCATCCACTTACTATCTATGACCTTTAATGCAGTAACTAGATGGCTTTCTTTGTTGAAGAGTTACCAACGAAGGAAGAAGACTCCATCATATTTTTCCAACACAAATTTGTCCCTTTGCTGCTCTTTAGACACAGGAAGTAATTTGGAACTTTTTGGTGAATTTAAGGTAGAACTACTTGCAAGTGTATGTGGGAGGAGAGAGCTGCTGATGCTTGAAGTATATCTGGTCAAGAACCATTTAGATTCCGAAGTGAGTAATAAGAGAGACAGCATTAACAAGAACATACAATGGCACAAACCTGATTGACAGATGGTAAGAGGCAGTAATAAGAACCGGACCTGGTTGGTCACATTAGTCCCGTAACAGCGTGTGGAATGCGGTGATGTTTGTTTTGGAATAGTTATCTCATGAGGACCTTGTCAAATAGGTATACTAAAGAAAAAAGAGAAATCAAAAATAAAAAGCTGAGGTATTCATAGCCGACAGACAGGAAGACAGCAAACAAACCAGGTTGGTCACAATAGTGGATAGTCACTCCAGAAACTGCAGCAAACCAGGGCTTTGCAGGTGGTGAGGATGGAAACCCAAGGGTCCAGGATGGTGGAGGGATCAGCAGGAAGGTGCCAACTGATGAGGTGATGTGCAGGGGTCACAGCCCAGTGCCTGGTGCCGGCTGCTGCAGGGACAAGTGTCAGCGTCCCCCCCAAACTGTGTGTGTGGGGGGTATGGGTGTGTGTTCCCAGCAAATGTCAACCTTGGACCAGCGGATAAGTAGGAGGCCCCAGGTCTGGGCAGGGGTGTCAGGTGGGTGAAGGGCCCACGCTGTTTCTGGAGGGACCATGAGCGTGGGATGCCCATGGGACGAGTGTGCGAGTGCTGTGTGTTTGCAGTGAGCACCTAACCTGTTGTTGTAACAAATTAGCGCTTAAAGGTTCATATCAGCACTTATTTTCTGTACCTGACTCCTCTAGCTGTAATATTAGACTCCCGTTTGGGTTATGGATTTTGAAATTTGAGTCTCCTAAATATCAGTTGGAAATCAGCTAAAAATGATGTAATTGCAGCCGAAGGCTGTACCCAATATGTACCTGGAGATCTGTAGTATTGTGTGAGCTCTGTTTTTTGCTTGCTTGCTTATTTGAATACAAACTTTTCCCCAAGAATTAGGCTTCTGTCTGGAACTTGATCTGAATTGAAATAAGTGTAGAAGATGGAAGGGCTGATTGCACGAGGCATATAGATAACAGTGTAGCTAATGACTAGCATGATATGTTTGTTAGATCACCCATCACAACTGCAAAGCTCAAGAGCTGAAGAACTGAAACATTCACTTAATTTTGCATTCCTTAAGTTTTAATTTCAGGAATGACTACGGAAGTATGCTGGAATACCTGAACTGCCGCTGTTCAGAAGCACATTCTATATAACTATCTCCTCCCTATGGTGACAAGACTGATGTTATGAAAGGACAAACATAATTAAGATGTCTTGTTCCTTCCTTCTTTTTAGGCTAAAAACAACAGAGAGATAATTGATTCAAGTTGTCTTACAAGCTCTGATGTGTGAAATAAGGTTCCTCTTCATACGCTACTGTCCTGATTTTTTTTTTGCTAATATTCCTTCTATGAACAAATGACATCTGGTGACAGGAAACACGGAATGGGCAAGAAGCAAGATTCATTTGTGCTTTTTTTTTTTTTTTTTAGGTAAATGCTTCGTTTTTACCCTTTTTTTTTATCTATTATCTTTTTTGTAAAAAATTTTCTTTTGTTTTTAGTAAATATTGATTTGGTAATAAGAAATTTTTATTTTTTTTTTTTTTTTTTTTTTTTGAGGAAACTGCTGCGATGTTACCATTATTTCTTAAAACTGAGATTGCTGTAATCCTGTTTCAGCTGATATCAGGTAGAACTCAGAGGGAGGCAAAACCAAGAGTTAACATAGAAGGGAGCTGTGTGGATAATGAGGTGCATGGATTGTGTGCCAAGCTTGTGGAAGCCTCTGCACAGAGGAACACAGTGAATCGTAAAATCATAGAATGTCCTGAGCTGGAAGGGACCTCCAGGATCATGGAGTCCAACTCCTGTCCGTGCACAGGACAACCCCACAGTTCACACCGTGTGTCTGAGGACGTTGTCCAGTCTCTTCTTGAACACTGTCAGGCTTGGGGCCGTGACACCTCCCTGTGGAGCCTGTTCCAGTGTCCAGCACCCTCTGGGTGAAGAACCTTTTCCTCATGTCCAACTGACCCTCCCCTGGCACATCTTCCTGCCATTCCCTGGGGTTCTGTCACTGTCACCAGAGAGAAGAGCTCAGCCCTGCCCCTCCTGCTCCCCTGCTGAGGAAGCTGCAGCCCCATGAGCTCTGCCCTCAGTCTCCTCTGCTCCAGGCTGAACAAACCCAGGGACTTCAGCCACTCCTCATACGGCTTCCCCTCCAAACCCTTCACCAGCTTCGTAGCCTCCTCTGGACACTCTCCAGTAGCTTTATCTCCTTTTATCCTGTGTCCCCAGCCATGCACACAGTGAATGCTCCAGGTGAGGCCGCCCCAGCGCAGAGCAGAGCGGGACAATCCCCTCCCTGCCCGGCTGGCCGTGCTGTGCTGGATGCACCAGGACATGGGTCCCTCTTGGCTCCAGGGACACTGTTGGCTCATGTTCAACTTGCCATCGACCAGAGCCCCCAGATCCTTCTCCGCAGAGCTGCTCTCCAGCATCTCATCTCCCAGTCTGTCTGTACAGCCAGGGTTGTCACGACCAGGAGGATCCCGTGAGAGACAGTATCAAAGGCTTTAGAGAAATCCAAAAGAATCACATCAATAGGCTTCCCTTGGTCAGCTAGGTTGGTAACCTTGTCGTAGAACAAAATAAAGTTCTTCAGGCAAGGTTTTCCCACCATGAACCCACGCTGGCTGGACCAATGACTGTATTGTCGTTCGGATGTTTTTCAGTAACTCCCAGAACAATCTTGTCCATGATTTTGCCAGGCACAGAAGTGAGGCTGACAGGCCTGTGGTTGCCGTGGTCATCCCTGGTGCCCTTTTTGTAGATTGGGACAACATTTGCCAGCAGTACTAGAAGATTTGTCTTGCTTCCCATGTTCAGACTACTCTTGCAGGCAGCAAGATTCTATAAGGTCATGTGAATCAATCGGTCTTGAAATGAACTGGTGTGCTACACCTAGGAGGCCGTCCTAACTTCATTGACTTTGGTAGGAGCCTCTTTTAGAGTCGAAACTTAATTAATGTTCATTGTACCTGAATGTGTTCTTAGCATTACTGCTAAGCTTGTCTCTCCACAGTGCTACCATTTGTCCAAATATATTAGTGATTATAACTTACTAGTGTGTTTTATGAGACTGAATTAGCCAGGCTCCCGGGGCCTCCTCTTGGCTCTCCATTTCATTATCCTGCTGCCCTGTACTCCCCTCGCTGATGTTGATACATCTTCCTTTGAAAACAGGTGATCAGATGGTCCCTATTCTTGTAAGCCAGGGGTGTCAAACTCATGTTCACCGGAAGGGCCACATCAGTTTTGCGGTTGCCTTCCAAGGGCCGAATGTAACTTCAGGACTGTATAAATGAAGGCGACCACGAGGCTGATGTGGCCCCCATGAAAATGAGTTTGACACCCCTGCTGTAAGTCACGGTGTGGACTTCACGAAATAGTGACACACCATCCTCTTCCCACCAGAACTACTGTTCCTAGTATTTCGTGCCGTGCATATTCATGTTCTTCCCACTGCACATATTCTCATTTCCTCCCTTCTGTTCCTCTTCACTTATCTCTTAACTCAGTGCTATCAGCAACTTTCTGTAATGCTTTCTGCACTTTGTGTCCAGGCCACGAATATTTAAAGATGTTTAAAAAGAGCAGCCCCAGATCAGTGCTTGAAAAACATACTAGAAGCTCACCCCTCTTTAGCAGATCACCTTTCATCTCTTTGACTCTTCACGATTCTTGGAGTAAACCCTATCCTTCCCAGTGTAACCGCATTTCCTATTAGTTGCAGTTTGAAGTGCCTTTCAGAAATGCAGATCAGCTCTGCTATGTATTGCTTAGAAAACTAGTTCCCAAAGAAGGACTGGACTAGTTTTGCTATTTCAGGAAAAGTATGTTGCATGTTGACTTTGAGGAACAGACAGCAATGAACCCTTTCTGCTTTAGCCCAGCAGTCCACCTGTTCACATGTTTAAATTATTTTTCCATTCAAAGCTTGATGTGAAGACCCCTTGTAAAGCCCCTGCTTTAAAATCCTACAATGGAAAGTATTTTTCAAAGAGAATATAACCTCTTTATTACCTTTTCTTCTCCTTGCCTCTTTTCTTCAGAACTTGTCGTGCTGGACGGTTTTGCAGAGGATCAGGCAAGTGGGCGGTTTGGGTGTGAGGATAAGAGGAAGCTGACAGAGAAGTTGCAACTGACCTGTGTTAAGATTAAATGAGATCTATGTAATTTGAGCAGACACAAACGTAATTAAATTTTGAGGAGAAGGGAAAATCAGAATGTGTTTACATATTGAAACTATGCTAGTTATTGAGTCTATAGAGTGATATTTGGTATAGGCATAACACAAAATAAAAATGCACGGATTTGTTTTCCTGACTCAGTAAGGGTTGAGGCTATGAGTCTAATGGCTTGCCCTTTGTTTTACTTAATTAAAGTCAGTATATTGACCAAGGGAATTACTGTTCTGACACCCAAAGTTTATGGAAACAGTGGAGAGTTGAAAAAACAAGCAGGAATGCTATATGGAAAACTTACCAAATGTCTAAATGCTACGAACCTTTGTTGGGAGAGAGAGACAACAACATTTCAGTTGTTGTGTTGTGATATATTTGGCAGTAGCCGCCAGTCGCTAAAGCTTTAACTTCTGTGTACTGTGATGGACATGGTATGCATCTTGTTATGCCTTAAACAGCTGGGTTTGCAACTCCTGGCAGGGTGGAGAGATGAGTATTGTGGAGACAGGACTTCTCTCTTCCTTGACACCTACCTGTTCTTTGCAAAACGAAGGCATCAGTCTTTGAGATAAACGCATCAATGGTGTCTCTTCCTCGAGGCCTCATTAATTGGGCTGGAAGAAAGGCAGGGGGAAATAACGAATCACCAGCTACTCCTAGAGGTCCAACTGACTCACTTCTGGGCACTTCCCAGACCACCGACTCATTTCTGGAACAATCTCCTAATTAGCATGAGGAGCAAGCAGAGCGAGGAGATGAGCTGCCCTCTACTGTCTCACGTGTGAATGAATTAAAGTATAAAAAACTTCCCGCTCAGGACACTAGTAATGAAGTTTAATCGCACCCACCACTAAGAGAGCTACAGAGATCGTCACTGGATCAGCAGACCCTTGGAGTGGTGAAATCTTACCTTTCTTCTGATATCTTAATCCGTCTTTCCTCTCTCTAACTTTATTCTGGGCACATAAAGGTAATATTTTTGTGACTTTTGTTGATGATGTCTTGTTAAGTTTTCTTACATAGTTACAAACTTTTTCCAAGCCGCTGTTTCCTGTAGTCCTACAGAGTTTTATATTTAAATTCCTGATTTAACTGAACCTCTTGAGTAACTGTCATTACTCCTCACTACTGCACAGAGTATTCAAAAGTTAACTCTGTCCTCACCCCACTGAGTGGGATGGGACAGGTACCTTAAAGCTATAAAAGGAAACTGGCTTCAAAAAAGCTCTGCATTTTATTGTCTTGTCCCCAAATCATGCCTAAAGTCTGGGAGATGTTTTCCATGACCTCATAATACCCCCATACATTCACAGATAGTTTTTTTTTTATATCTCTCCCACATGGCACATCACACCTTTGTACCACTTCAGGCATTGCTTGGTGCTCATTTGTGATCCACACCCATCTTCTAACGATGACACAAGAAGAAGTACCTCACAAACCAGTGTCTCTCTTGGTCTGACAGGTAAGTGGGCACTTACAGACTGGATAACTGGGTGCATTCCCTCATGTTTTGAGTACAGGAGCAGGAGGGAGATTCTCCTCTTTGGGAGGAAAGGCAGGCAGCCGCTCTTTCTGGGCTGTGCTCAGGCAAGTAGGTTGAGGGGCAGGACCCTTCCCATTCCTGAGCACCACTGAGGCCACATCTGGAGCCCTGGGGGCTCTGCAGGGTGAGCTCCGGATGCTTCGTGTTCCTCTGAAATCCTGAGTATGGTGCTGGTGAGCAAAGCAGGTGAAACACATTGTCCTGTTCTTTGTTAAACCTGGTTTTTGATTCCTGTACAGGAGCATGCTGCTCCTGGATCTCAAGTACCTCAAGTACCTTCCCAAAAGCCATGTGAGTCCACACGTAGGTTGGTTTCGACTTGGTGCACAGGCACGCTTTGTTCTGTTGGATCTGCGTGCTTAAGTACACTTGAATAAAGCAAATCACTAAAAAAATTCCTTTACTTCTGAAAATTTGTTTTGCAGCGATTAAATTTTTTCTGAGACAATTTGTCCCGTGTCAGTAATACAGGATGGACCACAGCAACTTATTCTGTATGTTCTAGGAGAAGGAGGGAATATAGTGTTGACATAGTTCATGAGCAACATACGCAACATAATTCCAGCAGGAGTTTTCCAAGTTTAAAAAAATATATATCAGGCAGACATTTATTTACTTTTGTCAGTCATCTCTGGCAAAACCATGTAGACTCAGATGCCCTATGAAGTGTTTCTTTGGTTTAATATGAGGGCTGCACTTCATTAGAGAAAACAGAATAATCCACTCTCTTTTAATTTTTTTTTTATAATAGTAGGTTTTTGACAGAGAATTTATTCGGTTTCCAATAGATAGTTATTTATTTGCTACTAACTAGCTTTCTTGCATTCCCTAGAGAAAGCTCCATTAAAACTCTTAATGTGACACCACATATTTTTACTAGACTAGAAAATAGTTACAATTTTAATTTAAATTGAAATGACTGTGTAATGGCTGGACAAATCATTCTCAGATCCCTAGAGCTCTTAATTGTAATTCTCCATTGTTTCTATGCATAAATTTTCTTTTCAAGTGCTCATTCTGAAATACTGTTTTTTTTAATGTTCTGTACTAATTTAATAGTTTTTTATGGTTAACAACTCCGTGATTAAACTTTTATGTTAAATATAAATGGTGGAAACAATAAGCTTATTCAAGTGCTGGGAAAATAAAGTGTTTATACTTCGAGATTAACTGAAAGAATTTCTTTTTGCGGAAGGAAAGGGAAGAAAAATGTCTTACTGAGAGTAATGGGAAAATTACATTGTGTTTCCATGGCAGAAGAGCAATAACCATGCTCTAACAATCATCTCTTCTTCAGCCTTTCCTACTGCCTTGAGTCATCATGACATAAAATAAAGCTTTACCCAACAATTCCCTGAAAAGCAGTCAAGTAGTTCTTCTCATGCATCACCCACGTTCTGATTCAATTTGGGCTGCCCCAAGGGTGGGGAGGAAGGACCAAGGGGCATCACCTGCTTCCTGGGAGATGGTGCTGGTCCCAGCCTGAGAGCCCCAAGGGAAGGTGCCTGCACCTGCTTCACGCTGGGTTACCTTGGTTTTCAAAGTCCACCTGAGACAGATACACCTGCAAATCTCTGTCCTCAGCACTAGCTCTTGGGGTCTGAGGTGTGTTCATTGATCACAGCCCTGGAGGGGCTATGGTCTGCCTTTCTCCACTATTAGCACTATTTTTATTCCCCTATAGCAAGCTTTCGTTCCAAATGCACCCTTCCCTACATCCTTGAAACCATTCTCACATGTACGACCTTCTTCCTTGCCCTCCCTCCCTGTGTGCTGCATCAGTTCTCCCCTTCTTCCAGAGGCCTTTGACCTCCTCAGTCTGCAGCCGTTCTCATCTGCTTTGTCCCGCACCCAAAGCCTTCCAGTGGGTTATGCTTGTGGCCTCCCCCAGGTGCTCCTTATATCCCACATCGCCTCCCAGTCCTCTGCTGCTTCTCACAGATTTCAGTCTCCCAGACTCCCCTTCTCACTTGTCCATACTTCTGTTCCAGGCTTGACTCTTTTGAAGTAATTGCCACCTTTCCCGAAGACAAAACACGAGATAGTGGCCATCCTTTCCAGGGCACAAATCTCTGTTTTATCTGCTGTTAGGAAGGCAAATTGCTGTCTCCGATAAACCGTCAGCTTCAACAGCAAGACATGGGAGAGCCTTCAGATCATCAGAAGGCATCACAATCCCAAGGAACCTTCAGCTATTGGGGAAAGGAGGAAGTAATGGAAAACATTCAGCATGGCTCCAGTAGTCATTTCCAGGTTCTGAGCTTCACAGGCAAACTGGGAAAATGTAACGAAGTTGCTGGATGTGTTGTTCTTGAGTGCTAGCAAGGGGAAAATTAGGTAAGATAAAGCAAAGCTCCCAAATGGGAAAGAGTAAAGCGGCTGCCTGCTGTTGGTAGTAGCAACTTTATTTTGAAATGTGGAAATCTGCAGTCAAGTCTCCCAAACTCTCTCAGTGTCACTGTGTAGTGACACTTTACAGCCTCCTAATGCAAATGTTGAGGATAATACAGGTTTTCTCTTAATTAAAAGCTGAGCAGTTAGAGACTCATCTATGTTTAATTAATTGTGTAGTGATAGATTTTCAGTTTTGTTTAACTTGTGGCATAAAAAAGAGATTTAATGTTAGGATCTAGGCTGCTTAGATAAAATCCTGTTCAGCTCACACCTATGTAATAAAACTGTAAAGCAAAACCCAACAGAATGACGCTACACAGATTAACTCAATTTTAGAGAAACAGTACCATGAGAGGTGGCTGCTGGGTTTGTACGGAAAAAAGAAAGGCAGGGAGGAGGGTCCTGACCCCTTGTGGTGTGGGAGTCAGATGGTTGACACCAGATGTGGACCCCCCAAAGGGCAGCAGCACGTGCAGCAGGTAACATGGTCCAGCTACTGGGCCCCAGGCAACAGCAGGGACAACTCTTCTGTCCCCTTGTAGAAGCTTGGGCCGGACAGGTGATTTTGGGGATTTCCCACCTTGATTGGAGGATGACAGGCATTATAGGAAAGGAGGGAGGAGAACGGGGTGACGTGCGCCTGGAGCAGGCTCCTGCTTTTCTGCACGACTCTCTACTCTCCCCCATTGCAGGTACCGGCTCAGGAGAAAAAGGCTCATGCTGCTGTGGGGGACAGTCGGGCTGGTGGGGGTCCCCAGGTCTGGGGAGAAGGGGCGCTGCTGGCGGGGGACCTGGCCCTGGGGCACAGCACCAGGAAGGGGCTGGCAGCCCCTCCAGCAGCGATGGGTGCTTTTAGCTAAACACCTCAAGCACGGTCTGGTAGGGGCTCAGCACTTGCTCGTGCAAATCAGATGGAGTGTCTGGGCATGTACGCTGGGGACGGGTCAGAGTAGCTGCAGATGCACGCAAAGTGCAGAGCGGGCAATTTCAGAATCTCCAAACCCAGAATCCTTGGCCCTTAATGCTGTGAGCCCCAGGCCGCCCAGCCATGTGGATGAGCATGCTGCAGCCGGTGGAGCTGCTGACAGTGAATGCGAGCATGGGGCTCATGCACGTGACTATTAACACTGAGCTCACACATGGCTGCTGAGCCTGGGGGTGGTGGCAGCGGCAGGGAACATTGCCTGCATGCTGGTTGCTCAAGCTCTGGTGGGGTGGGTGACCAAGTGGCATGGAAAGCAGCCATGAGCAGGTTTGCAGGTCACTGGGCTCCTCTGGAGCTGGCACTTGATCCTTGGCAGGGGTTTTCCCCGTGCTTTTATGCAGACCAAGCCTGGGGCAGGAGCAGCTCAGTGCAGCTGATCTGAGTGCTTGGTCTGCTGGCCCTTTCCTGTGGAAAGGTGGCCAGGAGCCACTGCAGATCATTCTGTGTGCAAGCAGAACATGAGTCTTCTTGACTCTGTAGTCAGGGTCAGGGAGATATTCTGTTCAATCTGAAGCAAAACGCATATCTTGACTTACAGACAGATGTCCCCCCCAGAAAGGAGCAGGGGGAGACAAGTCATTTAAATACACCTACAGTGGATGATTAAAAAAAATCACCCTAACATTTAAAAGAAACCTCCCTCTGCAACAGAGCACCTCGCAGTCCTGTGTTGGCTCTGAGACAGCTGTTACCTCCATGAAGGATGGAGGGGCTGACCTGTCGTGGGAAGCCAGGGATGGCGCCTCAGTTGCCCAGGTTGCTGTAAAGTTGCATATACCTCTGTGTGTGGCTTTTTGCAATGTGCTGTAACTTCTCAATTTTGACCAGCTTTTAAGCTGTACAATCAACTTTTCGTTTTTTCTTTTTTTTTTTCCTATGATTTTTCTGCAACGAGTTTGCAAACTCAAGGATCTTTTGGGTACCCCTATCCACTTACGTTGCTGAGTTGGACATCTCACTAAAAATGAGGCGGCTAAGGCTCAGGAGTTGTAAATTGCTAGTGGGAGAACACTTAGATAAAATCGTAATAAAGTGATTGTCATCTTGATATACTCTTCCTTGGACATCAGATACTAGTCACAGCCTGATGGGCTGAATGAACCTGTATGGCTGCTCTTATTTTCTTCCTTTGCTGTGAGAAGTTATTCCAACTATTTTTCATTTATACAGTTTCACTCAGGAATGGTCTTCAAGATAAAACTTCTTTCTTCTTAAAAAGACAAACTCAAGAGCTTTTACAGCCCACCCCCCACCCTCGCCAGCCCGCAAAGTGTAACTAAAGTAGCCAGGGAGTTTTTGGTTTATCAAATGGAATTGATTAAAATTGATATCAAGGATTGCTTAAGGTAAATTAATTGAGTTGATTAGGTCGGGCTCAGGTGGTCATGGGCAGGTCGTGATGATCTCTGGGTTGCTGCTGGCATGCCAAGGTTTATTAAAATGATAAAGTTACAAAGGAGAAAGAACCTGCTTACCATGCACAGAACAGGAAGGAAAAAAAGGTTAATCAACCAATCATAAACATATAAATGAGCACAAGCTCATCCTGAAAAGCAATTGCTTTTCTGGGCATACTCATTCAACAACGGTAGACTATGCTTTTGAATCATGTCTCTAGCAGAGACACAATTAGCTCCAAGATGGCCTCATTATGTGCTACCAAATGTAAACAAAATTTAAAAAAAATCCCTTTCAAATACATCCTGTTCGGTGATTTTCATATATTAACACATTTTACATTAATTTAATAACAGAATGTATCTTCAAGGATATGCCTTGTAAATAATTAGTAAAACTCAATTTAACAGCAGTGTGACAAACCTTACCCCAAAGGATGCCGAGCAGTAGGTTGTGTTTCCTGCAACAAGCAATCTGAATATTGCTTTGGATGCAACATCTCTAATCTTATTGTTGAGCCCCGTGCCGAAAGGAGCCAACCACGATGTTGTCGCATTGGAAGCTATGACAGATTTACATTTTCCATAGGGTTTTGCACTTGCAACAAGAGAATAACAGCATCTCCACGTGCTCTGTCTCCTGCTGACCAGAGCTGCCTTCTAAGGTGTGAAAGATGTCCGTCTGCCATGGCCTCCATCCCACCGAGCAGGACCTGGGGAAGCTCGAAGCTAGAGCTCCCCCTGGGAACCTGGGGACCACCACGATGTGTGAGGAAATAAAGGATCACCACATGCAACTCCCTCTTCTCCAAGAGGCCTCCACACCTCTGCTGGCTATGATTCTCCTGAACGCATGTCTGTCACCACTGACTCTTTTCTAACACCTCCCAGCAGCCTATGGCTTGTGATTCTCCTGAGACTGAGGGTGCAGCACCAGGCAGCAACATCCCATGGTCTCACTTGGGCAGGAGGTGGCAGCCCCAGGGGCTGGGATCAGGTCCTGGGCTACAGGGAAGGTTTGCAATGGGCTTCAAGGGGGCCACTCAGAGCTGCTGATGCTCTCAGGGCCCTGACACCGAGCCCTCCTGCGAGCAGGACTGCATGAGCCTGAGATTCCCTGAGCTTTTCTCCTGCCCGTACTACAACTTGCTTTTATCCCTCCTTTCATTTCAGCATTCCCCCTCGGAGGCATCTCGATCCTGATGCTGCAGGAAGCCCTCTCCAGCACGGACCAACGTGCAAACCTTCCCAGTTTCACCACACATCTCACCCTTTCCGCAGAGCCAGGCAGCTTCTCTGATTCTATTTCCCTCCCACACGTTGGCTGGAGGCTACTGGGACAGGACTGAAAAATCCCACAGCTGCCAAAAGGGCAGAAGTTGCAGTTTTTCTCCATGCAAATGGTTTGCAATAGTGTGTTGCTTCTGGGAGTTGTATCTGTGCCAGAATCCAAAAGATAATGCAAATCCTACATCCTCTGCGAACTCCTCTGCTGAACCATAATTTTTTTTTTTTTTTTTCAATAATATTTCTCTGTTCCTTCGGTGTGTACTAGGGGCTGGGATAGGCTTCTCTTGGGCCACTTCTGAAAGACCAGGCCTCTTAGCATTTCCTGGCACCTGGAACTGTCCCTAGTTTTAGCTCTGAAGCACACAAAGCAGAGAAGAATTGATCCAGGTGTATGGATGGAGACCCCAGCCATGGTCTGTTTGGGAGGGACCACTTCTGTGGACATGTCAGCTGTTGGAAACACAAAGATGTAGGGTTCTTCTTAGCATAAAGGGTTGGAAAATGCTGAAGCTACCTGTTTCACACCCTGCTTATGGTACACACACGGCAGAAGAGGAGATCTGGTTTCCGCTGTACTTCCTGGGTGGTCAGAGCTTCTCAACATCGCCAGCCTTGGCTCCTGCACAGATGATGGCACCAGAACCTCCTGTCCCTGCTTGGGTCCTTCCCAGGGAACCGAGCTGGCTCAGCTGCTGTTCAGCACTGACGGAGGAGAGAACACGTGTACATGGACTTTACATCACAGTGGGCCCAGGGACAGGGCACGGACCATATATGCTCCATACAGGAGAAAATGTAGTTTTGTGCTTAGCATGTGTTTTTCTGAGTGTGGAAATTGAGCTTCTTGTCCTATCCTTAAAGTGTTGCCTGTCAGGAAAGACCATCTCTGTGCGGCTGCCTGCTCCAAACACAAGATCCAGTTATTAAGTCCCTCTCTAGAGATGTTTGTTGTTTTGTTTGTTTGTTTTTTTAATCTTTCTAGATATCAACAGGCTGGACAAACTGGTCGAGGGGAACCGCGTGAAGTTCAACAAAGGGAAGTGCCAAGTGCTGACCCTGGCGAGGAACAACCCCAGACACCAGCATACGCTGGGGACCACCGAGGTAGAGAGTGGCTTGGAAGAGATAGCCCTGGGGTCTTGGTGGACACCAAGTTGACTGTGAGCCAGCAAAGAAGGCCAATGGCATCCTGGGCAAAGTGCCTCTGGAAGGTCAAGGGAAGTAAGCCTTCCTCTCTGCCCACTGCTGGTGACACACCTCTGGAGTGCTGTGTCCAGCGCTGGGCCTCCCGAAACTATGGTGGTGATGAAGGGACTGGAGCATCCCTCCTACGAGGACAGGCTGAGAGACCTGGGACTGCTCAGCCTGGGGAAGAGGAAGCCCAGTTGGATCTTATCCATGTGAATAAATACCTGACGGGAGGAATGAACACGAGGGAGCCAGGTTCTCTTCAGTGGTGCTCAGTGGTAGGAGCAGAGGCAGCAGGCGTACACAGAAATATGTGAGGTTCCCTCTGGACATCAGCAAACACTTTGTGAGGGTGACCGAGCAGCAGCCCAGGGAGGTTGTGGGGTCCTCCTTGGAGATGTCCAAAACCCAAATGGACACCACCTCTAGGTGACCCTGCTTGAGCTGGGGGGGTTTGGCTGTGTGATCTCCAGGAGTTCCCTCCAGCATCCAGCATCCTGAGATCTGAGTCTGAGATCAGAGATTTTCACAGAAAGAGTAATTAAGGGAAACTTTTACCTTTTGCTACAATAAAGGCCATAACATGACTGGGTTTTCTAAGGAAATGGATAAACCTTGATCCAGACAGGAATGAGGCAGCTGGTGGGTAACTGAGAGTGCTGTCAGAAAGCGTGTGTACACAATACTTGGTAGCTCTATGAAAACAATGTTTTTCCCCAAAACCAAATTATTGCGAAGCATCGTGAAACACTTGAAAATCTGGGACAGAAACCAGGAGCTGCTCAATGTCTTGCGTTCCCGGACATGCATGTATTTGTGCAGGAAAAAATGGGACTGTTGACACATGTTGTGTTCTCTTATTCTAGCCATTGCTTGGAAGCTGTTCAAACATTTTCAGTAAGGTTTGGATGGGAATTTGTTTCTATCCCATGGTTAAGCTTGTTGAAGCAGGAGTGCTTCTTTCTGTCGTGATGCCATGAGCACATTTGTTTTTCTGTCCTCGTTCTGCTGCATGTTTGCATGTTTCGTATTAAGCAGTAGGGCTTTTTTTTTCTAAAAGTGTTTCATACCTTCCCAGAGAATAAATTAATCTGCTCTGACATGGACAATCGTGTGCCAGGAGGAGTACACTTCAGTCAATATCATTACCACATGCAGCTGCTAAAATATTTCAAAAAAAAAGACCAAAACCACCTCATAGAAGAGGCTCCTGTTCAGGATGGCACCCTACAGGTATAGAGGAGATACCAAGCCTGCATTCACCTCTGGCTGTGGCCATATATAAAGAAGTCCATAGCTGGTGCCCAGTCAGCAGCTCCTATGAAAATAGTACATAACAGATTTAAGAGCGGTTAAACTACATTTAAGAGGCTGTGTAGAACTTCTAAGCCTGTGGCAAGTCATTGTGCCTGCAGAAAGGTGGGGATAGTTGATCAGAATGTTGACCAAGTGCTAAGCCTGGCGTCTGAATCCCTGACAACACCAATGAGAATTTCTTATACATGGTCAGCGATTAAATGAATTTGGTTCTAAAGGAATTGAAAGAGCAAAAAAAAAAGCTCACACCAAACAAACCCAACCTGCACAATGTTGTGAAGAGAGATGTCCTTGGCTTTTTAAAACTATTCTAGAAGAGGGATATAATTATCTGGTAAAACCTATTGGTTATAATTTTCTATTAGTTCTATAGGACACTTCCATTATGGAAGGTCACTTTTCTCCAGCTACTATATTGCGTTTTGTACAACAAAGTACTCATAGGATGTGACATTTCGTGTTCCACAAAATAAATTACAATTCTCGTGCTGTGAGAGCAGCTAAAAATAGGCAAGAGAGAGCGGACAGTTCCCTTGCACCATATGCCATTTTTAAATGCAGGCAAAGATCCCGACTTTACGGGGTGGAAGTCTGAACACTCGTGTGTACGGCCGGGGCTTTCTGACTTGCTGATGTGTGTTTTCATCTCAGGAGGACGTCATGGCTCCATGGTTAATAAATACCAGCTTTCACGCCTTGTAGCAGCTTTGTTCACCTGCCTCTTGCACACAAACAGAAGGCAGAGTGACCAGTCCCATTTTATAGCAGTGGTAACACAAAGCAAAACTTTTTTCTTTTATTTTGATGGAGTTTGGCCAGCTGGCTACACTAGGAAGTAGCTTCTTAAAACTGCTGTGATTACTAAATAGGGGTATCCACGTACTGCGGCTGCCTTGAAAGCAAACGCTGTGGTGTGACCTGGCTCGGTTTCATTCCCAACATCTGTGTGACGCTGCACAAGTCCAGCACTAAGCTCTACGCTAAAATCCCGCTTTGCAGAACAGCGTACATGCCGGGAGATTCTGGCTTCCTGATTCTTGCCTCCAGGAGAAACACTTCAAATATTTTTCCCCAATAAGCAGATGATTGAAGGACTTGCCCTGATACCTACTCCTATCCCCTTGCCTAGAAAGAGCCCGTTAAGTAAAATGAAGAAATGACAGCTTTCTCACAAGCCTAAATGGAATATTTCCTAGGAAGGGCTTGCAGACCTCTCATTACCTTTGAAGAGGTGGTTGCTCTCCCCTTCAGTCCTCTTTGTTTGTGTGTTCCTCCCCTAGTTTTCATGTCTGGATTTGTTTCACGGTGGTGCTGCTGGGCCCACACCATTTGTTAGCCCTTGCACAACATCACCGTGTTGCACACAGGAGATACTAATTTCTGACTTATTACAGATGAATAAAAACTTGCATTAATAGTTAAAAGTAGAGTATTAAAGCTGTGCTTTACGCAGGGGTGATTGATGGCTTCCATTACACTCCATTAGATATTTTATTCTTGTTAAATGAAGAGCAGCCAACTTTGTCAAGTATTTTTAGTTCCCTCTGCTCTTATTGGCTCCATCTATTCTCAGGGATGTCCTGTAAATGGCCACATATGGCTTTGTGTCTGTAGGAGTGATGACCGTACAGCTGGCTTTCATTGCCCACCAATTTACTGGAGCCCCCTTTATTGTGAGCCTGACAGCACCAGGGAGCTTTGCAGAACTAACAAAATATATCTATTTTCTAATTGTCTATTTATCACCTTCCAGGAATTGGTGGGCCTCTCATCTGAAAGCAAAGGGGGGATGGCCTTGAACAATGATCCTTGTCAGGGCAGTTGCTCACTTTAAATTAGGGTCTCATTGCTGAATAACTAATTTAGTCCTGCTATCAGACTGAAAAAGTGGGTATTCAGTGCAGAGTGCCAACTGGGGAATTGATTATGTCTCCTCTTAGTGTGCATGATAAAAGCACCAGATCTGCAGGCAGTAGGTAGCTCCCCAGAGGCCAGCAGCTTCCCGGCATGGAGGGTCCACGCCAGACCCCAGGAGCCTTGGTGCATGCCTCGGGCGTTTGGGACCCCCATGCAGCACGGCAGCCACGTCCCAGTCCCGAGGGAGGAGCTGGTGGAGGGGGAGAGGGTCACTGCCACTGCCTGGGGTCTGGAGGAGGACAGAGAGGGAGGCAGGGAACAGAGGTGGCTGGGGAACAGGGACAGAGAGAGGCCCTGGGTGGATGAAAGCTGTTTGCGGTGGTTCCAGGTTTCATCTGCCAGCATAGCTCCCTCTAAAAGCAATCTGCCCAAGGTCCCTGTCTGCTGCAAGACCTCTTCACCCACCAGCATCCCAGGAGAACAACCTCAGCAACTCTCATTAACAGCAGAAATCCCTCCTGTGTGCCCGGCCTGCCCTTCCTCACCAGGTTCAGTCCCGTCACGGAACTGTGGCTGGATCAGGATTTGTCAGCGTGGATAAGCAGAGTACGCAGTCAGGTCTGAGCACTGAGGAGCCCTTTTCTCAACTGGGGGACAGATCTGGCCTCAGTCCAGAGCTGTCTAGGGGGTGCTCAGGTGCCCCTCTAAGAGCTGCTCTGTGGGTGACTTTTCTCTGCTGAAGGCAGACTGAGGGACAGGGGATGCAGCTGGGAAGGAAGGGCAGCACTGAGTGCTGTCTCCAGGGATTTTTAGCCAGCAGGAAGTGCATTAGAAAATTCTGTTGTATGAAACAAGAACAGCATAGGCTATTGATTATCAAAATACAGGAGGAGAATGTGTGTTGTCTCTGTGTTGGAAAACACACACACAGAGTATTTACATAAATATATATTTATATATTTCATATTATAATGTCATACATTATCTATTTATAAAACCTAAATGTTTATGTTAAAGAACAAATACCTGCTATGCGGTCTTGTTACTTTCTCCTGTATACCTCCTTTCACAGTCAGCCTGAGCTGGCGTATTGCCACTTCTGCAAGTTTTGGGACAGTTTCCTGATTCCTCACAGTTTCTAGTTCACAACAGAGCATCCAACATACCCAGATGACCTCTTTCACCTACCATCTTTTCCTTCTGGTTTCCCAGCCATAGCACCTACCCTTGCTGTCCTGACTTTGGTCACTAGTGCTCTTCTCTTAAAATGCCACAGATGCCAATGGGTTTGAAGGGAGCTGAAACCTTTGCAAAAATTAATGTCCATTATCAGGAAAACCAGCAACTCAACACAATGACAGGCCTCTTCCCTGGGACTTGCGCATGGCAATACCAGAAGGAGAAAACTGCTCTTCCCCTCCCCTAAAATACTGGCTTTGGAAATAAAAGTTGCAAACCTGCCTGCTAAGAAAGGTTCTGTTTCAGACTACGTGAGGTCCAGACGGTGTGAAGTCAGATTAGCAGAACGCAGAGTACAACTTTCCCATTTAAAACAGCTTCCTGTTCCAGTCCAGTGGGGTCTCAGCATCATAGAGGGGCAGCAAGGCACCAAGTCTCCGGTGCTGCTGGCAGATGCACAGACAGCAGGCACACAGTAGCTGCTGTGCTGCTGTTGTTTGCAGCTCCTGTGCTGCTGTTTGCAGCTGCCTTGTGGCTGTTTGCTGCTGTTGCATGGTTGTTTGCTGCTATTATGCTACTGGTTTCTGCTGTTGTTGCACCACACTGGACCTGCAGCTCAGGGCAGTCACGGAAATGGGAAAGGAGCATGCAAGCCCTAAGAACAGTGCTGCTGCCAAAGACATATGCTGTCATCACTCACCAGAACATGCCACGGGAACACGTGGTCTGGACAATCTACTGTGACAGCACATGACAAAGGCAGCAGTTTGCATCAGCCACCCGCCACTCGCTCTGCTCAGCCCACAGCAATGCAGAGCTCCCACACTGCCACTGCTCCTAACAAAGAGTGAAACAGTTTACAGATGTTGCTGCACCCACCGTGCCCAGGCTTTTCATAGAATACTCCCACGGTGGTAAGCCACTGTATGCTACTGGGAAGGTCTTCACAGGGAAAAAACTGCAGAAGTTTTACCTGTGTTAAGGAAGTTCCTTTTCCATAGGTTTCCGTAGCAGAGACTCAGGCATGGATTCCAGGAATTCTAAAATAAATTATGTATTTGCAAGGTACAAGGTAGAGCAGCTTGACCTGGTGCCTCCTGAAGATGGACCCTCAGCAGAAAAATGACTTGGACAATTATACCCCCACAATTCAAACCTCCACACCCGCATATCACTCTGGGCCAATTGCAAAATTAGAGTCTGGGCTCTTCCTATTCTTCGTTGGATCTCTTCATTTTCATCAGGTGGGCTGTCAACTAAAGTTCTGACCTTCAGTTGCTGTTTTGCACTCACAGCAGGAGAAATTAAGTCCTTGGTAATAGCCAAAAAATTCTTCTGTCAGATACTGTTCCGTTCCTTATGTCCATGGACACAGCTCCCCTCATCTTCCAGCTTGAAGACTCTGAGGCCTTTTTTACTTAACAAGGCAGAAAGTTCAGAGGTTCACAGCTTGCAGAAGTTATGCTGAGCAAACTCACTTATGCTGAGCGAATTCTATATAAGCCGTCTCTAAGCAAGTTCTATAAGAAGCAGTATAGCAAATAATTCAATTAGCTGAGCAGACTATTACCTAACACCTACATCTGCTGGGATTGCTGTCAAGCGGCTGGTGTGTGCTCAGCTGTGAAACAGTTCATTTACAGTCTTTCAATAATGCCTGTAACCATCTGAAGCCTTTATGTATCTAGTAATTAAAACCAATAACCAGACATGTATCTGATACATAGTAGAAACTAGTGAAATGACTTGTGCTGATGACACAAAATGTTAGTGGGGGTGTGTGCACGGGTCCAGATTGGCTTGGGTGTAACGGGCTGTCAGCGCTGCCCTTGGCGAGTGAAGGTGACTCCCCTGTGCCAGAGCCAGAACAGCCACAGGACGTTCGTGGCGAGAATGGCTCTTCATTGTGTTCCTACCTCAGTCTGTGCACCAGCAGATGTTGTTTTTTTTTTTCTGTGAGGCATCCAAAATGCTTGACCAGGAGTCTTTCTGCGCTCCTCACATTGAAATGCTGTGAAATTTATTCCCCCTATAATGAGGCCCTCAAAATATACCCCAAGCCCTGTTGCCACCAGCGTCTGACTCTCCTGGGTGCTTCCGGACACAACCTCCCAAAGGTGGAGCTGGAAACCAGCTGGCCAAAACTGCCTGTCCCAGCCTTCCTCACCTTCAACCAGGCTTGGTTATCTACGTAATCTGATCTGACACTGGGTTTCCAGTAAAAGCCTCTTTTCTCCTGTGTACCCACAAGGTAGTTAGGGAAAGGAGCAGGACAGGGTGACCAAACAGCGGTCAGGAGTGCTGCTCTGCAGCTGCCATGCAGAGTCCTCATCCTTGTGAGTAGCTGATCAAAGCTGTACACAAGGCATCAGGCATTTTCCTATCAGTTATTGTTCCTTAGCATGCATTTTTAATTAGTTACAGAATCACAGAATCACAGAAAGTTAGGGATTGGAAGGGACCTCAAAAGATCATCCAGTCCAATCCCCCTGCCGAAGCAGGACACCTAGGTGAGGTTACACAGGAAGGCGTCCAGGCGCGTTTTGAATGTCTCCAGAGAAGGAGACTCCACGACCTCCCTGGGCAGCCTGTTCCAGTGTTCCGTCACCCTCACTGAGAAGAAGTTTCTTCTCAAATTTAAGCGGAACCTCTTGTGTTCCAGCTTGAACCCATTACCCCTTGTCCTATCATTGTTTGCCACCGAGAAGAGCCTAGCTCCATCCTCGTGACACTCCCCCTTTATATATTTATAAACACTAATAAGGTCACAAATCACCTGTCATTGTTTACTGCTGGATGACAATAAACCAGGGCACTAGGAAAGGTAACAGGAGGAAAAGGGAGGCTTACAAGTTGGAAAAGTTAAAAATGCTTTACTAATGCTACTGATAAATAGAGAAAATAATACAAAATATACAAAACCACTCCTGAATTTCCCGGGCAGTGAAGCGGCGGCTCCTCCAGCGGCTGCAGGGCAGGCACCTGGAAGTCCTGGGCCGGACCCCTCAGCAAACCGGAAACTGGATTCAGGGATGCAGGGTCTGGAACCAGGCCCTGGATTGCAGGCACAGCTGGCAGTGTCCTCTTCAGATACTGGCCACGGTCGAAGACGGCAACACCCTCATGATCTCCCACTTTTATAAGGTGTTTGACATGTATGAGATGGAATACTTAGTTGGTCAATTTTAGTCACCTATTCTTTCTGCTCTCCTTGCAAATATGCCCCTCTCACTTACAGGATGTGCAAAATTTATCAGTAACCTTGTCTGCCACAGCAATAAGTCTAAACCTGGGGCTCTTCTGCATACCGTTGCTACCTTCAACACCTCCGGAGCAAAGAGTGTGTGAAAAACATGCAGCCAAATTCAGAAAAGTACAGTTACTTAGAAGAACTTAGCTGAAAGGAAAATTCACTAAAAGAGACCTGCTCTTATTTTAAACAAAACCAGGACGTCACCATATCCATAAACCAGGCAAGCACTCCAGTTCCAGACCCCAAAAGCCTTGTAGTCAGTTCAGGCACTGTATTCGGGAATTTCCTCCTCTTGTGTCCTGCTCTGGAGGCATGGTGACTGTCTCACACAGGCTGGTATCTCAGCTTGTTCCCCACTGCCTGAGTCATCCTCTCAAGCCACTTTGGCCGCAGCAGGGCTTCCCACAGGACACATACTGCTGGCATTGCCTGCACCTATGGCTGCAACTATCCCTCTTTGGGGTAGGTGGGTTCAGCTCCCACACGATGTTCAGGATTGTGTTGCACAAAACATTGGGTAGGAATGCATATGAGGAGCACGTTTGTGTGTGCACACAATGGACCAACCTTGTGCAAGGTGATGTGCAGTGCATGAGCTGGGGCTGAAGTTCTTCCTCCATAGCACCTCAGAGGTGCCCTGGCACCACGGTCAGCCCTGCAGAGAAGCCCCATGGGACTGAGCAGGGCTCCCCAGCTCGGGCTGCCTCAGCTTAGTCCAACAGCAGCATCAGGAGCTCTGATCCTGTGGTCAGCATCCCGAGGGTGTGCAGCCTGCCCACCAGTACAATGGGCCCCGAGGAGGACAAGGGAACTCCAGCTGCTGGGCAAGCAGGGATGGACTGGCACAGTACAGACCTGGAGAAGGGGAAAGAGCAAGGGGGCCACCTGGGGCACAGGGAATGCAGGATCAGCCGCAGCTCCGTCCTGTGCCAACTCCATAACCAGCATCATAGCAGAGCTGAGAAATAAGCTGGGTGAGAGGGATTTCAGCAGTCTGCTGGTGTGCATGCCACTGACAGGCTGCCAGTGCCTCCCTGACAACTGCTGAGGACTCTGGCATCAGCTGTGCCCTTCATGGGTCCCTTTACTTTTACCCTGACTGTGCTTCCCTCACCCCAAATTTTCCATCAAAACCTTAGAAAGTATTTATCCTTTTGTGGTTGCCTGGCTCTTCCTGCCCAACACAAACTTCTTTTTCCCCTGCCAGTCCTTTAGCCTCATCTGTCTGCATACACAGTGGATCATCTGCCTCCCTGCTGGATCACTGACAGGAGAACACCCATCTTTCATCAGCAAGGGCAGCAAACGGAGATAGTTCGTCTAAGAGTGGACACAGAAGGACCAGACAGGCTTGTGTGTTCTGTGGGTCTTGCAGAATGGCACAAAAGGTGTCTTGGCAGGCCTCAGCTGACCTACAGAACAGCTCAAATGGTTCTTCTAAAGTGAGAACCATGTTGCTGCATTTCTCTTGCTGTTTGGGTGTCTGACTCTGAAGAAATTCCTCTTCTTGTTGAAGGTCCTGGCTCACAGAAGGCAAACTGTGGTGTCCATGGATTTTGAGGTCCCTGCCTGACCAAAGTATGATCCAATCATAGAAGCAGCCCAGGGAGGAAATGTAAAAACCAACACTAGCACATTCCCAGTGCTGCATCCCTCCATGCTGTGGGAGAGATTTACAGATGCCTTCTGTGCCTTGATGCATTCTCAAACCATCAGGAGGGAGAAGGCGCCTAAGGCATCAAAAAAAATGTCAGTGATGATGCTTTAAAGCAGATGTATTAATACTAACTAATAAACAGGACATACATAAATGTTTATAAAAATAATTATGAGACGTAAGCATCAGCAGGCTAATATAGATACCAGCTGCAAAACTGGCATGACAGTGAGGGGATATAAAAAAGTGCCTCTAAGCAGCCCAAAGTCTGGTACCTCTGAGTGCAGAAGCAAACACAGTGCTCTTTTCACTGAAGTGGATGTTATCTCTACCTACCATGGTATGAAAGAAACTAGGATGAGAAAAGATGGACCTCCAGTATACTCCAGTTCCTGTGGGAAAGTAGTCCTTTATCACAGGAAACCTTATTATGGTAAGAAGCGTCATTCAGTATTGCATTAGTCTTGTCTATAGGTTCAACCAAGTAACATGATGGTTGTCGTGTTACATGCCCACATTCCTGTGGAAAGTTCTTCAGAATTGATCTGTTTCACAGGATGAAGAGATAGTTCCGGTGAGAAGGGACATTGCAAAGTTTATAGTTGTATTTGGCTTATGTGGCAAGGTTTTGGTAGTAGGGGTGCTGTAAGGGAGGCTTCTGGAAGATACCAGAAGTCTCCCCATGTCCAATGGAGGCAGTGCCAGTTAGCTTCAAGGCAAAGTTGCTGCTGGCCAAAACTGAGCCAGTCAGCAATGGTAGCAGCTCTGCGAGAATGTATTTAAGAAGGGGGAAAAACTGCTGTGCAACAGCAGCGGGGAGGGAGGAGTGAGATTATGGGAGGGAAACAGCCCAGCAGACACCAGTGTCAGTGAAGAAGGAAGGACAGCAGGTGCTCCAGACACCAGAGCAGAGGTTCTCCTGCAGCCCGTGGTGCAGACCATGGTGAGTTCGGCTGTCCATGCAGCCATGGAGGTCTGCAGTGTAGCAGAGATCCACCCGCAGCCTGTGGAGGACCCCACGCTGGAGCAGATGGGTGCCCAAAGGAGGCTGTGATCCCGTGCAAAGCCTGCACTGGAGGAGGCTCCTGGCAGGACCGGTGGCCCCTTGGTGAGGGGAGCCCACGCTGGAGGTTTTCTGCCAGGACTTGTGGATCTGTGGTGGATCCACGCTGGAGCAGTCTGTTCCTGAAGGACTGCCCTGCGGGAAGGACCCACACTAGAGCAGTTCATGAAGAACTGCAGCCTGCGTGAAGGACTCAAGCTGGAGAAGTTCCTGGAAGACTGTCTCCTGTAGGAGGGACCAGGGGAAGAGAGCAAGGAGGAAGGGGTGGCAGAGATGTGTGATAAACTGACCACAACCCAAATTTCTCGTCCCTGTGGGCTGAAGGGGGAGTAGATAGGGAAATCAGGAGTGAAGTTGAGCCCGGAAAGAGAGAGAGGTGGAGGAAAGTGCTTTTAGATTTGTTCTTATTTCTCATTATTCTACTCTGATTTAGATTGGCAATAAACTCAATTAATTTCCCANATCTGTCTGCATACACAGTGGATCATCTGCCTCCCTGCTGGATCACTGACAGGAGAACACCCATCTTTCATCAGCAAGGGCAGCAAACGGAGATAGTTCGTCTAAGAGTGGACACAGAAGGACCAGACAGGCTTGTGTGTTCTGTGGGTCTTGCAGAATGGCACAAAAGGTGTCTTGGCAGGCCTCAGCTGACCTACAGAACAGCTCAAATGGTTCTTCTAAAGTGAGAACCATGTTGCTGCATTTCTCTTGCTGTTTGGGTGTCTGACTCTGAAGAAATTCCTCTTCTTGTTGAAGGTCCTGGCTCACAGAAGGCAAACTGTGGTGTCCATGGATTTTGAGGTCCCTGCCTGACCAAAGTATGATCCAATCATAGAAGCAGCCCAGGGAGGAAATGTAAAAACCAACACTAGCACATTCCCAGTGCTGCATCCCTCCATGCTGTGGGAGAGATTTACAGATGCCTTCTGTGCCTTGATGCATTCTCAAACCATCAGGAGGGAGAAGGCGCCTAAGGCATCAAAAAAAATGTCAGTGATGATGCTTTAAAGCAGATGTATTAATACTAACTAATAAACAGGACATACATAAATGTTTATAAAAATAATTATGAGACGTAAGCATCAGCAGGCTAATATAGATACCAGCTGCAAAACTGGCATGACAGTGAGGGGATATAAAAAAGTGCCTCTAAGCAGCCCAAAGTCTGGTACCTCTGAGTGCAGAAGCAAACACAGTGCTCTTTTCACTGAAGTGGATGTTATCTCTACCTACCATGGTATGAAAGAAACTAGGATGAGAAAAGATGGACCTCCAGTATACTCCAGTTCCTGTGGGAAAGTAGTCCTTTATCACAGGAAACCTTATTATGGTAAGAAGCGTCATTCAGTATTGCATTAGTCTTGTCTATAGGTTCAACCAAGTAACATGATGGTTGTCGTGTTACATGCCCACATTCCTGTGGAAAGTTCTTCAGAATTGATCTGTTTCACAGGATGAAGAGATAGTTCCGGTGAGAAGGGACATTGCAAAGTTTATAGTTGTATTTGGCTTATGTGGCAAGGTTTTGGTAGTAGGGGTGCTGTAAGGGAGGCTTCTGGAAGATACCAGAAGTCTCCCCATGTCCAATGGAGGCAGTGCCAGTTAGCTTCAAGGCAAAGTTGCTGCTGGCCAAAACTGAGCCAGTCAGCAATGGTAGCAGCTCTGCGAGAATGTATTTAAGAAGGGGGAAAAACTGCTGTGCAACAGCAGCGGGGAGGGAGGAGTGAGATTATGGGAGGGAAACAGCCCAGCAGACACCAGTGTCAGTGAAGAAGGAAGGACAGCAGGTGCTCCAGACACCAGAGCAGAGGTTCTCCTGCAGCCCGTGGTGCAGACCATGGTGAGTTCGGCTGTCCATGCAGCCATGGAGGTCTGCAGTGTAGCAGAGATCCACCCGCAGCCTGTGGAGGACCCCACGCTGGAGCAGATGGGTGCCCAAAGGAGGCTGTGATCCCGTGCAAAGCCTGCACTGGAGGAGGCTCCTGGCAGGACCGGTGGCCCCTTGGTGAGGGGAGCCCACGCTGGAGGTTTTCTGCCAGGACTTGTGGATCTGTGGTGGATCCACGCTGGAGCAGTCTGTTCCTGAAGGACTGCCCTGCGGGAAGGACCCACACTAGAGCAGTTCATGAAGAACTGCAGCCTGCGTGAAGGACTCAAGCTGGAGAAGTTCCTGGAAGACTGTCTCCTGTAGGAGGGACCAGGGGAAGAGAGCAAGGAGGAAGGGGTGGCAGAGATGTGTGATAAACTGACCACAACCCAAATTTCTCGTCCCTGTGGGCTGAAGGGGGAGTAGATAGGGAAATCAGGAGTGAAGTTGAGCCCGGAAAGAGAGAGAGGTGGAGGAAAGTGCTTTTAGATTTGTTCTTATTTCTCATTATTCTACTCTGATTTAGATTGGCAATAAACTCAATTAATTTCCCAGAGTCTGTTTTGCCTGTGATGGTGATTTCTGAGTGATGCCCCTGTCCTCATCTCCACCCACAAGCCTTTCATCATATTTTCTCTCCCCTGTCCAGGTAAGGAAGGAGAGTGATAGAGCAGCTGGGTGTGCACCCAGTGTCCAGCCAAGGTCAACCCGCCCCACCAGTCTACCACAGTCAGTCCAATTACCCTTCCTTCCCTCCAGTCCACATGGTTTGCTATGCTATGATGTATGTGTAAGAAGCAGCATTCTTGCACATGTGAAGCAGTATGACATAAAAGCTACTTTAGTTCAAAGGCACCTGAATATCCTGAACATAAGCCACCATGTGCGCTCACAGCCCAGAAGCCAATGGTGCCCTGGGCTGCATCCCCAGCCCCATGGGCAGCAGGTTTGGGGGGATCCTGCCCCTCTGTTCCACTCTGGTGAGACCCCCCTGCAGTGCTGCTCCAGCTCTGGGGTCCTCAGCACAGGACACACATGGAGCTGCTGCAGAGGGGCCAGAGGAGCCCCAGAAATGATCCGAGGCTGGAACAGCTCTGCTGGGAGGACAGGCTGAGAGAGTTGGGGTGTTCAGCTGGACAAGAGAAGCTCCGGGGAGACCTCAGTGTGGCCTCTCAGTGCTTAAAAGGGGCCCATGAGAAAGATGGGGACAGACTTTTGAGCTGGGCCTGTTGTGACAGGACAAAGGGTGATGGTTTTAAACTAGAGGGAGATTCTGGCCAGAAATGAGGAAGAAATTGTTGCCCCTGAGGTTGGTGAGACTCTGGCCCATGTTGCCCAGAGAGGTGGTGGATGCCCCATCCCTGGAGACATCCCAGGCCAGGCTGGACGGGGCTCTGAGCAACCTGAGCTGGTGAAGATGCCCCTGCTCATAGCAGGGGTTGGACTGAATGAGCTTTGAAGATCCTTTTAACCCAAAGTACTCTATGATGCTATGATTCTGCGATCCTGGAAATCCCCTTGTGAAGTCCCTGTGACCTCCATGCAGTGCTGGGCATCTCATAGAACATTTCTGATTGCCATGTGAAGACACCTCCTGCTGCAATGGAAGGAGAGAGAGAACAATCAACCCAGATCTCTGGAGCCCTCACTGCCTGGTGGTAGAGGCTCACACATGTATCACAGGAGGGAACACGGGCACATGGAGTTTATGTTCACTGGGCACATTTTATGTTGACTCTATGTTTAATTGTTCCCAGAATGTGGAGCTGAATGGTTTCAGGGAGCAGCAATAGGAAACAAACTCCATAAGCCCTGGGTCACTTGCTGAAGTTCAACCTAGGACACTAGTCCCTTAAAATTATTACTGTCTCCATGCTAATTTGTGAGAGGAATTAGTGTCCTTAAAAGCAGCTACTAACAGACAGCTATCTATGTAATGACACTCTGGACTCTGAGTTTGCATTGTCAGTGCCAAGACAGTGGTAACGCTAATGTGTATTTCGATGCCAAAACAGAGCTTGGGTCATGGGTAAATCTCAGTCTTTGGTGCATGTTAATTCCCTCTGGGTTACCTTTCCCAAATGGCAAACTTGTACTGGAAAGTAACAAAAGGTACAGGGAATCTACTTTGCTTTTTTACCAAATTTCAGAGATGATCTGGGTGTGGAATACTAACTGGATTGATCTTCTACCAAATAATAGGGGTGGTCCATATCTACATGCCATCAGAGAGCACAACAAAAACCTCTGAGAGAGAATTCCCTCAGTTATCAAAATACCACAGAGCACAGCTACAGCTAGCTCCACAGTTGTGCAGAGATTTGCTTTCGTAGTCATGCTAACTCTTCTCGGAAAGACAATTGCAGTATGTAGATTCAAAAGGCTGTGATTGATTAGCTGAATGCTCTCTTGTAAATATTGTGATTAATTCCCACATTAATCCATTTTAACAGCCACTATTGCTCACCAGCTGAAAGTGTTGTGCTTATGCTTAGTGAGACACAATATTGTGAGGTGGGTGCAATTAGGTCCTTTGCATGCAGCTGGAGCATCTCTGGCCATCTCTACTCCTCTGAACAGTATTCACTTACCAGCTCAGTCAAGCCATGCTTTAAAGCAGGGGTCACCCGAGTTCTCAAATCATTACAATGTGCAGCCTCCATCACTGCCAAAGTGCTGTGGGCTTCTAGTATCCTACCAATGTCCATATCCCAGGATATGGAGATGTACATTCATTTTTTGACAAGTTTTACATCAAACATAATGTAAATGGGGAAAATAGGCGGTAGACAAGTTGTAGCCAGTTTATCCATGTCTCAGTTAAGGTTTTGAATAAAAAAATGGCATCTTCCATGATTATGTTTTTCATTCTTGCCAACTAGTGAAAAAAATGGCACGTGGGAATTAACGAAATAATTTGTTTTTCTCTCCCTTGGCATTTACCTTGCTACTACTGTGTATAAGGTTGCCTATGAAATTATACAATAGTTGTGAATAGGTGTTAGTTTTAAGGTTGAAATACCATTAATGATGAGTAGATGCTCTTACTGCTCATCATCACAAAAAACACGGCAGCTACAGGGTACAACACGTACAGGCACCTGAATTTTAAATTCAGGCTGAGCTATGTACAGTGTGCACAGAAGCCTTGCACCTGCGAGGGGGCCGAGTTCAACATGCTTCTCCTGGCTGAACTGATGAAAACTTAAAGTAATGCAGTGACGGACAGTCCTTGGCTTTTGGATTTCTATTTCGAGTGTCAGATGTATTTGAACAGGAAGATTACAAAATGGTAAGCAGAAAGCTCACCGTATGTTTCTTGTTCTCTGTCGTCATTCCCCAACTCTTAACCCTCAACAGCATCGAGACTTTCTGAGACCTATCTCTCTGCACTGTAGTAAACTAAGGGAAAGTGGGATTTTGCTTAGCACATCAAGCACCCCAGTGTGCAGATGCCTCTGTTGTGGAGCAAATGGTTGTCATGGGCATCCACAGGATTTGACATTTCAGTGTGCAGCGCTTTTACTGGCATCTGAGCAAGACAAAAGGGCTTGCACTTTCTCCCTGTCAGAAATGAAAGAGGTAAGGAAAAACCAACAACAGAACAGCAGCAGGCTTACCGGCGGAAAAGACCCAGTTGTCTCATGCCTACAGCACGGAGAGAATCACTGGAGATACAAAAAACATCTCTACTGCTTATCTTCTTTGTTTTCCTCCTATCTATGGGCACAACTCTTGCGTATCAAGCTGTACAGAAAGCAAAACTTCCCTTGCTTTGTGAGTCACAACCCAATGCTCAGCACCTCCAAGATCCCCAGGTTACCAGCCTCCCTTCAAGGGAACTGCAAACTGCAAGGTTTGTGTGCGAGAGGCACACACATGAGGACAGCATCCAGGCACAAATGCAGATATCCAGACAGCACCATGCATTTAAGGCAATTTCTTTTAGGGCAGCCCATGCATTTCATTCCTTCTGAGTCATTTGCAAGTGCATTATTAATATGCCAGTCATTTGAGCAGCTTGAATGTTTCTGGTGTGTTGTTGATACTGGGATGCTGGAAGATTCTCTTGAGCCTGAAGCGGACCCAGACTTTGCCTCTGCAGCCTTCCCAATGAAAACGAAAGCTAGAATCTCACTGTAATATTTTGCAGCAGCAACTCAGCCTGTGATTCCACATTCATCAACTTTTTATCTTAAACAACAAGAGATATTGTTTTTTATGGTCCTTTCATGTGGTGGTCAAGTCAAAAGCCACAGCAGCTTAACAACCTGGAAGATTTTTCGTTGTCTTGTTGCATTCAACCCTTCTCAGACTGCCTCCCCTTACCTCTCCGAAGGCAGATCCAAGAAAATAATGAAAACTGCGATTTTGTTATACATCTTCTGTAGAGATATTAGAGATACCATAATTGCTGTCTCCTAATCTATTCAGGCGGTGTCCTTTATGAGCTGATTGCAAGTAGATGTATTAGATCAGAAGCCTGTCCCTCAAGCAGAGCTGTGCAAATGCTGGTGTGGTTCAGTGATGAAGCTGTAGTGGAGACAGTGCCTGCAGTGGCTGGGGAGCCCCATGCCAGGCTGCTGTAGCCTGGAAAACTGGCTGACAGCACATGTGTCTGAGGAGCAGAAACAGCAGAGCCAGGCCGACAACTGAGAGCCCAGGCAGGATAATTACCCTCTGCTTAATCCTTATGGCAAAGACGTTGCACACATTTTCAGTAGCAGAGCCATGGTACAGCGCCTGTGATACTACATCATGTATCCTTTCCTCAGACTCGTCCCTTAGTGTGACAGGCCAGGAGATGAGCAAGGGTCCTTGCACTCTGTTTGCTGGTGGGGATGCCTGGCTTCCCAAAGAAAGGGCTACATTTTCACTTGAATATGTAATAGCTACCTCCACCTGGGTGACAGGCACCTCTCACAACTCTCCAGGATGACATGACAACAGTGGACCTGCAATTTTAATGGAGTCCAAGTAATTTTCGCACAGCAAAGCCTTAAAAACTCCCCAAGGAGAGATCATCAGGCGGAATAGTCCCCAGCGCCAGATTTATTAGCAGGCAGGATGGGGAGGTTGATGATTCCATGCGGCTGTGCAGGCACACTGTCAGACAGGACTCTTAATCCAATCAGTCACCTGTTGGAGGGGATCAGTCTGGAGTTCCTGACCGCAGCACCTCTGGGGAGCACCATGCCATGGACCCCCATGCCAGCCACCCCCAGCAATGCTCTGGCTGGGGGTCCCTGGGGTCCCTGTCCTGCAGAGGAGGGGTCACGGTTAAAGCTGCACTCGGAACCTTCCTCCCCTGAAAGGCACCAATTTCATGTATAGCTCAGAGCCCATGTGGGCTCACTGGGAAGACCTTGTCAAGGCACAACTAGACCTCTCTGAGGCATTTTGGTGATTGTTCATGGGACTGTTCAGCTCGGCAATGACCCATCAGGGCTCATGAATACGTCCAAAATCACATTGGTGTGTCCAAAGCTGATGACCTGGATTAATTCGCCTGGGGTATGTTGAAGACTTTTGCAAAGAAATTAAACATATAGGCACATGTTTTATTGCTCACCTTTTTACACAATGCTGCCAAGGCAAGGTGCTCAGACATCCGGAATTCCTAAAACTTAGTAGGAAATTCTTTTAATTTTGGTGATGGCTACTTCAGGCTCTTACTACCAAAGGTGACCAGAAATTGAGAGTCTGTAATGGAAAGTGCCAGGTTTCTTCCATATACCTATGGAAATGTTTTGTGCAGAAATAAAGTCTCTCTCAGAAATATTCACAACTAACTGTGGCTAGCCGCACAGAGGTGAAACCCATGCTTCCTTGGAGCTGGGAGAGATGGTGGGGACAGCAGTGGGAGCACTGCAGGGTGCAGCTGGGAGTGAGGTGTTGGCAAATCCGACTCCACTGGCAGTCTCACGGGGGACTGAGATGAAGGGGAGCTGGGGCAGCAGCACTAATGGCAGTGGTTTGTGCCAGACCTTCGTTCATACATTTCAAGGTTTTACTGGCTGTGGCGGCTAAATCAACCACATCCTGGGAAATCATAGTACTACTTGGGGATGCACCCTTTCTCGTGGAGCAGGTGGGTAACAGGTCCCTGCGCCTTTGTGTCCACTGCTCAGGTGCACAGGGGCTGTGTCCCATGGTGGCTCTTTTGCCAGGACAAAACCATTAGACAGTGTTGATTGCAAATCTGCTCCCCCTTCTCTTCTCCATCTTGCCGCTTCATCCTGAGGAGATCTGTGGAGGCAGAGCAACCCAATTAGAGATATGGAGAAGTTTTCTGTTACCATGTACTCTACCACTGCAGCACCAGTCCCCAGGTTTTTTTGTGATCTCTCCATTGGCTTCTGCTCTCATCAGTATAAAAGTGTCGTCATCAACTGCAGCAAACTGCCAAAGCAGGGCAGTCTGGACAGCCAGCTCTCCGTGCTGTCCGGACTCTGCACTGCATGGGTGCAGTCAGACAACAGCCTTGCTGCTGAGGGCTGGATGCTCGAAGCACTCACAGCTGACAAGGAGAAGTTCAAGCACAAGAAGTCAGCCTCTTGTGCTTGAATAACCCCAGGATGACATGCTGGGTGGAGGGTCTAGAGGATCCTCTTTGCTCAGATAGTTTTGAAGTCAGTGGTGACACACTTTGGCAGAGGTGGATTGCACTTGTGCTGGCGTTTTCAGAAGTGCCGATCCGTGTGTTTTGAGTGCCAGTGCCCAGGCAGGCAGGATTTGGACACACCTGCCTGCCCTAATGGCTGGAAACACCCTGACTGCAGCACGAATGCTCCGGAGCATTGAGCAGCGGGCAGGTCAGGAGCCGAGCGTCCCGGAGGATTTACCGGTACGAAGGGCCAGAGCACACCAGACACGTGTGAACACCGAGATGTGAAAGCCCCCCGGGACAGGGACACCATCAACTGCCTTGGCTGCTCTGTGATTGCTACAGATCTCGAAACCACCCGCCGGGGCCCGTCCCGCCGCCCCCGTCCCGCCCCGAGGGGAGCCCTGCCTGCGCTGCCCTGCCCGTTCCTGCCCTGCCCGCTCTGCCCACCGCCCGTTCCTGCCCGCTCTGCCCGCTCTGCCCTCTCTGCCCGGCCCGCTGCCTGTTCCTGCCTGCTTGTGCCCTGCCCTGCCCGCCCACGGGCGGCTGGAGCTGCCGCCGGCGCCGCCCCGGTTGCCCCTGCAGGAGGGCGGCGGGCAGAGACGCGCCGAGCCCGGCCCGGAGGCAGCGGTGACTGTCACAGACTCGTTCGTGTTCCCACGGCGCCCACCCGTGACCAAACCCGCACTAGCAGCAGGTGCCTGTGCACAAGGAGGCGGCGGGACAGAGCCGGTGACCGCGGCTCGCAGAAATCGCGGTTTCCGTTCCCGCTGCAAGCTTGGGTGACCCTGTGCAAGGCGCTTCTGTTATATCCTGAAAATCGGGAACTGTCTTGCTCTCTTGGCCTTTATATCTATTGAGCATTTAATTAGGGACTCCTATTAGCTATGGCTGGGTAGACAGGACATCAGGTACATAATGTTAACTCGGTCCAATGGATAATTCTGGGGTACAAATTATGTAGACTATAAACCTCTGCCTAGAAAAAAATGACATAGGTCTGGGAAAATAAAATTGCTTTCCTTAGAATAAATCCAAAGTTTTCCTTACAATAAATCCAAAGCCTCCACCATTTTACACAATTTATGTTCAATGATCACAAATTCAATGTGTCAATTTGCTATTTTTTCTGAAAGGACCAGAAGCCCAATATATACCAATAGTAGTTGCTCTGTTATTTGTGAATGATCATTTCCAATGTTTTTCTTCCTGGTCCTTTAAAGAAAAACACAAGTAATTAATATTTTATGTACGTGCGTATGACTCCTGCAAATTTAAACAGGATTAATAACTCGTTTGTCTTCATCTGCTAGAGAATCTGCCAGGAATATGCATTGGTGTTGCTCTTGTTCCTTCTAGTGGCCAATGCCATCTTTTGATCAAGGAGACAATTTTTAACATGACTGGACTAATATTTCCGTTTATGCCAAGAAGATTTTTCCGTTTGAATTGTTCTTGAAAGCAACATCACTGGGCTTTTTCAAAGGCTCATGAAGTGATGCAGCATGCTGACTACAAGAACGTGGTTTGCCTGTAATTTACATCTGATGGTTATAAATAACATTGTCATGGTCTCTACAAGAATAGAAAGCACCTTCTTTGAGTATTTTCCTGCTTTGATCTCCTGTATTCACATCCAAGTTTATACATCTGACTAAAGTAGCAATATAAATCTGGGAAAGCATTAATATACATCAGATTAACAGTATTTTCAACTAAATGAAGTGACAACAAAAAAATTTCCAGAACTACAAGCAACAAAATCGAATGTACGTGCAAAATGACTTTATGGGAAGTTCAGGTGAAGTCAAGTGAAAATTCAATTCTGAAGGATGTTGAGTATCTAGAAATTTGGTAAGTTACAGCAGAAGCCCAGGAGTAATCTTTTTGTAATTCCAGGATTTAGGGAGTATGGACCTGTGAAGTCTAAGTCAGCCAGTATCACTTTTGTCTCTGCTCCTTAAGATATCTCGTTTTCTGTCTGTTTGTGCCTACTGCTCACAGTGAAGTTTTGGGTAAGCAAACCTGCAATGTCTGACAGACACTGCAAGACTTCAATCACCTCACATTTGTGTGCATTACAGTTTTATGCATTTTGTTGACATTTTAGAAGGGCACAGGTGGTGCATGTGGGGTTGTACAGGAGGGGCAGCTTGGGCTCATAAGGGCCCTGTTTTCTGAGAAATACAGCGCTGCACCCTGGAGTGCAGGTGATGCCGTGCTCTCCAGCTCATCTGGGTGGCCAGTGCGGGCAGGACTGACAGTCCCTGCTGTGCGGTGACACTGACCTGTCTGAGACAGGGTGGTTGTGTCGTGGCAGGGCTGATGTACAGGGCTCTACACCACCATTCGCTGGAGCAGTCATGCACAGGGTCTTGCCACATCTGCTGCTAACCTCCAGCAAGATCTTGTGCATGGAAATCCATCTTCATTTTTCTGACTACGCTTGCCAACACAACACTGTCCCCAGCACATGCCTTCAGCAAGCCACAGTGCCTGACTATATCTTGTCCTGCTGCAGTGGGCTTCTCCGAGGAGCAGGCAGGGGGATAGAAGGGAGCGGTGTCAGCACCACAGCCCATCAACCTGGCAGAGACCCTCGTCACACTGGAGCAGAGAGGAGAGCTCAGGGACTGAGCAGGGACTTGTCTTTCCGGAGAAGCATCCCTTTGATTTGAAACTAATCTGGATAAGGACTGAGTGTTGATTTAAAACACTGGTGCCCTTCGTCAAGGACTCTGTTAAATGCTCCTACTGCAGAAGAAACATGCTTTGGTTTTGGTGAGCTCAGAGAGAAGAGCAGCCTAAGTCACCGCCCTGGTGGGGGCAGGCAAGGCAGGTATAGGACTGGCTCACCGGTCTTTCGGAACCACTGTGCATGCTTGCTTAGCTAGAATGCACTTCAAAAAATACCAGGTCAATAGCTCTTTTCATGCTGTCACTTCCAGTTATTTAGTTAGTGGCTTTACCTCCCACTCTAGTATTTCAGCAGTTCTCATTTTGCTGACAAAAGATCTATTACTCTCAATTTTTTTATTTGAACACTGAATATCACAATCTTTATAATGTTCAGTTTTGCCTATGAATAGTCTTAGCAAGAAGTGTATAACTTATTACTTCCATATTTCTTCTTCTGTGCAGTTAGTCAAGGTCACTATTATGTAAAGAGAAATCTAAGCAGTTGCTAAAACGCTGAAGTTCAAAAAGTTAAAGTATTCACAGACACTAAGGAAAACAAATAACCTACCCTTCTCCTCGCAATAGTATTCATGCTGAAGTGCGGGAACCTGGTGCTTCCAGATGGATGCATTCATGCCTTCTCTTGGACATGGTGCTCACCGAAATCGGAAAGCAATCATTTTCTCCCCTGTCCACAAATGCAGGGAAATAAGCCAAGGCAGTAGCACAAAGGAAGCATGTAGCAACTATCACGACATTAATGATGACCACATCAGGCTGCTACTCAGAGTCAGCAGGGCCTGATGCAAAACTCAGGGTAGCTGCTGGCAGAGCTCGTTTTGCTATTCTGGGCTTTTGCAATCCAAACCTAAACACCTCAGAGTCATACATACCAGTCAATACTTTTCTGTTGCCCATGTTGTTCCACCGCTCCAGTTAAGGAGCCCATGTCTGAAGAAATTAAGGAGATATTACTTTGCTGTGAGGATGCCTATAGATTCACGGACATATTTTATAACACGGATTTGTCTTTTGCCCTGTGCATCAATTGCCCATCACCTTACCTCAGGCACCGTCCTATCATTTTCCTTATTTTTACCTTTTCATTATCAAAAGAAGATTATGGAGCAGATACTCCTGAGTGCCATCATGCAGCACATACAGGGCAACCAAATGATCAGGCCCAGTCAGCATGGGTTTATGAAAGGGAGGTCCTGCTTGACCGACCTGATCTCCTTCTATGACAAGGTGACCCACTTAGTGGATGAAGGAAAGGCTGTGCATGTTGTGTACTTAGGCTTCAGTAGAGCCTTTGACACTGTATCCCACAGNCTCAGTCAGTTTGCACTTGACACCAGGTTGGGTGGGAGTGTTGATCTGCTGGAGAGTGGGAAGGTTCTACAGCAGAATTAGACCAGCTGGATCATTGGGCTGAGGCCAGTTGTCTGAGGTTCAACAAGGCCAAGTGCAGGGTACTGCACTTGGGTCACAACAACCCCATGAATGCTACAGGCTTGGGGAAGAGCAGCTGGAAATCACCTGGTGGAAAAGGACCTGAAGGTGTTGATCCACAGCTGCAGAATATGAGCCAGTGTGTGCACAGGTGGCCATAAAGGCCCCCAGCATCCTAGCACTCATCAACAGCAGCATAGCCAGCAGGCCCAGGGCAGTAACCGTCCACTGTCCTCGGCGCTGGTGAGGCCCAAACTCAAACCCTGGGGTCAGTTCTGGGCCCCTCACGACAAGAAAGCCCTTGAGGTGCTGGAGAGAGTTCAGAAAAGGGAACGGAGCTGGTGAGGGGCTGGAGCACAAGTGTGATGGGAGCGGCTGAGGGGCCTGGGGGGTTCAGCCTGGAGAACAGGAGCTGAGGGGAGACCTTCTGATCTCTGAACTGCCTGAAAGGAGCTTGGAGCCAGGGGGTTGGGCTCTGCTCCCAAGGAACAAGCACCAGGATGAGAGGAAAGAGCCTCAAATTGCACCAGGGGAGGCTGAGGTTGGATCTTGGGAACAATTTCTTCCCCAAAGGGCTGTCGGGCATTGGAACAGGCTGCCCAGGGCAGCGGTGGAGTCACCATCCCTGGAGGGGTTGAACAGATGGAGATGAGGTTCTCAGGGACATGGGGTGGTCACAGGGCTGGGTTAATGGTTGGACTCGATGATCGTGAGGGTCTTTTCCAACCTAAATGATTCTGATTCTATGAGTCTAAAATCTCTGCCAAAGGGAGAGTGGAGGGGCAGAAGACTAAGAACAGCTGCCCAATAAACACTTCTCTTCACCTAGTATTCTCCCTTTGCTTTTGTGTGGTTTCGCCATTCTACGGATTAGGAGCACGAGCTCCTTAATCAATAAGCAATGTCTCCCTTTCCCCTAACAACCTCTCTTCTCCAAAATGAACAGAAAAAGCCCACATTTTTACGTTCTGCTATTTCAAAGCTAGTTTATTTAAATATTTTTTAAAATTAAAACAATAATAATAATAATAAATTATAATTATATTAATAGATCTTACTATTAGGCTTGTAGGAAACAATTAAAGATAGCAGGCTTTTAAGAAATAAAAACCTCCACCAACTAAAATACAGCTCTCAAAGTTTGTGAACTGCATAGCAAAATGTTCACGAAACATAATGCTCAACAAGACATAGACCCACTTTATTCCTGTCCTCTGGCTCGAGGCAGGCAGTTCCTTTGTTCATAATCAGTAATTTTAGACTGAAATATGCTGCATTTGATCTCAGGTTTACACCCCCATGAATTTATTACAGGAAAAATAGGTGTGACATAACAATGGCCAAAACACACACACAGGCTCCTCAGAGCACCCACCAACAGGACCTTTTCCTAGATTTTCCTGCCAAATTCGTGCCAAAAGGGATCTTTAGACTCATCACAAAGTCTAGGGAGACTTGCTTAAAACCTTGCCCATCTTGCCAGTGCCAGAGCTATTGTGGTGCCTGAAGAATCTCTGTTGGCCTTGCTCTCCTCTTCCTTACTGCATCCTTCCTCCTCACTTTATGTTTATTCCTTTCACCAACTCCTCACAGGAGGAACTGCTGATGTTTCAGGAGCCTGGTGGCAAGCATTCTCACCAGCAGCCACCACCGTCCTTGGGGAGGACCACACTGCGGAATCCCTATGTGTGAAGACCTAGTGCTGCCTGGGAGGACCTGTGTGGACTTTAATTAGCAGTGACTATCTCTGAACAGCCTAAGATTAATGTTTGGTGTGGAAGAACACTCATTATTTTGACTCCAATAATTAATTTTTCATTGGTTGCACTGCGTAGTACATAAAAAGCACAACTCATTTCTTATTGTCTACCTGGATCTGAGGATTGTATTACAGAACTCCGGATTTGTTTAAGTAGTATTCAGGGCAAAAAAGAAGAAATGAAAGCACTGTACGTTTTTCCATTAATTGTGAAGACACGGTGTAAGAGATTCAGATATATTTAACATTATGATGCCCCCAACTCTCCTGGGAAAAAATAAGGTCATTCAAACAATGTCACTTAGTCAGTGTGGTGTTGTTATAGAGCCGTGTACTGTCGCTTTCCAGGTGTTACTTGGTGGTGAAGTTACAGGCTTTTTGAATTACTTGTAGGCTTTTAAATACATAATTTACAAGGTATATGCTAAGCGTGGGAAGAATTGCCATAGAGAAAAGGAGACTGCTACGTTTTCCCTTTTCTTTATGAGGCAACTCAAGTGTCCAGATCTACGCGATTCAGACTCCCTGGGCTGCATTTTCAGAGCTGCCTGAAAGCAAAATTGGAAGTCGTCTCAGAGGGGCCAGGATCTGGGGCTCTCAATGGGATGCAGAATTTTCCCAAAGCACAAAAACCAGTGCAGAAAATGCGAGTTGCTGCCTGCTTCCAGTATTGCACTGAAGTGGAAAATGCTGCCCAAGAGTGATGGCAGTTGTGCGTTGCTGCATTGGGCCAGTGCCCCAAACGTTTTTGAGACTGCTCTAAGTTCCAGAGTCACCTGCTGTCATTGTAGAGGTCTGTGGTGGTCAGGACCACAGTGGTGCCTGACACATGAGCAAGGGAGCTGCACGAGCAAGAGTGTCCTCGGACAAGTGATTTATTTTCTGTGAGTTAAGCGTCAGGAGCATCTGGTCTAATACAATTTGCATCTCTACCTGCACGTGATGTGTACACCACAAATGTTGGCACAGATAACACTGGTGTTGCCTGTCAAAGAGAGGACTGAGCATTTAGCATCCACCTCAAGATTTCTGAAGATCAGATGAACACCTTCTTATCTCCTGCAGGTGTGTTCGGTCTGAGCCAGCTCCTAAGGCACAGTGTTACCTGTGGGAAATGGTTTGACTGAACAACACCCCCACCAGCTTTGACTAAACACTTGTCTTTTAAACTTCTGCAGTGGGAAAGAAATCCTGCAATGAGAGGCTCTCCAAACATGCTTTGACAGCACTGTTTATACACATCAGCACCCAAGCGTCTTTGCAAATCAAATGCAACCTGCTCAACTGCTGAAAATACATATTGAGATGTTTTAAAACTTCATCCTCTAAGCTGTTGTGGAAAAGTAGGGTGGGAACCTTTTAAGAATGTGGCTTCAGTGCTACGTAAAGAGACAAATCAAGAAGTAGAGGTTGGTGAAAGCCCAGGGAGGGGTAGGATAGCAAGGTCCAATTACAAATGCACTTTTTATAAATCTGGTTTCCCAAGATTAATGGGAGATAGAACAAAATGATACTGGCATGCCAAAACAAGCTAGATCCCAAGAGTCCAGAGCCTAGCTTAAAAAACATCACATTTTATGGAAAGAAACCAATTTTATGGAAAGAAACCACTTGGCTTTCTATGCTTTCTGGGTTTATAAAATCAGTGATAAATTGAACTGCTAACTCAGTTATCTGAAACACTTCAGAGACTAAATGTGGACACTTAATATGGATAAAATATGGAGTGGAAGTGCTGTCATTTCCCTTGGGAACTTGAGAGGCATTTGGCCAGGTCACATTTTTACCCTGCTAACAGAGACAGCACTAAGGACAAGGCCAGGAAGGAAAGACAAATCAGGCTGAGGACACGGTGCCCAATAACCTTCCCTGCAGCAGGTGCAGCCACACAAGGGCAGGCACTGGTGCACAAAATCTTCAGAAATAAATAGCGTTCATTTGGACCCTTACAGCATCCAAAAGAAATGTAATGAAAGTGGTGACGAGATGTATCTACTGCATCTCAGCCATCAGTACATCTGAGACATCCACCCTGAAGCAGGTGGACCTCTTTGATGATGATGGATGAGAGCAGTGACAGCTCTCAAGGGACACATGGGAGCTGGCAGTTGTGTGACAAGCGATGACTTCCCTAGAAGGGACTTGACAAGGGCAGAGCATTCAGTTTATCTGCAAAGTTTGGGTTTCTCTGGGCTCTCATTTGCCTACAGCTGTCTGAGTGGTATGGTGGGGAACAGGCAACAGCATGGAACAGCAAGAACAGGCTTTAAAATCCCACTTTTGTTGTTTCATTGCTGATTGACATGTCACTATAAGAAGGGAAGAGTAGGAGTTGATTCGAGTTGCCCAGCAGCAGGCAGCTGCTAATTTTTCTCCTTGTCTTAACAAACAAATTGAGAAGGACCAGCCTCAAACCTGTCCTGGACAGGGTCTCTTATTTGCAAAATTCTTGATTGCAATAACTTCTATAGCCTGGTGCAGAGCTGGAAGCTAACAGTGTTTCAACCATTCAACTTCATCTCGGAGCCATTCAGGAGACCTCACATAGAGGGAAGCTGGAGGCTGAGGTAACCCTGGGATATGGGAGAGATATGGAAATTAAGAGTGACAATAATATCACCTTTTGGCTTTAAGTTGCAGATGAACTCTCAGAAACATTACCTTTAAAAAGAATGAGGAGGAATACTTAGCTGGGTCCTGTCACAAAACCAACGTCTTTCAAGCTTTTCTTCACTCAGCTACATCCAATTCAATCCACCTGTATGAACGGCTTTGTGGTTTTGCAGCATGTGAGCAAATATGTGAATTGTGGTAACCTCCAGTTCGCTTTACAACTTCTTTGTATTTGGAACTTTGCTGGACTTTGATGCACTGGAAAGCTAAGCAAAAAAATGCATAATCAGGAAAAAACAAGTCTAGCTTACTACTCCCTGACTCTTCCAGCCCTTGCATGGACCTCTCTGTGCAATCAAATCACGGATGGTTTATGTGTTTATGTGTAGGAAAAGGCAGAGTCTATCCTGAGGGATAAGCCTGGTGGCATTACTCATCCCTTCCCTTGTGTTTGCTTCAGAGGCAGGCAAACGGGCTTGGGTCCCAAGCCATGCAGCTCAGGCTTTGCAGAGAGAAGCATGGAGCCCTAAGTCATGGCATGGCAGGGAACAGAGTTTTGAAAACTGGTCTCCATCACTAACCTGAAACCAATTATACCTTGTTGCACTCAATTGAAGTATTTTGCAGGAAGAGACAAAGCCAATTTTGTGTTGATTACTTACAAAAAAGTTAATGATAGTCTATTGAAAACAACAGAAAACTGAGGATGTGTTAAGTATCATGGGGTTATTTTGACTTTTGTAGATTCACTTCAATGACTGCTAGGAGGACTGGAGTGGGACAAAAAGAGCGATGGACCTATTTTAAAATCTGTTTGAATTTCACTGAAAACTTTGTAATTTATTTGGGCAAGAATACCCATGGATAATTCTGGACTCAGTCTGGATGGTGAGAAGGCTGGAACTCTGCAGTGGGAAACTGATGTTTAAGCACTAACCCAAAGATCATGTTGTGCTTCATATTGCCCCACATGCCTTTTGCGTTACTGATCCCACAGTCTGACGTGCTGGGGCCAGCAGCTTGAAGGTTCCTTAGCATCATGTCTCGGAGTCTTGTGGCATCACCTCAAAACACGTTTAATAAATGGAAAAAGAAAGCAAGTTGCAGTTATTTTTAGCTGTTTTCTGTCATGAAAGGCCCAAGGGAAAAAAAAAAAAAGGAAACGAAAGTATCTATGCTTCGAGTCAAAGACAATTTTTCGTTTCAAATATGACCATTTTCCAAAGACTTTTCTTTAAGCAATGAAAATTAAAAACAAAAAGATTTTGAGCAAAAATTCAAACCATTTTTCATTACAAGGCCTCAGTGAGCTATTCTCTAAGCTTTTTGACTCATGGTTTCTCTTACTTGGCAGTACACACAGGATCCTCCTGGGAGAGGACCCAGGACCTCTGGTGTTCCTCCTATTGTGCAATACGAATGATCTGTTTATCAATAACTCACTAACGGGAGAGCTCTCAAGCAGCAGCTGTCGTTGTCCTTGTGGGTGGCCGTAAGCTGCAGTAACCCCAAAAGGAACACGTGTCATGCACTGAGGTGCTGCACAAGACTACAGCACAAAGGGGTCCAGGACTTGGTGGTCTAAAAACCACTCCTTGCAGACCTCCCCAGGTGGAAAAACTACTTAGTGCTCATCCGATCCCACGTACCAGGGCTGATCGGAGTCCAGACACTAGTTCTCCTGCTTGCCAAGTGGAAATCCAGAGGGCAGCCCCTTATTTAAATAGTACCTCTTATTGGAGTGTGCACAGGCGTGTCCCCTCAGTAAGACTCTTCTCTGAAAATTCACCCAGGCACAACCTGTGACTTTGTGGCAGAGGCACTTGACCCCCCCCAGCCAAACCAGAGCAGTTTGGTCCAGGCTCCAGAGGAGATAAGGGCCTAAGCTGCAGCCAGGCCAAGAACTCCTTCCATGAGACCCACAGGGAAGCAGAATGGCAACTGAACACTGGTGGCTTGTGAGTGCGGGGAGTCTCATGCAGACCTTTCCTACTGTATGCAATTCAACTGCGAGTCAACCACTTTATTCTATAAATACGACAGCCTGGATGAGCCCACTTTGAGCTCTCCCTGCTAAATGAGTGAGCTGTATGGCAACGGTTTTTCTACTCACAGGTCAATGAGTGAGCCAAATTTAAGTTTAATATTAATTATTTAGCTTAAGTAAACGCACACTAAATATAATGAATCATTTATAAGGTTGTATGATTTTTAATAAAGTCTCTGCTTCATGCTACTTAGTAAGCTAGAATTGCTGAAGTCTTAAGCTGTAAAGTTCTGCTCATATTTACCAAAAGCAACTACAAACTACACTGAAGACTCGCAAGATAAGGTCCAGTTTGCACTTTGCTGGGAAGAATGGAACTGACTGGGGAAAAAATAACTATTCCAAAGCTGACGCAGAGACATTACACACATCTGCAAAACAGGGGCTGTTTTGTACTTTGCTGAGAAGAAAGGATTTTTTCAGACAAAACAGTATCTGGAAGACTATGGACCATAAGCAATGTCTACAGCTGAACGAAACAAAGGCACACTGAGATCAGTGAAAGAATCCAATGAGAAGAAGACTCCAAACTGAAATTTTGCTGTTGGACTGAATCATGGTATGAGTGGTCTGTAAAGATGTAAAAGTCTATGGTTTTCTATACTTACGTTGGAAATCTGCACAGGTACTCCGCTCAAGCCAGACCTCCTGCTATTCTACTCTATTAAATTTTCTTTTCTGAGATTTTTTTTTTTCCTGAAAGTCTGCTCTGCAACCGGTTATCAGGCCTTGCCTGAAAGTTTGCCTTTGGAGCTCTAAAATACAGACTCTGGAATGAATGGTTATCAGGGATGAAAGACGCCCGAAAAGTTTGCTTCATGAACGGGTACAGGGTCCTGGAGAGAAGGTCAGCAGCATTCAGCTTGGCATGTTTCCCCCGTGCAGTATATAACAGAGTAAACCCGCCACCAAAGTCTTTTAAGTTGCGCTTTTCTTTGAGAAATCTAAACATTGTTCTGCAGTAAGCAGAACCCCAGATTATTGCCCCACAACAGAATTTGCATGCCCAGAGGAGGCATGGCCTCTGCAAGCTGATTAATGGAAAAGGAGCAAAATCTATGAGCAAAATCACTCTTTAGCGCTTTAGGATCAACAGTTTTGGGGCTGTCTCTGCTCACATTTAGAAAACCCTTCTCTTTTTAGAGCTCCATTTGCAGAGGGGCTGCTCCATGTGCCACACTGGGCTCATGCAGAGATTGTGACTTTGCCCCTGCTCCCTCCAGGGCTGGGTTTGCTGCTTTGCTCTGTGAGTGCTGCCGCTTTGCCTGGAATGACCCAAGCTTCTCCTGATGCTATGTTCGGCTTTGGGGATTTCTGCCCACGCCCTTGAGAAGAGCTTTCTCTTGTGCTGGCCTGGTGGTCAGCGCATATTCCTTTGTCCCACAGAAATGCTGGTTTTTAATTACCTCCTGCTTTGTTCTCTGTTTCAGTCATAAAATCATAGAATAGTTTGGGTTGAAGGGACCTTCAAAGCTCATCCAGCTGAACCCTCTGCCATGAGCAGGGACATCTTCACCAGCTCAGGTTGCTCAGAGCCACATCCAGCCTGGCCTGGGATGTTTCCACTGATGAGGCACCCACCACCTCTCAGGGCAACCTGGGCCAGTGTCTCATCACCCTCAGGGGCAACAATTTCTTCCTCATGTCCAGCCTGAATCTGCCTCCTTTAGTTTAAAACCATCATCCCTTGTCCTATTGCAACAGGCCCTGCTCAAAAGTCTGTCATATTTCTTATGGGCCCCTTTGAAGCCCGGAAAGGCCGCACTAAGGTCTCCCCGGAGCTTCTCTTGTCCAGCTGAACACCCCAACTCTCTCAGCCTGTCCTCCCAGCAGAGCTGTTCCAGCCTCGGATCATTTCTGGGGCTCCTCTGGCCCCTCTCCAGCAGCTCCATGTGTGTCCTGTGCTGAGGACCCAGAGCTGGACCAGCACTGCAGGGGGGTCTCACCAGAGCAGAGCAGAGGGGCAGGATCCCCCCAAACCTGCTGCCCATGGGGCTGGGGATGCAGCCCAGGGCACCATTGGCTTCTGGGCTGCGAGCGCACATGGTGGCTCACGGCCAGGATATCCAGGTGCCTTCGAACTAAAGCAGCTTTTATGTTACGTTACTTCACATGTGCAAGGATGCTGCTTCGTACACATACATGGTCGCATAGCTCCAGCAAACCATGTGGACTGGAGGGAAGGAAGGGTAATTGGACTGACCATCCTGATGCTTAAGATCAGGATTTCATGCTGGAGGATGCAAGAGAGCATTTACTGGCAATGTTTTGGTCCTACATTCAACAGGGAAGGCTGAGGGTGGGGGCAGATGTTTGCTGTGTATAAAACACTTCGCCTGTGGCTGTTTTTGCCCATTCTCCTCCACATCTGTCCTCCCAATTGCTGTTTTCAGACCAGTTCCTGAAGTTTGTGACCCCATCTTCCTCATCACTGCCCAATTCAGTATATATGAGCCAGCAGTCTAACGGAATAATATTTTCAATTCCATTAGAAATTAATCACTGAAAAAAGTAGATATATTGCTCTTAGTATAACATTTTACTGCTGCTCAGGATCCAAAACCAATTTTTTGTTTTTTCTCACTCATATTTTTCACTCGTTTCTAAAGGGAAATAATCTGAATACGGCTGAATGAATCGTAGGGTGAAAACCTTTGGGTCAGTTTTTCTGAAAACACCGAAGTTTGTCTGACTTTTGTGCTGTGCCGTTGTGGATCCCCCAGCACAAATCTCGCTGACCCCAGCCCAGCTGCAGGTGGTGAAGAGCTGAGCAGCTGGATGGTGCCCTGCGTGTCGATGGTTCCTGCGTGTGGGGTGTGGGGAGAGGATGTGGTGGAGGCAGGAGGATCCCACATCTGGTCCTGGCGTCTTCACGCAGAAACTTCCTATGACATCCACCTGCTCTTGTGGTAGAGAGGCTCCTGGTCTGAGTAACTTCTGGAGAGCAGCAGACGTGGTTGCAGGTCAGGAGAGGAACCTCCAGGAACTGACCCACTGGGTCTGTGTCTTTGTCTGCCGTTGAGTAGTATGAGTGTTTGGTATCAGCATATGGGAGGAAGATACGTCCATGGAAATGTGTACAGAGGGTACCTCTTTTGGATACAAGATCTTAATTGCTGTCAAGACTGAAGGTTCAGCATAGCCAGGCGGAGATAGAATAGGGGAAGAAAACTCCCACAGGTTAACCTGGCTGCTTGTGGGGCCGGGAGGAAAGCCCCTGGCCAAGGCAGAGAGCGAGCAGCCCTTGGGACATTGGCTGTCAGGGCTCCCCTGTGCTGTTGCACCGTTGAGGGCCCCCCCCAGTACCCCCTTCTTGGCTGGGGTCCAGGCACAGTTCCCACCTCTGGCTGCCCCCTGGTCCTTCTGTGAGGCTGCTGTGACAATAAATGCCATGGGCATGGTGAGCCCCTGAGTTTGCACTCCGTGTTTTAGCCGTGATGCTGCTCCCTCCAAGGTGGTGTTGATTTTATACCAGCTGAATATGTGTCCTAAGGTTCTCGCCTTGGTCATGTACCCTTTTAGCTTCTAATTTCTCGGATTTGTCACACACCCTGTAGATTAAAACATAGTATTTTATCTCTGAATCATTAACTTTTGTTGCTTTCTTATGCCCGTTTGGATCTTTTCCTGCTCCAGACAGCTCTCGTTATAAATAGTTCAATAACACACGTCCTCCTTATTTTAAGACTATCATTTATATGACTGGAAATATGAATGTGCAGTAAGTTAGCAGTGATGCCATAAAGAGGCTAAAATAATTAATCACTTTGCTGTAGTTAATGGATTCAAGGGCACAGGAACGCGTACATGATCTCCTGCCGCAGGTTTCAATAACCTAACCAGGAGACAGGAAAAAGCGAAGGCTTAAGTAAGCGTTTGGGATGAAAACTTTGGGGAGAGGGTGTGCGAGCACCCTCATCTACTGAACAAGGTTTCCAAATACTGGTCTGAGGATGTTTCCAAGCCCTCCAAGGACTGGCAGACAGCAGCTGGTGCAGAGGGGCGCCGGGCAGACCCCGGACCTGGCTGGTGGGTTGGAGGGGAGCAGAATGGCTTCGCCAGAGGCAATAATGAAACTAATGGAATTCCTCCAGAAAGAGGGCATGCAGCATGCTCAGCATGCTTTCTGTGCCATTGCCTGGTAGACGTCCAAAGCACAGGCATGGCGTTGCTAACTCATGGGGTATGAGAAACCTTGCCTTTGCTGATGCAGCGCCATATGAGGAATGAAACCCACCTCAGCAAGTGGGGAGACACGCTGCCAGCTGGAGCTGTGTGCTGGGGGTTTAGACGGTGCAGCTGGTCTCAGTGCAGGGGGAAAGCATCTCCTGCATTTCCTTCCGTGTGCCACATCCTTTCATTGACCAAAGTTTTCAGCTCACTGTTCTGCTCCTCAGAAAAATGTTGTCCCTATAAAGCCCTGATTGAAACAGCCTGAGAGATGCAGAAATTGGGTGGTCGAAGACTTTGGTTGAAATGGGAAGTGCAGCCAGCAATGGTTTTGTTCACCGCATGTCGGCACAGATGTAGTTACCAAGGTTGCTTATAAAAGAGGTGTTATACATCATGAAATCTGCAGGCAATGGCATGGCATGTGCTTTTCACCTCCTTTCCCAGCCACCACCTTGACGCCTGTTGGTGGCACTGAGGGGGCAGTTGCATCTGCTGCCCTGTGGTTCTGCAGGGACGGCTTGTGAGGTTTCCCTGACAAAAGCTTAACAGGGAAAAAACTCCTTCACTAAGCAATGTAGAACAGTAAGTCCAGGGGCTCAAACTCTCTCTGGGCAGACATGCCATCCCAGCTTAGGAGAATAAGTTGTGCTGATTGAAGTGAGATCTGTAATAAGAGTTGAGATAAGGCTCCGATTCAAGGCAGTTTCTTCTTAACAAGAACATACACTCACCCAGGAGATGCTCACTTCCCTAAAAAGGCTACTAGTGAGGGAGGAGAAGGGAGTTGAGGACTAAAACTATGTTTTTGGCATGCTGAGACTGAGAGGTGCAGATGTTTAAGGTTATTTTGGTGTGGAAAGCTGGAGCTCCTCAGGTTTCCCCTCTGCTCCTTCAAAGACAACCCCTAGGTACCAAAGGTCCAGACACGGCCAGAACAATCAATGGCATGAGCAGTGATGGCTGGTGATTAGCAGCTAGTTCTCCAGGCGTAAATGCTTCTCACAGAAGACAATACTGTTATTCCTAGTTAGCTCTCTTTCTCCATCTTCAGCCTGGGGCTGAACTGGTGTTCAACATGACTGAGCCCTGTGTGAAATTAGGCCTCTGAGTGCCACCTCTGCCCTTGCTTGCCAGATTTCGACCAGCTCCTGCAAGACAGCACATGCATGCTTTCTGAGCCTCAGGAAAGCCTTTGCGCAGTCCCTAGGACAAGGATATCACCAAAAGAGAAACTCGTCTGAAACATGGTTTTATGATCGTTGCTGAAATTTAGTCCTAAAGCAGAGGAATTGGTGCATGGGGGTCACAGGAGAATGCCAAACCCAGAGATAACGAAGGAGCACGTAGACAGAAACGTTTCTACTGACTCATTATGTGACTTGTCAGGGTTTGATTTTCCTTTGTAGGACCAACTTTTCCCTTTTTCTTTTTTCTCAAAAGTATTTTTTTTCCTGTCTCTTTTCCAGTCCACTCAGCGCTGAAGCAATGAGAACACTATCACGGATTGCAGGCAGGTCAGAGAGGGCAAATTACTTGCCAAAATAGTCTCTCTGCGGGGTCTTATTGGTGTTATGTGCTAAGTTATGTGATAAGTCAAAGTTAGCGTTGCATAACATTCTCCCAGTACTTCTTGTAACTGTTTTTGCAGCACATAGGGTGATTCACTTTCTGCAATGCCGCTGCTGTTCTATTCCTGCTGAAATTTTTCAAATACATTTGTTAGCTTTTAGGTTGCTGCTTCCTGCTTCTTGTTCCTGCACTAAACACATGCCTGCTTCCACTTGATCGTATTCCTCTCATTTATGGCTAAATGCAGGTTCAAGAGAAGAGTGTCTTGCTTACAGTCATGGAATTCATGCCGCTTTAGATCTTTGGATCGCAGAAATGTCACTCTGAAATCCCTGAAAAGGATGAAATATTTTGACCAATACTTACTGAACCGAGAGGCCTAAACTGTAGTGTTTGTAGGACCCTTCTGACCCTGCATTTGGACCTGTGAGCCGATTTATCCTGGATGAAGGTCAAGTCAGTGTGCGGTGGTGGCCCTTGTGGTCTGGTTCTTCAAGGTCAAAGGCAGGCTTGAAGGTTTTCTGCTGACAGCACTAGGACTTGGTGGTGTGACCAGTGAGGAGGTGGCAGGCTTCAAGATACCTTCATTACTCAGCATTAAAAAAATAATCTCTTGGTATTTCGTCCTTCTTCCTTCTGATGGAGATGGTTTTGATGAGATTTTTGCATCCTCGCCTTGAAAGACAGCCTTCTGGTGGCATCACCGTTGATGAAGTTGTTCTGTTTACCCAGCGTGGTGGCTCAGCCACACGTATGTTGGTTATGGAATGCAAAAGCATAAAAACAGTTAGGAGGCTAACCAGGCGATTGCAACTTCTCTTGATTTATAAAGAAAAAAAAAAAAGTGAGGATGCATTTCTGATAGTCTCCGATAACCATTTCCCTATGAGTATCAACAGCAGCTGAGGGCCACATGATGGGCATATGCAGGTCCACGATGCCAAAAGCAGGGCTTGCTTTGTTTGTTTTAGGTGCTGTGACAACAGGAGCCTTCCCTTCTTCCTTTTTATATCTGTTTCTCTGTCCACTGCTCCGCTGCTCCAGTGATGCGTCTCCTTTCTCCAGCAGCACTTCCCTCCCCTGTGCATCCGTGAGAGGCACCAGCAGCCGCATGAACCCGTAGATGCTGCCCCGTGTCCGTGTTTGCTGTTTGTACACTCCTGCACTGCTAATACACCCCTGCAGTTCCAGGGAATACGGAAAGGCAGAGCATTATTGAGCAAGGATTCAGATTAAAGGACAAATGTAGTTGGCCAAAGTGAACAATTATGTGAAACAAAGGGAAAATAACGGCTAAAGATCTTTCATTGCAGCCAGCTAATTATCATGAGTTCTGGACTTAACTGTTCAGGCATAGAATTAAAAACCTTAATTATATTGTCACCTTTGTCTCTCAGCTCCCATTGCCCACAGATGAATCCATTTACTGTAACTGCTGCTGATGGGAAGAAATTGATGGCAGTCCCAGTGAGGTGAGAGAGAAGAGCTGGAAAAAAAATAAGTGAGAGGCAACATGGTGATGGCTGTGCAGCTCGGTGACAAGTAAATTCCAGAACACTATAAATTAAAAATACTTTTAATGAGACAAATACGGGTTTGATGGATTTCATGCTTTCCTTCTGCTCCCTCCCGCTTCCCACGCTCTTGCTGCCACCAGTGTTGCCTTTTTCATTTTAAGTCATGCCTCCTGTCAGATCGTTCTCCCCGCTCTGCTGCCAGCTCCCAGGAGAGACTCGTCTGTACCCTCACGAAATCTCCAGTGCACTCGGGCTCCAGAGGGAACGGGTGCTGCTGGGAGGGAATGGGTGCTGCTAGACAGCCGTGGCCTGTGGTTCCTGCCCAAGGAGGGGGATTTTGCTGGTCACAAATGCAAGCATTGGATGCTTATGAGCTGCAAACCTGGCAGCCAAGCAGCATTGCGACCCCCTCCTTGCAGATAACAAAGCAGTTTGGTGCTCGTCTAAGGTCTTGCTGTTTGGTGGAAGACATTAGCTTATTTTTCTGTTTTTTCCCGTTGGTTCTCAGAATATTTTTCAAGATGTCTCAAACTGACAGTCTGTGAGCAGAGGTGCTCCTGATGAACAAAATTAAGGGGCCTTATTAGCGGTTTGCTCCCTGGGCAGCACACACGCCAGGGCCAAGACGGGTCTGCAGCAGACGGATTCGGACCCACTGCGGTGTGTTTTTTGCACATGTTGCCATAGCGACGCAGGATGAGTTAATGTGACGGAACCAGCATGCGGAGCAGAGGGCTCGCTGCGGAAGCGGCCGGTGCACATGGCTGTGTCGGAGGCGGCGCGCGTTCACGCCGGTTTATTACCCTCATGTAGCAGCAAGGCTTCCTGCTGTGGCTTTGAAAGCTGCAGCTTCAAACTCTATCCAAGCTCAGTGGTGGGGGCTGCGGTGCTGCCGCCTCGTCCCTTCAGCCGCCTGCCAGACCCTGTGTTGACCAGAGGGGCTGTGCTCGCTTTCTGCACCCGTCCTCTGCTGTGGACACCGAAATTGAGGTTTTTGAGGAGAAGTGAGGTTCCCTGGGTGGGATGCCCAAACCTCGCAGCAATGGCGATGGTGTCAAATAAAGCATCAAAACTGTCTGGTAAGGCTGCAGGATTGCTTCCAGAAAGCTTTACCAGCACCTTGCTAACTGCTCACTGCTTTGCAGTCTGCTTTCTCTGGTTATTTGTGGATTTCTTTTTTTCAATTTCCACTGCAAAGCTGCTGCAAGCATTTATTGTCTATCCTGTGCTCCTGTAGTGGATACTGACAGCTGAGCCATGTAAAATCTCATCAGTTGTTACTGCTCGACAGTTGTCTCCATGAAGCTGAAAGAACAACCTTGATCCAGGGATGTGAACGAGGTTTAGCATTACTGCTGCTAACCTGGGCCAGACCTATGGACTCGTGCTTGCGAACTCCCCTTCGGTGCTGATGCCTTCCTGGGCCGACGGAGATTTCTGGCGGCCTGGAGAAACACGTGGAGCAAACTGGGATGAGGACCTCTGGTTTGCTGCAATTTTTATTTTTTTTTTCTTTTCAAAGGGTGAAATACAAAATACAACTTTGACAGGAAAAAAAAATCCATTTTAAAAACTGCAGAAGTCCAATAGCATCTAGTTCAGGATGTGCCTGCTCATTGCAGGGGTTTGGACTAGATGGCCTTTAAAGGTCCCTTTCAACCCAAACTGTTCTATGGTTTCTATCATTTCTATCAGAAAGTTGCAATACAGCATCACAAATGGCTTAACAGAAGAAAACCTGAGAAATGTGAATGAAACTGAGGAAGTGAAAACAAATCATTTTTACCTCCTTTCAATTACATAAGTCAAATTGATTCAGTTCAATTTTCTTTTGCTTTTTGTAAGATTTTTTCTATAATGGATCAGCTCTGTAATATCTTTTGATGCTGGAACAACTGCATTTTCTGGTTGACATCTCCTATCCAGACTCCTGAAACTTTTGGAAAGTCCCTTTAGCTGTGCTTCTAAATAGAAGAAAAAGTTTTAAGAATGTTTAAATTTTTTTTTTATTGCTAAAGCAGCGCTCTGAAAGAGCAGCTCGTCGCTGCAGCGGTGTGTGAGATGTCTAGTGCTGCTGAGTAGGATGCTGTGAATTCCTCTGGACACTCTGCTGTACGAGTGCTTCTCTGTCTCTTGGGAGCTCTCCTGTCCCAGCTCATCTTTGTGGGCAGCACGACTCTTGTTCTCCGTCCACCAGCCCAACCCTAATTTGGAACTGGCACCAAAGTTGCTGCTAGGGTGACCTGGGAAGACTAAGTGTGACTATGTGGCTCAGGGCTGATGGTCAATGTGGACCCAGGTGGTTTTCTCCTTGATCCTGTCCGTGAGGGTCAAGGGCTGGAGGAGGAGTAGGTAGATCTTGCAGGTCAACAGTTCGTTATGATCCTGGTATTTGGCAACAGGGTTTTGGTGTTAATGACCATGAAACCTTCTTAGAGGACTGAGGTTTGCTTGAGGAGATGGTTTCCACGTGGCTGAGCACGGCAAAATGATCTTTTCCAACATGAATGTTGTCTACTTTGACTTCAGCAAGATTTTTGACACTGTTTCTCACAACATCCTCATAGGCAAGCTCAGGGGTGGGTGTCAAGAGGATGGACCGGACTCCTTTCAGTGGTGTCCAACAACAAGATGAGGGGCAACTGGCACAGGCTGAAAGCATAGGAGATTCCATCTGAATATGAGGAGAAACTTCTTTACTTTGAGGGTGACGGAACACTGGAACAGGCTGCACAGAGATGTTGTGGAGCCTCCTTCTCTGGAGACATTCAAACCTGCCTGATTCTGTGTAGCCAGCTTTAGGTGAACCTGCTTTAACAGGTAGGTTGGACTAGATCATCTCCATAGGTGCTTTCCAACCCAAACCACTCTGTGATTCTGCCATCTGGAGAGGCATAACCCCAACCACCAAGACAGTCTGGAGAACAACGGGCTGGAAAGCAGCTTTGCAGACCAGGAGCTCATAATCTTGGTGGGCAGAAGTTGAACATGAGCCAGCAGCACTCCCTCGCAGCAAGAAGGCTGATGGTCCCTGGTCTCCATTAGGAGATATGTCACCAGCGAGTCGAAGGAGGTGATTCTGCACTCAGCACTGGTGAGACACATCTGGAGCACTGGGTCCAGCTCTGGGCTCCCCAGAGCAAAAGACATGGACTTACTGGGCCACTGTGTAGGGCCACTAAAATGATGAGGACACTGAAGCATATAGTCGTGTGAGGAGAGGCTGGGAGAGCTGGGACTGCCCAGCCTAGCGGAAGGGAGGTCCAGGGATGATCTTGTCAACATGTATAAATATCTGATAGGGAGAAGCCAGACCCAGGCATTTCTCAGGAGTGTTCACTGAACAGGTGAGAAGGCGGTGGGCAGAAGATGAAAGAAAAGAAATTTCATTTAAACATGAGAAAAAAACTTCTTGCTGTGAGGGTGGTCAAACACTGGAACGGGTTGCTCCGAGAGGTCATGGAGTCTCTGTCCTTGGAGATACTCAAAAACTGAGCAATGTGCTGAAGGTGAGCCTGTGTTGAGCCAAGAGGGCTGGAGAAGATGGTCTCCAGAGGTGTCTGCCAACCTCAGCTACTGCGATCCTGGGGCCTTCTGGAGAAACAGCTGACAGAAGGCATGGTCCTTGAAGCCTACATCCTGCTGACCACAGTGCCATAGAATGGGAACTTCAAAAAAAACCCCTTGTGGGCACAGTTCTGCAGCAGAAATGGCCAGCACTGACAGGGTAAAGCCTTTCTCATCTGGGGGAAGTCCTGTTCCGTGTACAGCTGGAATAGCAGAAATAACCTTTCCTTGTAAAAACACCCAGAGCTACCAGGGAGGGTCACTATTGATCAACCATAGATCTCAGCTTACTAATTGCAGGGTCTTGTTCTGCACATCAATGTGTAGCAAATCCTCTTTCTTTTTGATTATCTCTATGTAATTTAGAAATAGCTGAAGATCAGATGTGGACCAGTGCACATTATTATTGCCAATATGAGTTTAAATTGCTCTCCTTGAATTATTTGGCTTTACTTATCTTCCTCGTCCTTGCTTTAATTTTTTGCTGGTTTAGGGTCAGATGCTACCATTCCCACACATGGTGAGCAGGTCATTCTTACAAGAGCAGGTCCACTCCAGTCTGTGGAGTCCATTTAGTTTCAAATGTTACAATTAGGTTGAAATGACAAAGTTTGAGAAAAGTTATCTTTGCTTCTCTGTGAACGTGCTTTACAGGCATGCGCTGGGCTTTACCTCAGGAATCTTCGCAACTTTTAAGAGAAAACTCATATGTAAAAATGCCAAAGGCAATGCATACTTGGAAGGGACTTCACCTCACCAGTCCTCAGCTGCCTGGAGATGCAGTGCCCGAGCAAAGCCAGTTGTTCCTGAACTGGGCGCCCATTCTGTGGTGGGAGGCAGCTGCCAGTGCCTCCTCCCAATCCCGTGCCCTGTGCACAGAGCTTTGTAAAAAAAAAAACTAAATTCACTGAGTTCTCCCAATTTTCATTCTGGTTCTTGAAATATATTTTGCTGTCGGGGGAAGAGTTTCTCCCTTAACCTCTAAGTGAAAACGGATGTTTTCATTTTTCCTTGTTGTGCTACGACATCTAAGTTTAACAAAAACAGTAACATATAAACTTAAGTAAAACACTAAAAGCAATACCGGTATTGCTGGTGCTTTTAAGCATTGCATTTTCTAATCTCTTTATTGCAAGAGCAAGGAAGCACCGCCTTTTAGTGACTCTACAAGTCAACTCTGCTCTTGTAGCATGGAGGGTGTTGGCCTCTTCTCTCAAGTAGCAAGTGATAGGACAAGGGGAAATGGCCTCATTTAGATTGAATTGAGGGGGCATTTAGATTGGATACTAGGAAAAAATTCTTCCCAGAAATGGTTGTTGGGCATTGGAACAGGCTGTCGAGGGCAGCGGTAGAGTCACCATCCCTGGAGGGGTTTAAAAGGTGTTTAGACGAGGTTCTTAGGATATGATTTAGTACTAGAGTTAGGTTAGGTTATGATCGAACTCAATGATCCTGAGGGTCTCTTTCAATTGAAATTATTCTGTGATTCTATGAATTTACAACTGCTGCCTGAGTGCCCTTCTCAGATCTATCAGTTCCCACTTCTGGCTGTTATGGACATCAGAGCTTTGCCCTCGGAGGTGATGGCGGGGCATTCTCTGGAAGATGCTCCCTCTGTTTCATGCTGCTGGAAGGGGTGGGTGAGCTGGAAGCCCGTGCAGTGCTGCGTGACCCCAGGCTGGGGCTGCGCCTGCAGAGACTGAACTGGATGGTGCTGGTCGCCCAGAGAAGGGGATGTTGCAGAAATTACCAGACCGAACGTGTAGCCATGTCTTGTTCATGACGAGAAGAGTATGTCAGGTTATTACCCGGCCTTCGCTAAGTGTACCAACTAATGGAGCGAGAGACATGAAAGATTTCCGTAGCCCACCTGGAATGTAATTCAAACCTACCCTGAAGGAGGTCATGATAAGTAAGATGAATTTCTGTCTTTCCTTTCCTTTGCAATACCAGGCTTTGTCTTCTAGAAAGTAACTTAAACAGTGGTAGTTTGATGATGGCTGGGTGTCTTGGTGAACTTACTCAGTCTCCAAGGGCTACAGATGTGTCAGATCTTGCAGGAGCTGGTAGAGACAGTCAGTCCTGCTTTTTGAATAAAGCTCTGGGTTTAAACACTGTAGACAAGTTAAAGCATTTTGTGAAGCTCTTTATGATGGAAACTGAACTGTTCAGTTTTAATTACGATAAGGTCATGTCACTGATGCTTCTTTAAAATCTATATTTTCCAACAAGTGTTCTTCTAGCTTTCTATACTGCACTCATTACTACCTGCAGACAAAATGATGGGACATCAGCCTGTAAGAAATTCCCTGGAAACAAGGGCCAGATCAAAGAACTTCCATTTTTCTCAGATCAAAGGATTTGTTCTGTGTCTGCAGATACGCAGTCTCTTATGTCAGAGAGGATGTCAGTTGAATGAGAAAACTGAGTTCAGACTTCCCAAGCCCACAACAGTATGTCTCGGCCCCTTTTCCCAGTTCGCTCTGGCTTTTCTCCCAAGGTCTTTTTCTTTTTTAACCTCTTACTTTTCCTTTTTGGATCTGAAATGTCGTTTCCTCAAGTCTCAAGTCAGTGCTGGTTTCGCAGCACACACACCCTCTCCCTGAGACATCAGGTGTTTTTTCCTGCCAGCAAAAAGCTGTGGCCACTGTGTGTCCCAGGCCCATCTTCATTGACTTTGGAGACTTGGGGTGAGACTCTGAGCCCGCAGAAGATCAGACAAAATGAGTCGAAGGACAACCAGACTTCTTCTCTACCTCTCTGCTCTGATGCTCGAAGGCCAGAGGTGATAGCTTTCTCCCAGGGTGCTCTCTCACAAGCTGGTCCCTCTTCCTGATATTCGATCATCCTTCTGTGCCTGGTTGTTCTCCCTCAGCAAGACTGGGAGAGAAACCTTTCCAGAAAAGCACCAAACACAGCCAGGTTTGGGGCTGCCTTCCAGCTCAGCCCTTCACTTTAGTTTCCCAGCTTCTAAATAAAGCTGAATTATGGGACACTATGCAGCTCTTGGTTTTGGAAACTGCCTCTGCCTTCATGGGAGGCAAATGTAATGTTTTCTTCCTTTACAGACTGTGGGATTATCTGAGGGTTGTGAGAGTCAGAAAATCTCAGATTCTGTAAATGTTTCGAAACAGAAGGTATTTAAAAGTGTTTTTAAGAGCCTTGCACAGCAAAGTTTTAATCTAATTGATCAATTAGGAAATAAATTTTGCTGCCCGTAAAACATAACCCTAAATACTCAAAAGCAGTTACGAGCAACTCATTAACGCCCTTTTAACAGGCTTTGTGAATACAACCTGAGCACCAGAAATATATGCATGTCCCTTAATAAAGCCCTTCCTGATGACAAATAAGAGTTGCAACCCTTTGTGTTTCAATTCCCGTGCTTTAATCCCTTCAGCTGCATGAAGAGCTCCGGTAGCGGGCTGGAGAAGTTGTGTGCAGTCAACAGATGTCAGTGTGCCCATTCCCATGGAGCCGGAGCTGCATTCAAGCCCTGCTGACCACGGGGGACCAGGCTGAGCACCCAGCAGACCCTCGGTAGGTGCTGTCTCTGTCTGTGCCTGCGCCAGGGTGGGGAATACTCAGGACAGAAGTAATAAGGAACTGTTGAATAAGGGTAACCTGCTTTCTCAAAGAGTGAAAATTTTATTGCCACAGTGAAAAACTAGACCTTGTCTTCATTTGGATCAGATAAACAATCAATACTTTTAGAGACAGAATAAGAAACAAACTTTTTGCACCCTACTGTGAAAAAAAAAAAAAAATTGAAAACTGCTGGAATAAGTAATTTTGAAATATTGAAAGAAAAAGTACATGAAAAACAAAATGAGTTTACTAAAAATTGATGCACATGCAAGGTATTTTTTTCCAAAACTATAACTATTTATAAGAACAGGCAAATTAAGATGTCTGTGAAGCTTTAATCTAACGAATTATGAAAAAGTATGAAAATACATTTCCCTCCAGAATTACAGGACACAGATGCCTCTGACAACATATCTGCACACCTGGATCAGTAGTTTTTAAAGGAATTTACTCATAGCAAAGTTTCAAGAGATTTTCAAGGAGTTTGACCCTGGAGTAATTTTAGCAGCATGATCCCCGCGAGCACTGTGCGTTGTGGAGCCAGCGAGTGCCTCCTGGTGTGGGCAGAGAGCAAACGTGCAGGTAATTAGCCAAATTCTGCTTTCCCTACTGTGTGGCTAGAGATGGTGGAACCATTTTTGGTAGGACTTCCACACACGCTGACTGAGCCAGCCGCCCAAGTGGAGAGGTTTCCCCACTGACAACGCCTTGAAGCCGTGGGCACCCGACAGCCATTGACTCACGGAGAACCATGGTTGCACCCACATCCCATGGCTCAAGCGGGTAATTTCCCAGCCCTGTGCTTGCTCTTATGACCAACACTTTCCCTGCCTGTCATCTTTGCTGCCTCAAAAAAGCCATTGTGACCAGAGGCTGCTCTTACCAGCATTTTTTTTCTCAGTTTTTCATCTTCAGAGTTTCTGAAGACATTAGTACCGTGCAGGGCTTACAAGATGAATTCCGACAAAAGATAATTGCATGAATCCTTTGTAGCTGAGCGCTTACAATGCCTTGACACTGTCAGTTCCCATTTCATTCAAACGTGTGTGTCAAAGCTGCCCAGCAAACACAGGGTCACTGGGAGTGCTCGGCCAAAGCCGTTCGGAGGATTGGAGCCTGTGTGCAGTCACAGGAGTTTTTTATAGAGTGAAGGTGGGCAGACGGAAATTTGGGGACCAAGGTAGGGATGAGCCCCACATGGCTCCTAGGGCTCAGCACCATGCTTCCTGCAGAAGAAAAAACACACACACACAAAAGAAACCCCAAACCAAAACGTCCCAAGTAACGCGATGTTTCCAGCCAGAGAAGTGGGGACATGAGGACAATTTTCTGCTCCTTCAGTTGTCTCCTTTGGAAGATCCTGACCAGGGTATGTGACCAACATCCAAGGCTTTGTTTCGCTTGTGTTCAAGGCTTTGCATGGCTGTCAAGACCTGTGATATCTCCCACAACGGAAGTTTCCCAGTTTTACCCAAGTAAATATTTTTAACAAAATCTTTTGTCTGTAGACTTTTAGTGGATGTGAGTGGTCATAGACTCCCCTGCTTTAGGGTCATTTCTCAATGCTGCTAATTGATGGTTCTCCCCCTGGGAGCACAGACCTTGGTTAACTCTTAGCTTTAATGAGAACCTGTCACTATACCGTGTTTCCATTTCTTTGCTCTGGCTGCTAGCCAGTTGAATTGGATCATGAATTTTTCAGTGCATTTTTTTGGAAAACACCAATTTCACCCAATCTGAGAGCTCTTAGTATGTGTTTGAGAAATTCAGAAATTTCTGCATGAAAAACTTTAAAAAAATATTTTCAAATTTGGAATCTTCATTTTAAAACATTCCAGAGCAGCAGTTTGAGGGGTTTTTTTTGTTTGTTTTGTTTCGTTCTGTTTTTTTGAGGGAGCGTTCCCCCTAGTTCCATTATTTTTAGCTTGCCAGGTAAGCTTATGAGATGACGTTAGGTGATCTCAAGAAATACAAAATTATCATATCTGAAAGGGCTTCAGTGCCCTCGTGAAATTCCATAGTTGTGAAATGCCAATTTTCCTGAGCCAATGGCTCTGCATTGCACCTCTAGAAATAGAATCATAGAATGGTTTGGGTTGGAAGGGACCTTAAAGGTCATCTCGTTCCAACCCCCTGCCATGGGCAGGGACAACTTCCACCACAGCAGGCTTCTCAAAGCCCCATCCAGCCTGGCGTTGAACACTTTGAGATGTGCGGCATATTCAATATCGGTCTCAGTCAGGAGGATGACAAATGTTGAGGCCCTGATGTTTCCCTTAAATCAGAAATTACGGATTTTGTCCAGACATACAGCTTGCCACACTCCACCTGACGGGGATCCTGTTTGCATTAATGATGCTGATCACAACCTTCACCACCGGAGAGGAGCTGGTATGGGGCTACTCGAGTCAGTATTGCTCCTACTTCAAATAATGATGTCACTTCACCATTTAAATCTCTGTGTTTTCTTATGTTGTCTCATTATTTCCTCTTTTAAGGAGCCAGTCTCCTGCAGCCCCTTGCTGCAGCTGTGAGCCCTGATTCAAGATCCCCAGCTGAGTCCTGGTCCTCTGCTGAGCAAGCCTGGACCTGCAGTAGGACACTCTGTGGTTTTGGGGGGCTGTTTGCTTCAAATAGCGTTGCTCTCCCCTTCATGGAGCCCTTCACTGAGTCTTTGTTGTCACAGCTTCAGTGCACTACAAAGCAACATTTGGCATACAATGCCAGTCTGGAAGGAAATCTTATAACTGTGTAAGGATACAGGTAGGTATTCTCTTTTTCAAAATGCTGTTACAATTTACGATGCAAAAACAGGTCAGAAGCAGGGGAGACCCTTGGACATCCAGAGGGGGGAAAAAAAAAAAAAAAAGAAGTGCCTGAAAACTTCTAATTCTGAGACAGGGAGTTTTTAATTTAACTTGTTGACCGTCAGTCAGTTCAGCACTTCTCTGCATGTAATAAACACTAAACCAGCTAGATGCTGGGAAGAGAAACAAGTATTGTCACTCCAGGGACAGCGGCAGGTGGGAGTTTGACTGGGGCGGGTACACCTGTCAAGGCGTAACACAGGTGTCCTAAGGTGAGCTCAGGAAGGATGGAAACCTCCCACAGAGCAGAAGGGCAAAAGCTCACTTGATCTTGACTTTCAGTGCAAATACAGACTGCGAAAGTGAGGCCTCACTATCCTTCTGGCTTTTGGGGTTTTAAGAAAGAGGTGTCAGAAAAGTTACCACCGGGATAACTGGCTTGTGGCAGCCAAGTGTTCATAGTGACGTCGCTTTTTGATCCTTCAGTGTCAGCTCTTCATATCAATGTGAAGCAGAATTCGCCAGTCGTTGGATCGTTCACCCACTAATAGCGAATGTGAGCTGGGATTCGACTATTGTGAGACAGGTTAGTTTTACCCTACTGATGGTGTGTTGTTGCAATAGTAGTCCTTTTGTCTTGCATATCTCAAAAATGAGGCCAAATGAATTGTGCAAAACAGGCTGACTGCATGGGCCTTATCAATATTGGGGAACCCCCTGACGAGTGACACAAGGGCTGGTAGTATGGCACAGCGTGCAGGAACGTGGGCTTGCTGCTGCAGCCACGTTCCCAAACCAGGAGAAACTGTGGCATTGGAACACCCACATCAAGGACAGCAGCAAAGGTATTTAAGTGACTCAGAAGTATAAATCCAACAGCTTGTCACCTGGCTGCGGGGTGTTGTGCTTCCAGCTGTGTTAACAGCTGTGAGATGCAACAAGGTGCTGATACTTGCAGCCAAAGCCCAGCTCCGCCCTCCTGAGCTGCAAATCTGCCTGTCCCTGGATCCATCACTCTTGTAGGCCCTGCAGAAAACACCGTTCTCCCACGGGCACCCCTCTCTGGTGGGCACCCCTGTCTGGTGGACACCCTCTCCCTGTGGGCACCCCTCTCCAGCGGGCATCTCACACCCACAGCCGGTGCCCCGGTTTGCAGCGCCCAGCGCCTGAGGGCAGGGATGCTCGGCTGCGTGGAGAGCCAGGCCTCAGTGTGGGGCTGAGCAGGGCAGGAGCATCACTGAGACCTGGCTGAGAGCGAGCTGCAGGGCGCAGGCGTGGGGCTCCAGCTGAGGCAGGGGCTTGTGCACAATGGAGAAAAAAAACAGAGAGAAGGAGGAGAAAAAAAAAAGGTGGGGGGGTTTTCCATCAGCTGAACTAACTGTTATGCATCTCTCTAGGAGGCTGAAACACAATGTGTCAGTACAACTCTCCTGTGCTTTCTCCTCGAAGCCCAAGAGAGTGTCTTCAGCGCAGCCGCTAACTCCGACCTGCTGGGACATGGAGTGGAAAAGCAAAATCAGTTCAAGCTGCACCTGCAGCCTCATGTTCATGCTGCGTAACCTCCCTTCTCCTCAGACCAGCACTGTTGTCCTCATCCCAGACAGCGTCAGGGAAGGCAGGGGTGTGAGGAAAGCTGCTGCAGGTCTGGATCCTCCTGCTGCCCAGCTCCCTGGCCCTGCCGGCAGCACCTGCCCAGGCTGCCCAGACACTGGCTCCTGGGTCCTGCTTCCCAAAATGATGCTGTCGGACTGGTGATGGGAGTGTTGACACCTGCAGCAGGTGTTTCGGCTTGTTTGGCTCACAGGCACCCCGGGACTGGTGTGTAATTGCTGGTTTCTTGGTTCAGTAAAATTTGGAAAAACAGGTAGAAGAAACACAGCTCTCCGCTTTTCTCTGCTATCATATTTTGTCAATTCATTAACTTTACTCTCTCCCTTGCCTACCTCCAGTTAGCTGTTAATTTCAGGTGCTAAAAATGTAATTTAGTAACTGCTTGAGACCAAGAGGGAGAATATAATTCACTTCTCTGCCTCTTAGGGGACCTGTACATAAAGTAAATGAACCCAGACTTGCAGTTATATAAAAGTTGGTTTTAGTAGGGGAAAAAATCAGTATAAGCAGACAACTGGCAAATTCAACTATCAAAAATTACGAGCCCTAATGGACTCAGTCAAAGACACTCTATCTACAGTTGAAAGGCCTAGGAATTTGTCAACCAGGCATAATTAGAACTTGATGAACTGCTGTGAGGCAGCAGCATAATGCATGCAACTCTGTGGCCTTGATATAAAGCTCTTTCCCTTCCCCACTGAGTCCCTCCTGCATCCTCAGATTTATGCAGCGGCTTGGCCATGGGCAAGCAAAAGGAATGGTTAAGAGCTGACAGAAACGCATTCTATGATAACTCCAGGTTTAACCCAAAAAGAAGGAAAATCTATGGATGCCTATTCAAGCTGAAACTCTAAGAAATCATTAGTAAGCCAAGTTCAATGATGATGACAAAAGAAATTTAGGGATGAAATGGAATTATTGACATTTGCTTAAATTTGCCGGTTTCAACAGCACAGGAAGATCTGCGCTGGGCAGCTTGCATTGGAAAATACACTTCAGGGGTTGCACACAGAGGTGGTCTGGCAAGTGTTGAAACAGCAGACATGGATTGATCCTCTGCCTGCATGGGCTGTGCTGAGCTCGCCTGGTCTCCTGACTCAATGCGATCCAGTCCGTTGGCCCAAATTCTCACTGCCCTTACTCAGATCGATGAGGGCACTCTTGTGCTTCTGCTACGTGAATGCCTTGTTGCTGGGCTGTCTCTGTTGTTCCTTCTGCTGCAGATTAAAAGCAGAATGAACAGGTGCTATGTTGAAGTTCAGCTCAGGTGAGACTCATGCACAGCTGGTTGATTCCTGGTTTGGCACTTTTAGTGGATCGTCTTCCCCAGGAAAGCAGGAAAGCTCTGTATCCCAAATCTTTATGAAAAGTCAGGCTTGGGCTTTGTTTTAAGGCAGAAGCTATGGGACGAACTGCAAAAACTGTTCTCCATCTATAAGAAACTAAGCAAAGAGAAAGACTCCCACCTGGTTTCTGCCTTTCTGTTTCAGTTTCAGTTTTAAATTTTTGAAGAGCTCTTCTTGGTTCTGTATCAAATAATAAAAGGTTATTTCAAACTGGCAGAGAGATTCATTTGTGTCAGGTTGGACTGGAAAGGCTTATTGATAAAGTGTTCTACAGTTCTTCCTGCAAAAACCAATTTTTTTTCATTAAGCGTTTTAATATTTACCAAAAAAATACATAATTATTGTTATTTTTTATTGATATGTAATGTTGCATCTTTAATTTGTTTGAGCTAAAGCTAGGTAGTTTTAGAGCTAAGGATTTTGACCGACCCAGAAAATCTAAGTGTTAGAAAACCCCTTTGCTGACTGTTACCAGAGGATATTGGATTGGACAGACCACTGGCTGTAGCCGGTCTGTCCCTCTCTTCAGCCTTTGATTTTATTTCAAGCATTTCCATCATACAGCTTCCCTCTGTTTCTCCAGCGACGGAGTGCGGAGGCTCCAATGGGGCTGGTAGGACCGTGCTGATGCAGAGCGGAGGTGGACAGATGCAAACAGTGGTCCGGCCAGCCAGCTGTGCAGGGTGCCCTTGACCCTGCCCGTGGTTATACATCACGCCTTCTTCGTGACTTTGGGCATTCCTATTGATCTCAACCAGGAGCCTCAATTTCAGAAGTCATCTTATCTCATAAGCACACTTGCAAGGTAAGGGCAGCAGGGAAAGGCTTTTTGGTCTCTATTTGTTTTTCTTTTCTTTAAGGGACATCAACTGTTCAGTCAAACTGCCTGTACAGGAAGGGTTTTGTGCTGATGCTCCCCCTCTCCCCTCCAGTCCCCAGGGACAAGTGGGACACTGAAAATGATGGATTGTCCTCCCACTCAGACATCAGACAGGTGATTACCCTGTGGTATAAAGACTTGCACCAGGGAAGCACTTGTCTGCCCTGGAAGGGGAGACGGGCGCTGTGGGGGCGTGCAGAGGGCAGGGTGCTGCGGGCTGGGTGAGGACCTGCACACCCAAGGGCCAGCAGAGGGGTGGAGGTTGGAACCTGAGGTGAGGACTCACCTTCTGGGGGAATCTCAGAGAGGACTGGACCTCCACAACCCATGGGTTGGGTTCACCTGCAGAGGTGTGTGTACACACACGTATACATCCACCTCCAGACATACTATCTTATCACCTAACTTGTCTGCTTCTTCTCATTACTGCTTTAACATGGCAAATAAAGTCTTCCACTCACAGCTCACCACTAATTGTCTAATTTCTACAATAGTCTCTAGTTGAACAAATCTGGGACATTTAATAAGAAATACAATCCCTTTCTCACAAAATATGTTAGGTTTGTTCTTCCTTAATCAGCAGAGTAACCACACACCACTTGTTTCCCTGTGATTTTAAACCCTTGCCGTTGTTTAATTCAGCGAAGAAGCTGATCAGTCTTGAGAACCTTAAAAGGCGTTAGAACAGTTAATTCACTCCATTTTCATATGTCGGTCTCTGTCCAGAGCTGGCCAGTGTCCACTAATCTGCAAGCCCTGTGCAGAAAGGTGCACCCAGGAGATGATCTCCTGCTCTTCACCAGCTGACCACCACTCACCTTCCACAGCAGTTTATTGGTCTACATGCTTCTGTCCTCTAGTCAGATTTAAATTTATGAGTGGTGCTTCCTGCCTTTCATTGGCAAGCAGTGATGGGGAGCCTCTCGGTCATACTAGTCTTCTCATGCAGGCTGGGCTGATAAAGCTGGAGCAGCTAGTCTGGGGACTAGTCCTTTGCAGTGCTTTGTGCCATGGGGCAACCACACTGAAAACCAAGTGTACACATGCAGAGCTTCTTCAGATGTTGACATTGCTCAAGAGACTTAATTCATGGGACGTTAAGTAGTTCTGCCATAGGACACAAACATGTTCGCTCACTTTACACATGGCTTACTAGGCAGAAGCTGCTGGGTGGTGATTTTAGCTAGGCCCCAGCTTCTCTGGAAAACAATAACTCGGGGTTTCAAAGTTCCACAGGTGCATGGGGAACGACCTCACTTACCTGCAACTTTTCAGCAAAAATTGAGCTACAAGCTTAAACCAGTTTCTTCCAGAAGAGGGACCATAAAGCAACACCTGTGACAGGCTGGAGGCTCCTCCTGGGGCACCAGGACACCCCACGAGAGTGTGTGTGCTGGGCTCCAGCATCCCAATCACAGACTTACTGATCGTGTTGTAGGTTCTTCTCTAAACCTCCACCAGCAGCAGGAAGGGTGCTCTGGAGATCTCCAAAGGCTCCACAGCCAGACCCAAATGATGGTCAGGTGCTGACATTAATAAGAATTAATACAGTTTTGCCTGCAAATTTGTTCGTTTGACACTGACTAGAGTTGGAGGAAGCTGAGCCCTCTGTTTCTTGAAGGTCTTTGTTTCTTCTTAGAACGCCTTCATCCTCTTGGCAGAGAATTTCTCCAACACTAATAAATAAAAAGTTAATAATTCATTTTAATAAAACAATCATTCTTTTTAATTAAGATAAGCATTAAACACATTTTCTAGCTGTTCCTCTATGCCTATCTGAGAACACTTTGCCATGAGAGACTCCTATCAGAACTGACTTTGCAAATAATAATGTGGTATTTGTCACTTAACTCGGAAGTCCCTACTGGCTTTAGCACAGTGAAGCATTAAGAAAATGAATTTTTTTGAAAAATGCATACCCTGAAGTTTGATTTGTTGAAAGCATTTCTTGAACTGACAAGCTACACGCCGTGTCTATGAAGCCTACTGGGAACTTTCAGAACTTGAGCAGCAGTTTCTAATCACTGACTATCATTAGCATTTTAGTGAATAGATTTTTGATAAGAAAAATCTTCGCCCTGTGAAAAAAGATCTGTCATTTTAGTACAAACAAAACTTCTTTTTAAATTATTCTTCTAGCTATCCTCCAGGCATCGAGTGCCACAGGGAATAATCCTGTTGTGCCCCAGCAAGAGGGCACAGTGCTCTGGTAACAAACGCTGTCACCATGATTGAACCTCACGCTGTCACCCATCTATTACCCCAGCGTGGGATGTGCATGGCCATGAGGCAGAAGGTGTGTTCCTAGTACGGACAAAACACCTAAATTTCTGGTGGGCCTCCTGGCAGCTGAGCTATGTCAATGCCATTGCACATTCTCCTGTTAGCACTGGCTGCTGCGCTGGCAGAGCACGGCAGAGCCAATGGAACCTCTGACTAAGGGCGCTACTGGGAAGTACATTCCAAGGCAACTTCTACAGATAAAACGTTAGCCATTTCAAGCTGGAGAGCCAAATACGTAGAAAACAGGAGGCACAGAGAGGAAATGCAGAAGTATTTCAGTGCAGAATTCCTGATGGATGGAGAAGTCTCATTAACACAACTGTAGAAAGAATAATGACTTGGTACTATTTGTATAGGCTTTCCAGGAGTATTTGACAAGATGTCCCACAAAATGTTCAGGAAATTTACCATGAAATTCAGAGAAGATGTGCTATTACAAGTTACAAGCAGAAAGCCAGAAGCAAGAATAAAATGTCAGACCAGTTTGTTTCTTCCACAGAAGCCTGGAGCACGTACGGTACCGTGGCAGTCAGTAAAATATGCAACTGGCATTATATATGTTGGAGATTCAGCTCTGGAGGTGTTTGTGAGGCACATAGAACAGCCAGATAAATTAATACTTTGATAGCTGGAGCAAATTGTAATATAGCAGTGATACCACTCTCTACTTTGGAAGGAGCTTACATGTTGCTTGGCTGTAACTGGAGCCACACAGAGGGAAAAATGCTCTACAGGGGAAGGGAAGGGAAGGGAAGGGAAGGGAAGGGAAGGGAAGGGAAGGGAAGCTTCAGCACCGCTCTCCCATGGCTGGCTGATGCTCTCTGCTTGCATCTGCAGGACCAGGGAGACCCGGCAGAGGTAAGCAAAGATCCCAGTGCTATGTAGGCCAACCCTGGACAAGGGAAATGCTGAATGAAGCAGAACCAGGACTGAACTGAGCACTGAGCTGTGTTCCTTCACATGGCTGAAGGGTCCCTGTGCCCCTGCCATGGCCCCTGCAGCCTCCATGGCTCCCAGTGCAGCAGCGAGCAGGAGGGCGACAAAAGTCCATGAGGGCTGCCAGCCCCACCCCACTGGGCTGTGCACCCTTCATGTATCTCAATGCTTATGAACACTGTGAACTGCAATACCTTTCCTCAGCTTCTCGCAAGGAAAACATCACTTAATGGGCTGGAGGAGAGCTCTTGCATTACTGCAGATGCTTAAGTCGAATATCATGTAGTGTCTCCCCCACCCCAGAATAACTACTCTGTTATTTTTGGAAATTATTACAAGAGTGGGGGAAAAAGAGAGATGGGGCAAGTGCTTTGTGATGAGAATGCAGCTGTGTTGCATAACACACTTTGGTTTTCACCAGTCTGGTGCTTAGGCAAGAACTCACACCATAGCAGCTTCACCAAAAGCAGGTTTTCCTTGAGATGCACCTGGCAACGCCTGTGTAGAGGACAGGACGAAGGGAAGAATCCTGGCTTCAGAGAACACACCAAGGAGGCCATCAGGGATGCCAGCTCCCTCCCAGTACATGCTTGAGCCTGGCTGGGTGTTTAGAGCTGCCTAAGGCGTCAGCTGGCAGGAGAGAGGAGAAATCAGTCCTGGTCGGCTGGTTTCAGGGGCATCCGCTGCATGGGTTTTGGTTCCTCTGAAGTCCCAAGGTGGTCAGGCTGGCTGGTCGTGAGGGAAGGGAATGGGGGTCAGGAGGAAACATGATGGGGCAGGATGGATGGTTGTGTGGGGCCCAACCGCTTTCTCCAAGGGAGATGGGGCCTTTGGGGCGAGGAGGGGGCCTGGGCTGGGGCGAAGCACCGGGGCTGAGATTTTCTGAGGAAGGTGAAGGAGGACGTAGGAAGAGCTCACAGCTTCTGCTCCGCGCTGTCCCTGCCACCATGTGCTCGACTTGCCCACTATGGTGGCCGCCCTCCCACCTGACAGGGAGAGGCAAGGCTGACAGCGCTTGGCGGAGAAAAAGGGATGGGGAAAAGGGAGATGCTGGCTGCAATCCCTGCTCAGAGCTGATAATTAATAAATGAAATGCCCTGGGACTCTACTAAAGCTTCCTCAGATGACTTATCTGTCGTGGGCTCGGCAAAGCATTAAATGGCCATTTTCTGACAGAATGACTTCACTGCGCTGGAGCTTCCTTGACTTTCTGAGGAATATTTCTCCCCTCCTCCCACCCTTTTTTTTNTTTTTTTTCTTTTTTTTTTTTTTTCTAAATCTTCTCTCTTTCTTCCTCCCTCTCTCGCTCCCTCTCCCTCTCTCTCTCCCTGGTTGACGGCTCTAGTTCATTTCTGCCTATTTAATTGGGCCCCGGATGAATTTACTCGACAGGGCCATTCATCATGTGGCAGCGGCTGGCGGACGAGCCCAGGGGGAGCGGGGCTGACAGCTCCGGCAGCCTTGGATGCTGCCTGACTCTGGAAGTTCACATATTTGGGCATTAGTGCAGCTATTAGTTTAACAAGCTTCGTTTATCCCTGTCACTACCACTTCAGCTTCCCATGTAATCATTTGAAATGTAGATTACTGCTAGACAAATGGGACAAAGCAAGAGTACACAGGAGGGAAAAAAGTGACATGGATTGCTTGTTACAAGCTGTTTTTTTTTTTCCCCTCCCCTCTTTTAATTCCTTCAAATGTGAGTGCTTTGATTAACTTAATATTCACATTATTTCTATTGTAAGCAGTTTGTCACCTGTGTACACCCCTTTTTAGAAAATAGTTGGTAGGGATTTGTTGACCCAAAGAAGATGTTTAAAGCAGTTATACAGGTGTCCAGGGGTCCAAGGTCTGCGCACAGCCAGCCGTCTCCATAGGAGTGGCTGGAGATCATTCTTTTCCAGCCAGACATGCCTGCGGATTCTGAACCTGGACCTTCCCAGCACAATCCCGTTCCCCTCAGTGGAAGCCATCTGAGGTGCTGAGGCAGAGCAACGCGGTGACTTAAACCAGCCCTTCCAGCCTCCGTTTTAAAGGCTTCTGCCCACAATGTGGATTTTTTTTGTGCTGTAAGAGTAAAAGCAGATCAACGTTCGGAGAAAAGTGTGTTCTACAACTTGTGATCCAGGAGTAAAGGTGATGCTGCGTGCCCTCCACCCCAAACCTTCACAGATCATTACACTCTTGTTAAAGGCCAACGTGTGAAGACAGATGTGGGGAGGCCAGAAGGAAACACAACTTTGACACCATCACCCTCTACCGCAAGTCCTAGGCCAACACAGAGTTCATCTTTTTAAGCTACATCTAGAGGTGTTAACAGTGACAAACACATTTTATTGCAAAGAAAAGTGGTCCAGTGCTCAGTTATCTCCCTAATTTAAACATGCATGCTACGTTTTGCATTTGTCTAACTCAATTCTTGACTCGTATTCTGACTTCCTCTGCTCAGCACAAGGCATCTTCTCTGTCAGACCAGAGTCTTGTCCTCAGAGCTTTTGCCTGTAGGCCAGGTAGGTCAAGCCACTATTTTACTAACCCTTTAACCTGGACCAACCAAAAGCTCCTTCTTCAATCTCTCAATACAAGTAAGTTTTCCAGGCCCTGAATTATTCTAGAAGACTTCCCTTGAGCCATGCCCAGTTTGTTGACATCTATTCTGTCTCAGAGGTGCCTCACTTTGCTGCAGTGCCTCTCATGTTGTACTCAGGAACAGTGTTCCTGTCTGTCCTGCCATCCCTACTCTCTGGTCCCTCTGTCCACCACTGCTGGGCCCTGGAACCTCTTGGTCAGTTGGTTTTGCACACTGACCTTCCTTCCCCACATCATTTTCTTTGTCAGTCCTTCCCACGAACGTGTGTGTCACGTTACCTCCTCTGGAGCCTGGCCCAAACTGCTGCTAGTTTGGCTGGGGAGGAAGGGGTTCGAGTGCATCTGCCACAGTGTGCCTCCTTCCTGAAGTCTGACATCATTCCACGCTTGCATTTCATCTTCTGAGAGATGTGTTGTTCAAGTAAAACGAGCACACTTTGTGGATTCAAGTGCCCAGCCAACCCCAACGCTCCACTAACCTGTGGTATCTGCAGACTTTACCAGTATGCGCCTTGATATTTTCCTATTGCTCCCTGATAGAGCTAAGTGGAATTTAAAAATTCTGCTCTGGGGGAAGTCTGGTCATTCAGTGCTCCTGTTCACACCAGAGCAGGATGAAGCATTAAAAATCAGGAAATTCTTCAGATTATTTTCCATGGTTAGTTGATTTGGAAACACCGAAACATGTAATGGGCAAATATTAAAACCTCCCTAAATGGAAGTTACCTAAATTCCCTGGAGTGAGAGATGGGTGTGCTGTTTGTCTCTGGAATTGCAATTATAGTGGTGTCTCTCTTGCAAGAAATGTACTGGCAGCTCTGGTTTTGGATGTGATCACTGGCATCACTGTGGTTCATTCTATTAATCTCCCGTCTCTTCCTCAATTTGCACAGTAAGATCTCCAAGGTGCGGCTTGTGATATGTTGTTATCCCTTTCCAAGCCACTGCGAAGTGACACAATTCATTTATCCCTCCCTCCTCTGCAGCGCTGGGACTCTCCTGAGGGCCTCAGCAGCTGGTGTCTTCCCCTAATGAAAACAGCTCACAGGTCCGTGTCAAGCCTCATGGCAGATCAGATCAAAGGCAGCTGATTTTTCTTTTGTCAGCAACAAGCCGGGGTGCTGAGTGGCTGGCATAGCACCCAGACACTGTCCCATTCCTGGGACAAAGAGGAAAGTCCTGGCTCCGTCCTGGTGTGTGTCTCAGGCTCAAACCCCTGCCCTGGCTCTGCAAAGCCCCCTAAGGACTTCTCTGTCCCATTCCACCCCCGCAGAGCTCAGAGGATGCAGTGGCAGGAGACAAGACCCGCCTGTAACACAGGGAGTTCTGCAGGACATCCAGGGTCAGCGGAATGGGGAATTCTTCCTGGGAAAAATCCAGGAGAGAAATGGGGGGATAGAATAGGCAAGAGGAGTGATTAATGGGGGCTCCTCTCCCTGTCTGAGCTTGGAAAATCACAGCTCTGCAGCAGCAGGGACATCCCCGTGCCTTCTGGATGAACCGGAGCTCACAGAGAGTCCCTGGCCAGCTGTGGGCTCTTGCCCTGTGGGCTTGGTCATCCTCAGGCCCTCCCCAGAGCTCAGGGCTCCAGTTTTCAGGAAGCAAGAGCAAATACGTTGGTTAAGGTCCTCCAGCCTGTGGAGTGATTCTCCGTTCAGCTGCTCCCCCAGCACACATCCAGCATCTCTCTGCTCCCGGGCTGGGCCATCACAGGCAACTTCATCCCTTCGTCACATAATGCATGGAAGAGAATGACCAATGTGAGGCAGCATCGCCTGGGTCAGAGGTGCTGCAGCCAACTATCTGTGAACTCACCTGAGCTCCTGTAGTTTCTAACCCATGTCACCACTAGAAAACCGACCTCCCAGCCCATGACCGAAAGTGTCAGGAGGAATGGGGAAGCAGGGGGTGGGGAACAGGGGCAGAATCATCCATCTTCTGATTTCTGCAGCTTGGCCGTAAGACAGCTTTGGTAAGGTGGTTCCATAGCCAAACTCCTCTGGAGCCCACCTTCACTGGGGTGCCTGTGACTCCAGAATAGGGTGAAGTGGACCTTCTAAAGTGACGGTGCCATTGTGCACATAGTGCTCTCTTGAGGAAGGTCCAGCACAGGACTGTTCCCCTGTCCTGTTTATCAGGAACCATCGAGTTCCTGGGCTTCGATGAGCCCCAGGTGTGCCTGGGGAGCCTTGGTTACAGTGACCACGCTCCTGAAAAAAGATTAACTTTTCTAGCACATATTCAGCCAATACCACAGGATAGGAGTTAATTTTCTGGCAGCCATCCTACTGCCCACCACATGACAAGTTTGAAGCTTTTGGAGCTCCCACCCACCTCAGTTTTCCGCTGCATTTCCAGGATGTGCTTTCAGTCCAGGAGAGGTGCATTTGCAGATCGAGTGGAGAACTGAGGATTTTGGTCAGAGGCATCACAGTTTGATGCTGGTTTGGCAGTCACTTGCCTGGTCCAGTTTGGCCCTTCTGAATTGCTGTCCTCATTGTAATTATTACAAGCTATTAGTTAATTATTAATTAGCTATTAAGTTACCATGAGTAGTTTTAGAAGGCCTTACATGCTCACTAATTTTGCAAAGCCGCTCATTGAAATGAAAGCATTTTCTACAGTCTAATACAATGTCTCTCTGAACAAACACAGCAATGTGACACGTGCCTTGCAAAGTGGGAGAATAAGCCCTATGATACCTTGTAGACTCCCTTCAATGAGTTTTATCTCTTTTTTTAAAAAGAGGTAGCTGAATTATAATGGCAGTTCTCTGTGATCTGCCAACAACTCTGGGAAAGTTTTTTAGTCTGTCGAATACGAATGATTCCTCAAACTTGCATCCCCCAGTTTCTACAAAGCTTTTTTGCTTCTCCCTAAGCTATCAAGCAGCTGGATTGTAGGGAGATGAGCAGTGCTCACATGTACTTCTTGTGAAACAGTGATTTGGCTTGATCTGCCAGTGGTATTGGCACCATCTGCCCTGGACGTGTGGCCTTTCCTCCTCTGCTTTGAAATATGGTATTTTCCCCAGGTTTTGGCATTTGCCCCAGGGCTTGCCTCTGCTCAGCCTTTGCAAAATGTGCTCTACAGCACCATGTGCTGTCATGTGGGTCCCATCTGGGGCATTTGGGAATCTCATTTTGAGGGTATCAGAGGTCTGCTGGGGACAGCGCATTGCTGTTGACAAACTCCGTGAAAAAAAGTCATGATCACCGGTGGGGATGCTCCAGCAAGAGTGGTTTGTTTACCAGTTGTTCAGCGATGGATAATTATTCTGAATAAGTAGGAGCTGCTAGAGAAATAAACACATCTGAGAAGGAGAGTTTTCTTTGCCAAACAGCAGTGTTTCAAGCATCATGCTTCCTGAAGGACTGTGGATAAACAAGAGTGATTCCCCATCCTGGGAAACAGATTTTCCTTTAAACAGTAATCCTGAGCCCAGTAAGCAGGACAGGTACAGGACAAATAAAATCTGGTGTCTATCGCCTCCCTTTTCCCTGAGATGAAATGTGAATTACTCCCACCAGAAATGATGGAATGTGAACAGTTCCCATCAGAATGACTGTTTGACCTAGTCGTGGTCTTCAGGTAGTTTGATTTTTAGATTTGAGGTGCAAAAGACAATATGTGATCCACAGCCATTGGAGAAGTGGAGGAGCATGTATCTACTGAATATATATATGTATGTATGAGCATGTATCTACCTCAGGCAAATTTCTTCACGATTTCCCAAACCTTTCCTTTATGCTTAAAGGCTGACAAACAACAAAAACCCCAGCACTGTCGCCCAACATTCAAAGAGTAATTACGAGACTGGTCTTTACAAATGGAACATAAATAAAATTGCATAGCTAATTAAGATGTATCATGAACTGAAGCTCGTTTCTATGATACTAATTGCATATTTCACCTCCCTGAGAAATGTACTTGATAGTCTGAAAATAAGCCATTGACATTACGCAATGGGAGAGGTTTTGGTGAGCAGCTACTGCCCTCTGTCCAGTGGGATGTCAAACCTCCCTGGTTCGACCCAAGATTAACAGGGTGAACGGATGACCCTTTTTCCAAGCTCCATGAGGAGTTTAATGTGACAGATTTTTGTTCTGCCACAGCCCCCATTCCCCTGCGAGACATTCATGTACAGGAGAGTAAAATGAATTGAACGAGTGGAAGTGTTTCAAGTGCAAATACTGAATTTCTGGAACTTTTCTGTGTAGACCAGACAGGTTAGAAAATTAACTTGGTCACCTCTACCTCTATCTATCAGCAGTCAACCACAGCATTTGTTGGCTTAAGTCTATGATTGATTTAGCTTGGTTAATAAGTTAAAGTTAAAATAAGTGAAAAAGTTTAACTCTGTAATTATTTGCTATTCTGTATAGCAGGCAGGGAGGGAGATGCCAGCACCACACAGCACACATGGACATGGAAATTACGGCGTTGGTGTAGGACCTGGAAAAGGAAATCCAACGTCTTCACAGAGGGTGTTCTTCATGGAGTTGGCAAAGCCCTTTCATCATTGTGGATAGAGGCAAACGACTGCCTTGCATCACAGCAGACACACGTTCCTATACATGTATATGAGTATATTTAATAAATCTAATACAAATGTAGGTCAGGTATTTCTGAGGAGTACCACCTTTCAAAGAAACCTCTGAAAATCGCTGCATTAGGGACAGAAACCCGGCGTCTGCCACACAGGGAGACGAATATTGAAATGAAACGCTTTGGATCCTGCGGTGAGGGAGAAGGGAGCGGTGTGCCCGTGCGCAGCCCTGGGCACGCAGCAGGAGGATGCTCTGCGGCCCCACGTCCTGCTCTGTCAGAGTGGCAGGACAGGGGGATGGTTCTCACCTGTACTGGGCAGATGGACCCTCATGCCTCCCCTTCTTGTTGCAAAGCTTTGCTCATTTGTTTGCATCTCTGCAGAAAGGGCACAGTGGCTGTATGTGTTGATGTACATCTCCTGGAAAACCAAATATTTTTCACCTAAAGCACTGCACATGTTCGAGCTGGTCCAACTTGCTGCCAGCAGTAAAAAAGTTGTCCACGGTGTGGCTTTACTATCAGGCAAGATGAATAGTTCAGGTTCAAATCTTACACACCTGCGTATTTGAGGCAACTGTTGCTGTGGAGAGTGTCACATATTTTGGGTACGAAGCACTGTCTCAGTGGAATATGGGACAGGGCTCACAGGCTGGCAGGTGGGGCAGGAAGGCAGCATGAGGTGCTGGATCTGTCAGCCCAAGTGAGGCCCATGGCTCGGGTGCAGACACACACACACACATGCTCCACACATACACACGTGTGTGTGGCCGGGCACACAGATCGACACAGACACACAGAGCACACACACCAACACAGCACCAGCTCCTTTATCCTGTTCTTTCTCTTGCCAAGCAGGACAGAGGTCCACCACCAGGAATATATACACGTACCTTCAGAAATATATACACATCCCTCCTGCAGCTGGACACAGACTATCTGCCCAGTAGCTGCTCTGGGAGGGCCCTGGATGGGGTTTCTCTTCCTCTGAGTCCCTCATTTGCGATCCAACTGCTTCCATGCCACTGTTGCTCCCCTGGGCTCGTGGAAGCAGCCACTGACGGGCACAACAGACTGGCCCACGGTTCCTGCTGCTCCCCCAGTACTTGCAGCTGTGTCAAGGGCAAAGCCAGCTGAAGAGGTTTGTAGACTTTCCTCAGGGATGGGCCTGGTCTGTGCCTGACATTCTGGAGTGAGTCCTCAGACCTTCCTGAAGTGAGGCTTCTATTTTGGATTCAGAGGGTGCACAGGGCTGATGCTGATGTTGATGGTTGATGTTGATTAGTTGCCTTAATGAAACTTCATTCCATGAGTTGTTCCAAGTGCTCAGATTTGCAGAAGTTAGACCATTCATCCAGGATGCTTGGGGATGGCATGAGACTGGGGGTGCAATTCTTTGGCGTCCTCGTTCTCATTGATACTTCAAGATACCTTAATTAATTACAAGTTATAAATGGATATGAAGAAATTGTAATAATATCTTCCATGTTTTTTAATGAGCTTGTTCAACACTGTTTCCAAAGCGCACAAACACCACCAGAGCCAAGGTGCAAACCACCCCCTGGATCATCACAAGTTCCTCTTCACTTTGGCTCTGGGAATTTCCGTCAAGCAACGTTCCCTTCTCCTCACCCTGGACCCTGTGCCTTGTGCACCAGGTCACCCACAAAGCAGGAAGGAGACCCCCACAGAAGCCAAAGAGCAGAAACTTTTCCATCTGCCACCTTTTCCTCTCAACTTAGTGTCTGCTTGACACAAAGCGCTGAAACCAACGAACTGTGAATCAGCGCTGCTTCTTACTTTCGTAAAAGAGATATTATAAACTGAAAACATAAAGATCATTTTATCTTTATTAATAGTTTAATGCATATGAGGAAGCTATTTCACATTTTTTACACCTTCAACTCTTTTCTTCATGCGTTGCTGAGCAGGCTTCACCAGACTTCATCCACTTAAATACATTTCATAACTCAGTAGATATACAACAGAAGGATTTCAGGATACAGCAGTACCCAAATAGTTGTATTAAAAACATCCAGCCATTTCCTCCCTCAGAGTTTTTTGTTAGAGATTGAAATCACTGCTAATAATCAAAACAAAATCAGACTTCTTATTTAGAGTGAGCTAGACTGTCACATCCCACTTCATTCAGCAATTTGTTTTGAATATTTGCACTTCTTAGTAGAAAATGGCTTTATTTTGTGGTTTAGTGGGGATTACTCTGCCCAAAGATCCTCCAGAGATCACAATAGGAAGGCTCTTAGCACAAACTGGCACAATAAGAGGTTGTTTCATCAGTCAGACTTTGCCCATGTCCCAGTCGTGTCTTCTGTCTGCTTGGCTGCACCAGAGTTGAGTCCTTCACTCCCTCCTCCTCTCCTCTCCTC
>VWYH01004290.1:433981-470193 GCA_013399365.1 Pampusana beccarii | reverse complement strand
CCTAGCATACTGTGATACTGCAATACTGTGATACAGTAATAGTCAATGAGCAATGCCTTTAAGTTGAAAAATGTATATGTTGGTTATTTGTAGTGGTTATTGATTTCTAAACAGTTAAACAAGGTTTAAACCTGACTGGGAAAAAGAAAAATGAACTGTTAAAATCTAAAATACATCAGAATATAATTCTGCTCCAGTGGAAGAGGTAACCTAGATGTAAGATGTCATTACATTTTTTAGCAATGATGATGTGGGAATAAAAACCACAGGGGACAATAAGGGAATAATAGAAAGACAAAGCTGAAGCAATCTTGAACATTTGACAGAGTTTGTAAATAACGTCAGGGAGAAATAATAATTTCTGAAAGAAATGTAGATTGACAAAATATGACAAAATTGCACCAAATAAAGACTGATATTTGAAGTCTTTCTTTGAACACACTTTTACAGTCAATAGAGAAAAACTTGCACTTCTCAAGTGAAATTTACTCTCAGAAAAATACCTACATAGATTACAGTATAATCCTACTGAAATTCCTAATTTTCTCCAAATATTAAAAAATAATAATATTTTGAAAGTATATATTGCCACTTGCACTGTAGTTTATCCATAAAGTTAGCACATTCTTTGATACTTTTATCATACTGAAAGATGCCTTGTGAGTATTGATTCACATATTTTGATCTGTTAACTTGTTTTAGAAAATTGTGTAGAACAGCAGTTGTATCTTTTTACTTACAATAACAAAAAGGGAGCAAAGAGTGGTAGTCCAACAAGACAGAATATTATTCTATAACATTAAGTAAAACTTCCTGTTTCTAAACCTTCTTCTTGATATTAAGCTTTGTCAGGCTTCACAATATCTGTTTTCAGATTTGCACTAGTAAATTTTGGTTGGTGAGTGTGCGGCTGGCTGTTCCAGTTTGTGATAAAGTTGGTAAAAAAACACCTGTTCTTGCACTGTCTTTAATTTAAATTCTGTTTTTGTTGGCATTCAGAAGCATTAAAAACTTAAGATGACTAAGAGTCTTTCACAGGGATGCTGAGTTTCAGTAGTTCATTTGATAGAAGAACGATACAGCTGATTATAAATTATCCTTGTGATTATTCTGCTGAAAGATTTGAAAAGTATAAATTGTAATTCATGAACCACAAACAAAATGCATATTAATTTTTGAATAAAAAGATAGTTCAAAACAGTGTTAAGTGTCAATTTGATTTACAATTACTTATGTAATTTCTTTTTTTTCTGTGAAATAAAAACTGTAATTGCATTTCAGTATCAGAAACCAAAATTTACATACTTTTGGTTAGTTCAGGTTTTAAATTTTTTTAGGTTTAGTTTGTGTGGGGTTTGTTTGTGTTTTGTTTTTTTTTAACTATGATGCCACAGAATATAGCTGAATGGGGAAAAAAAGGAAAAGGAAAAAGCAAGGGGAAAAGGGAAAGGGAAAAAAGAAGAGGAAAAAGGAAGGGGAAAAAGGAAGGGGAAAAGGAGAAGGAGAAGGAGAAGGAAAGAAGATGATGGAGAGTCCTAACTATCCTCCATGTATCAATGATATTCAGGCAGTGAGAATTCAAGTGCCTCATCTGGAGCATCTAGATGGCCTTTCAAATGAGGAGCTATTAAGACAGTTGGCATTCTTCAGCCTGGAGAAGAGAAGGCGCAGGGGGATTTTATCAATGTATATACTTGATGGGAGGGAATAAAAACAAGGAAGTGAGATTCTTCTCTATAGTGTCCCATGACAGAAAAAGAGTCAATGGACATAAATTGAAACCCATTAAACTTCACCTGAACACCAGAAGATGCTTTCTTAGTGTAAGGGTGGTCAGACACTGGAACAGGTCACCCAGGGAAGTTGTGGAGTCTCTGTCCTTGGAGACACTCAGTACCCAACTGGTTAAGGTCCTGGACAACCTGCTCCAGCTGATTGTGCTTGAGCAACTGGAGAGGCAAGGGTGGAGAAAATTATCGGCAGAAGTCCTTTCCAACCTCACCCGTTCTGTGATGCTGTGAAGTAGAGGCTTAAGCACAGCCACAACATGTCTTCAAAACATATTCCCTCCCACAGGACACAGTTGTTGCATTGCAGCACACCCAAGGGATTACCGTGATGCCAAGTACAGCTGTAAGAGTGACAGTTCTGTGGTCAAATGGTGGGCTGGAAAACAAGAATGTTATGCTTGTGTCCACTCCAGAGACTGTCCTTTCAGTACAATCATCAATGTGATTTTGTAAATTTTGCTTTGCAGCCAGTAACAGAGCAGGGTTGAAGCAGGAGAATCCCTGGTCTGTTTACTGTGTGGCTGACAAAATTCCCTTTTCCCTTGTTCTAGCAGCCTTTCATTCTCTCTCCTGAGCCAGTCTGACTTGCTTATTCTTTTTTTGTTTGTTTGTTTGTTTGTTTTTGCTTTTCTATTTCTTTTAGTTTCCCCTTTTATTTAGGACCTGCCTTTCTCATATGAATACAAGTTTGTCACAATGTTTCCACCTTCCTTTCTTCCAGTCAATTTTTTGTTAGACTGAATGTCTCTGTAAACCGTGTAGTATCTCGACCTCTCCATGTAGCTATGCCTTTAGGTATACACTGCTGTTAAGAGCTAGGATGCATTGTAAGTCACCTACAACCTTCATTGACAGCTACTGTGCAGGTGAGAGTTTCTGCAGCACAGACAACGAGAAAAGAAGGAAGCCTTCACTACATTTTCAAAACATTTCAATGCCACGAGGAGGAATCAAAAAGAAACCCAAATGTTTTCCTGCAGCATCTTGTGAATGACACTGGAGCTAACACAAATTAGAATAACACAAGGGACAAATAAGTGACTGTCGCTACTGTGTGAGTTTAACTTCAGATGACTGAAGGAAGGTTTGATAAAACTCTTTTTTTTTTCTCTTTTTACCACTTCTTCCACCTACTTTGTGGTGAATTTTCTTATCATCTATCCCTTTGTTTCTCCTCACCACATAAATTGCATCACATTTATGCAGCCCTGAATTGTTAAATTTCTTTAACAAAACCAGTTCAGGATCTCAGATTTTAACATCCTTATAAGTCTGCCAGCACCACCAAGCTGTGTGGTGCAGTTGACACGCTGGAGGGAAGAGTACCATCCACAGGGGCTTTGACAAGCTTGAGAGGTGGGCCCAGTTGAATCTCATGAAGTTCAACAAGGCCAAATGCAAGGTCCTGCACATGGGTCACTGTAGTCCAAAGAACAAATGCAAGCTGTGTGGAAAATGGGTTGAGAGCAGCCCTGTGGAAAAGGACTTGGTGGTGTTGGTGAATAAGAAGTTCAACATAAACTGGCAATGTGCACTTGCAGCCCAGAAAGCCAATCGTGTCCTGGGCTGCTTTAAAAGAAGCCTGACTAGTAGGTCAAAGGAGGTGATTCTTCCGCTCTACTCCACTCTTGCAAGACCCCACCTGTAGTACTGTGTCCAGCTCTGGGGTCGCCAGCATAAGAAGGACCTGGATGTGTTGGAGGGAGTCCAGAGGAAAGCCACAAAGATGACCAGGTGGCTGACGAACCTCTGCAATACAGACAGGCTGAGAAAGTTGGGGTTGTTCAGCCTGGAGAAGAGAAGGCTCCAGAGAGACTTTAGAACAGCCTTCCGGTACCTAGAGGAGGCATGCAAGAAAGCTGGAGATGGACATTTTACAAGGGCATGTAGTGATATGATGAGGAACGATGGTTTTAAACTGAAAGAAGGTAAATTTAGCAATTGATATAAGGAAGAAATTCTTCACTCTGAGGGTGGTGAGGTGATGGAAGATGTTACCCAGAGAATTTGTGGATGCCCTATCCCCAGTTCAATGCCAAGTTGGATGGGACTTCGAGCAACTTGGTCTATTGCAAGGTGTTCCTGTCCATTGCAGGGTGGTTGGATCTATATGATCTACGCGGTTCTTTCCAAGTAAAACCATTTTAAGATGATTATGTATTTTTTCCATGTGAAAGCCTAACCCAAAATATATTACTAAGAGAGTTACACCAGTGAAAGAGAGTTGCACTGGCTAACAAAGGCTTGTAGAAGGAACACAAATAATGACAGATCAAAACCAAATGATCAAACATGTTCTTAAAAGTTCTAAAAATTTGTTTTGGTCAGTTCACAGATTATGATTTTTTGCATTATTATGGAAAAGATGTCTTTAGTGAGTAATTCATATAAATAAAAATAAAATTAACTTGTAGGTTGAATATGGCAATTTTCAGGGTGTTTTTTTGTTTTCTTTTTTTTTTCAGGCAGAAGTCATATAGGCAACAAAAATAAATTAATTAGATATAGTAACTTAAGGACAAAAATAAACTACACATAAAATGTATGACTCGTTAATGGTAAATTGAAACGTTGAAGGCTCTGCTGCAACTTACGGGAGGTTTTTAAAAGGTATCATGACACAGATGAATTTTTACACAGAGTAGTAATCAAATTAACATTTATTTGCTATAAAAACAACACTATAATAATTCAGAGGGTAAACTATTTCCTCTTTACATTTATCAGCTTAATTTCAAACTTACATGCAGAAATTAAGCATTTGAACTTATTTGATAAACCCGGCTTTTTTTTAATTTCTAATGATGAAATATTGAATATTTGTACCAGAAACTTGGTACAAGTAAAAATTTGTATCAATTTAGGTGGAAAACTTGTCTAAATAAAAATCACAGTCATCCCTAAAGGAGATTTCTTTCTCCTCATGAGATCTAAATATTTTAAGAGTTCCTGTTATTTTCCAATCTTTTTTTCATTGTATCTGAAATGCTCTTTCTTTTGAATCTATGTGAAATTTCTGTTCAGAAGACCATACCAAATCCTTTGAGATGTTGTATAAAGTTTTACTTACTACAGCTTTATCAAGTCATGCTTACCAGCAGTGGTTCCCTATGAAATCAGAAATGTTGCAGAAAGAACAAAATGACGATAACAACCACTGAGAAAACCAAATCAAGGAAAGCCCATTTTTTCAGAAGTCCCACTACATTAGAGAAAAATTGCTATCAACTAATGGTACCTTAAATTCCTTATGAATTTATTTCCATCCTTATAAGAGGAAAATGAAATTCTAGATATTTATGAGATAATCACTGCTTAAACATTATGATTTCTACTAGATGTAATGAAAATATATTAGTTGCATTAAAATGTCCACAAAATAAAAATTACCTGACTCTTATTTTGTGCTTTTATTTGTAGATATTAATGTGGTTAAAATAGAGTTTATTTCATCATCTAGATTGCCTGGTCACCCAAACAAACAAGTGATAGAACTGTAAGAAAATGTAGTGTAGTGGGATGGAAAAAATTAACATGTTGGTAGTTCTCAGAAGTAACATGGATTTGTAATGCAGGCACAGGAGTAGTGTGTGATTCCAAGTTCAGCAACTGTCCATCAGGAGCAGCATTCAATTTTCTGTCTTTGGAAGGAAATCCTGTGAAGGTTTCAGAACACAGACAGCAGCATAAAAGGAAGCAGTATAGATTTTTTTAAACACTTAGGGTATAAAGAGAGCACAGTCTTATTAACAGTTAAGTCTGAAATATAGGATTGCTCTGTTTTTAACACTTAGAAGAGATTTCTCTATTCTGATATGCGTATTGAAAGTGCATATTATTTTAAATCTATTACTATTACATTAATACCTTCATTTTCTTTACCACTCAAGGTATTAAAAGGGAGAAGATACTTCTGTAGCATAATTTTTGAGGGAATTCTGGCAGCTTCTGAAGTGGCTCATTGAGTTTCTTGACCAAATACCAAAGTTAGGATGTCACTAGGTTACCTTGTCCTCTATTTTTACAAGTTAAAAGTTTAAATATATTTTCATTTTCCTACTCTTCTAGTTATTAATTCTTTAGAGCAATGACAGCTATGATACTGAATTTTCATGTGTTTTTTCTTTATTTCCCACCCTCCCTTCGCCCAACCTAAAAGAGTGTTTGGTTTCATCTATTTATGGTGTTAGAAAGTAAAATGTAGAAAAAATTGGATTTTATCATCTGCTTTTGCTGGCATAGATTTGAGATCTCACCACTCCTAACCCAGGAAGTTTTACAGAAAAAAGGTTTACAGACACTTAGGAAAGGTACTCAGTAATAACAACTGATGTACACGTATAAAAGAAGTAGAAATAGGTAAATGAATTACTAAAGCAGACACCATTTAAAAATATGATGAGTTGGCTGAAATAACATATATAAAATATAAGAGCATGTAGGTAATGAGACGTAGTTGTCAAGGCCTTTGATAATCATTTAAAAACTTGTTTTGGTGTTCTTGAACAGAGTGTTCTGGTGGAAAGGAGCAAAGGAAGAATGTAAGAGGGAGGCGCTGAAAGTTTTTTTTCACTCCAGGCTGGACAGACACAAAATTTCAGTAAAAGTTAAGAAGCTTTGGTAGTTGCAAATAAGTTGAATACTGAAAGACAGCTTAATCCATTTAAGAGCTTTAACATTTTCTATCCCAATACTGATCAGCTGTGGTAAAATAAATTGAGTTTGGACCTTAGATAAAAAGGCTCTAGTTCTCCAGGCCATGCTTAAATTTAGTGGAGAAATACATCTTCACAAAACCAAGGTAGTGCCAAATTCCAGAGCCAATTATGTCTGAACAGCTTGTATTTCATTCTTGACACAACTACTTCTTTCACTGCTTTTTTTCCATATTCTCAGTCTCCACCAACTCCAATTAGGTAGGGAGGTGTGGACAGTTGGCATTTAAATGTCAGATACAAACAGTAGAGATTTCTCCTGGACCACACAGTCTTTTTTAGTGATGTTTTCTAACTTGGTCTAATAAAAACCTATCGTATCGTGAGCAAGCATAAACATTTTTTTTTGCTACTCACCTATTCACAAATTGTGTGCCTGTTACTGAATCAAATAATATTTTTTCAGTTAATTTCACTGGGCATCTTGCCTGAATAAGAAAAAAGGCTATAAAGTTTTGCTGCCTTCTTTATTTCTGACCCATACGCCTACCTATTTTAATTCCCTGCCTTGTCCTTTTCACATTTTATTATCACTTTATGAAAGCTTTGCCGTTAACCATTCCTATAGACAAAACATCTTTCCTAATCCACAATCATTTCAAAATGTCATCTGAGATCATATGCATTTGCCTTTGAGAGGTTATTGGCAAGAAATACAATGCCAAAATCTTTAATGAACACCTCATTATTTCTGTTTGTTTCCTACATCTGCTGTTTATTCTTTGCTCCTCTCAGTGCAAACAAGTTTCAACAGTGTGTGTGAAAGCTATCATCAAGCAAGATTTAAAACTGAAAATATTTTTACTCATTACTATCTTTTCCTAGGAATCAGTTGTTTTCTTGTGGTTTGTGTTTTGGCTTCTGTTTTCAAAAGAAAAGCAGAAAATAGACTAATATTGAACATATTTAAATATAATTAAAAAAAAATCTAATTAGACCTTTTGACTAACTTCCACACAGTCATTAAGGTTATGAGCTAAAATTCAATGACGAGTTTCCTGAAGCAGTCACAGAGTGAGCCTACTAGATTGTGCTAATTGAATCACATTAGGCATACTGTTATTGCTATTAATATGTGTGTTGAGCAATTTCTTTTGACAGGTTGCACCCAAGGCAAAGCAAAGCCAGTGGAAGCTAAAAGAGATCAAGAAAAGAAAATGTTTTTCCATTAGAATATCACAGAAACATTCTGCATCTCTTAGTGGCCAAATTAAGCAACTGTGATACAACACTGAGAATCTGTACACTGTGAATATAAATCATAATTGTAATGTATACATATTATCATTAAAATATCCCAGATAGTACAAATTTAAACAATAGTAATAAATTCATTATATATTAATATATGAGTCTATCAATATTTTAATATGTTATAAATTAATTCAACAACAATAATAATAATAATAATTTTTAGGAATTTAGGTGCTAGTTCATTACAAAGGTTTAGGTCCATAATACTTGTATTATTCTCTTTGTAGGTACAAAAGGATTAATTCCAAGATTCAGACAAGTAAATTTGTCAACAATCTTTGTATATGCAGAAAACTGTCATCAAACTCCTCTTGCAGCAATGAAGACATAGGAATAAATTCAGTTAACCATAAGAAAGTGCCTCCTGCCACCCCATAATGATTTAAATCACCTGCATGGGGCTGTAACTGACGGGTTGCAGGTAAGATACCTCAGGATATCTCAAGTAATATGAGAAACCTGCATGTAAGCAACTTGATCTTATCTTTAATTAAAACAGAGCAAGTCAGCTTGTCAACAAAGAGGTTTAATTTAGTTGTCTGCAAGACAGGTATCAAGGCTCATTAGAGGCATCCTGAGTGTCATAGGAATTTAGAGAGATGTAGCCACAAGAACATCACTTATCGATATAACATGGAAGATTTATTTGCTAAGTGGATGGGTACAGATGTTAGTTGTGTTTTTCTTGTTTTCCCAGCACATATCAGGATCATCTGATTAAGAGCTAAGTAAATGTAGTTAAGTTCTCATTGTGACTGAACTGTGGTTCTTGGTAGTCTTCACCTTGTAATATTCGGGATACTTCACCTGGCCTTTTCCTGCTTCTCCAGAAGGATGTGAATCTACTGTGCATGCAATGCCAGATTTACTAGCCACATGTCTCAAATGGCATTCATGCTACCTGTGGGCAACTAAATCAAGCCTTATCCTTTTCTCTACTTCAAAGTGATTGCCTTCTAGACCTCGCTGACTTGAATAAGTAGATTTATTTTAATCTTAATGGGAATTTATATACTAACATTTAGACTATTTCAGGTTGCACAATTGCAGTGCAATTGAAACATATAAGTATCTAAACAAAGCAATTATTTTATAATTAGAAAGGACATGAAGAGGCTAAAACTTACTCACCCATAAAACAGCTTTCTAGAACAGGTCAGATGAATCAACAAGAAAAATTGTCTATAGTGGCTGTTAAATTACCCCAGTCCAAGATATCTGAATATAGTCCAAAACGCAGTCTAAGATATCTGAATACTGGGCATGTAATTTTAGGTTACACGAAATTCTCCTAAATTTACTTTGTAGCTTAGTGTGAAGACAATAATCTAGGAGCAGAGTTGGTTCAACTTCCAAGGTATTTTATTTATAAAATATGGTCAATTCAGGGTCTGTGAAAAACATATTCATACCCCCTGTTTGGAACCCCTATCTCCCATTCACTTGGCTTCAGCAGAAAACCAACCAACCAAACCAACAAACAAAACTGTTAAAATAGAGTTAAATCTTAATTACCAATAATAACTTTAATTTGCACTCATGAAATGTATTGAAAATATCACATAGAGACCTGTATATTTTTAATAAAACACTTAGACTTAAATTATCTAATTTGTCATATTAGATACACCTGAAGTACACTTTGAGGCATAAATAGAATATTAACATACAATTTCTAAGTAACATCCCAGTTTTGCGATATTGGTTACGTTTGTTATCCTCTATATAAAATATGCAGACTTTCAATCTTGCTTTCTGAGCTTTTCAACCACATAGATCAAAATAAAGTTAAAGAATGTGGGAAAATCCAGTATGATATTGTTCAGAACTGAATCTCATTCACCCACACTTCCCACTTCCCATCTGTTCCTGTTTGAGAGATACACTGTGCTTTTTACATATCTTACATTTTGTGGAACAACTGGTACAGGAGGCAAAGAAACCAGATCTATTATTAACAGCGTGTTACTACTTATATGTTTAACATACTCAATATGCTACATAAGAGAATCCACATCACCTAGGCATAGGTATGGGATTAATTTCCAAACTGTATGTGCTGTCTAACTGATTCTTCCTACATGTAAACAAATTGTTGAAACATAAGTCCCTTGAGAGGCAATAGTCTACTGACATCACTATCTGAGGTTTCAGGTATGTAGGAGTAGTTACATTTATACAGTGCTAAAAATACATTTGGCCCTTTGAAGGCAACTGTGAGGCTGATGTGGCCCCTGGTGAAAATGAGTTTGACACCCCTGCTCTAAGGCATCAAAGTCACCACTATGGCTGGTAGAGATCTAGGGCAACTCAGTTCCCTAAGTACAGGTTCACATTGCCATTTGAATATCCTATACCTACCCACCTGTCCTTCAGCTGATGATTCAGAAGTGCATGAGTCTCTGTGAGTCCTCTGTCATAACTGCAAGCCTCATTTTTGATAAGTTAATTGATCTCATAGCCAGTACAGTCAATGGAGAGCTACTAATTTGTTTTAAAATAACTGTTTATTTTAGGATGAAGTGAATCAATTGAGTCTATTGATTAGCCCACCTCTGCGGGAGTTTACCTAGCTAATTCACCTGTAGCCACTTACACTGTTTACACCAAGAGTCTATACAGTTTTCTGTACATAGGTTCTTTATATGTTCTAGGATACACTTCTTATGTTCAGCTTTTGCTTCAGGAAGGAAAGAGTCCATCTTAGATCCTGAGTCATACCTTTCATCCCTATGCTGGTGCTCTAGATGTCTGAGGTTATTTGACATATCATTAGATGTCTATATGTGGGTGACTGAAACAAGTTCCTGAAGCTCGTGAAAGCTAACTCCCAAGCAGCCTATCTACTACTTGTGGATCTCAAGATATTATTTTATGAAGAGTTCATTTGATTTTATAAGTTCTCCTTTCTTGCTTTTTTGAATCTTTTAAAATCTTTTCACTTAATTGTCCTCTTTTTTGGGAGTCTGCTTAACTGAGAGGGAACAGCAAGAGCAGGATTGGTCCATGAGATGAGCTAGAGCCAAGACCGTTCACAGCACAGGCAAGAGCAATGGTCTTACCAAGAGTTATGGGCCCTGAACTTTAAATAAGCTCCTGGGCCCATGAGCAAAAGGAATTTTCAGGTGAGGCTGGTCAGGACAAGTAAGGCTTATATGGATAGACTTAGGACTCGGAACTCCCTGACAGCGATAATGAATAAGTAATGCTCACATCCAGAGTATACAAAGTTTATAACAATGGAGCTGTTTCAATGACAAATATTCAAAGGAATAATGTAAATAAAAGAAATGGTTGTTTTGCATATTTAAATTTAAACATGGAAATTTAACCAGATTATTGGAGTATTATCTTTGGAAAAAACAGGTCTGCTACTCGGATTTTGAAATGATAGTCCTTAATCTACTTTATCATCTCTTCATAACACTGTTGTGACAGGGAAGGGAAGGGAAGGGAAGGGAAGGGAAGGGAAGGGAAGGGAAGGGAAGGGAAGGGAAGGGAAGGGAAGGGAAGGGAAGGGAAGGGAAGGGAAGGGAAGGGAAGGGAGGGGAACAAAGATGAGGAAGAAACAGACATATGCAAGAGAAAAATCAGCAACATGTTTGAGACTTCAGGTGTATTTAGCAAATGGCAAGTGGTGCCCATCGTCATCATAAAGAACAACAATGAACAAAGGGAGCTATGATTTCTGTGAGACTGGGATTTCAAGCCTGTCTTTTCAGTTAGTGTTTTACGTTCAAGCAGAGGCATTAGAAGTCTTTTTGTGTTTGCCTAATTCAGTAATAAAACCTTCACAGACAAATTGTGAGACTCTACAGATTTAACTGAATGTGAGTTGACCCACTGACATTTGAAGAACTGCTTGTGAGTTTATATCCCATTTTAAAGGAAGGAAAATTCTTCAGGCCCTGCTTTATACATGCTGTGCTTCTACCTATTAATTTTTTAGACTTCCTGAAATCAGACCATCTGTGTTTTCTGCCTATAGGTTTTCTGCGTCAAACTGTCTTGTTGCCATGGAGTCTCTGTTCTCCATCAGAAAAATAAATTATTATTTTAAATGGAAGAAGCTTGCCCAAGTACGAAGCATAACTAACCACATATCTAATGCAACTAAACTACAGAAAACTCTTTTTTTAAAAAGAGAAGCTTTTTAAATTGTTTATGATGTTTATCTAAAAGCTGGACATTGTTATTCACCAAATAATTTCACGCGCATGGTTCTGTCCATATTGGATAACAGGACCCTACAGTAGTGCAGCCATTATCAGGCTTTTGTGTTAATGACCAGTGAAATTAGATTCAGGAATGGGATGTGTGTGATCTGCATTAACAATGTAAGTTTACCAACCATGAATCAGAGGGCATGAAATACCTGTTGTTCAGAGAAAAACTTTGTAGAGCAACATGCAAAAACGCAATACAAGCAGAAGAATTATTCCTTTAACTGGCTGAGATAGTGGAGAATGGTGGTTTAGGGTGCCTGGGATGACTTCAGATCTCTGAAGAACATCACATGACAACTAAAGATGGTAGTTCTTGATTCTGTAGGCCATATTTTAAATCCCCAAGAAGTTCACTTTAAAGGTCTTCTCTGTCCAAACTGACAAAGAACTAAAATTAATTTAAGTTACATGTATGTAACTGAAATAGAATCATAGAATCATTTCAGTTGGAAGAGACCCTCAGGATCACCGAGTCCAACCATAACCTAACTCTAGCACTAAACCATGTCCCCAGGAACCTCGTCTATATGCCTTTTAAACACCTCCAGGGATGGTGATTCCACCACTTCCCTGGGCAGCCTGTTCCAATACCTGACAACCACTTCTGTGAAGAATTTTTTCCCAATAGTCAATCTAAACCTCTCCTGGCACAACTTGAGGCCTATCACTTTTGTCTTGTCACTTGCTACTTGGGCAAAGACACCAACACCCTCCATGCTACAACCTCCTTTCAGATAGTTGTAGAGAGTGATAAGGTCTCCCCTTCACTACAACTCTTTGGGCATGGTCATCTAGCCAGTTCTTTACCTGTCGAAGAGCATACCCATCCAGACCATGAGCTGCCAGCTTCTCCAGGAGAATGCCGTGGGATACAGTGTCAAAGGCTTTAGTGAAGTCTAAGTACCAAACATCCACAGCCTTTCCCTCATCTACTAGGTTGGTCACCTTGTTGTATTAGGAGATCAGGTTGCTCAGACAGGACCTGCCTTTCATAAAACCATGTTGACTGGGCCTGATCACTTGGTTTTCCTGTATGTGCCATGTGATGTCACTCAGGATGATCTAGTCCATGACTTTCCCCAGCACCAAGCTTAGACTGACAGGTCTGTTGTTCCTTGGATACTCTTTCCAGCCTTCCTTTAGATGGGTGTCACATTTGCCAAATTCCAGTCAACTGGGACCTCTCCAGTTAGCCAGGATTGCTGATAGATAATGGAAAGTGGCTTAGTGATCACCTCTGTCAGCTCCCTTAGCACCCTTGGATGTATCCCATCTGACCTCATAGACTTGTGAGTGTCCAAGTGGTATAGCAGGTTGCTAACCATTTCCCATTGAGCTATGGGAGTTTCATTCTACTCCCCATCCCTGTCTTCTGGCTCAGGGGGCTGGGAACCTGGAGCACAACAGTTCTGACTGTCAAAGACTGAGGCAAAGAAGGCATTTAGTACCTTACCCTTTCCCTCATCTTCTCTCACTACAGACAAAAACTGTCACTACAGACTAACACTATAGCAAAGGAATAACTTTTCTTTCACCTTACAGAATGAATGGTGATTGCCAGGGATGTCTTCAAGGGTACAATGCTAAGGCCGAGATTTACACTAAGATGATAAGAAAGAGTGAATTACTGACAAGCTAGTGAAAGTCATAGCATACCCTTAATTTGGAGAAGCTGAGGACATTAGTGAGAACAAAATACATCCAAATGGATCTATAATATTAAACAATAAATTATAACAAAGTAACAAAGTAAATAAAATTTCAGGGTATAAGTTGTTTGTTGGTGTTGTTTGTTTGTTTGTTTTTTAATTAAATGCTATGAAAATTGCTAATGACAGCAGCAGATATTACAATAAACATAAACTCGAAATGGTATTGGTCACAATTAAAAATCAGCACAATTTTAAGCTTCTTCTGTAAGGCAAAGACCATCTCTCCAGGGGAAGAAATTTTATCTACTGTAACTTTCCCTTATTATGCTAAATTGCCTGGTTTATTTTGTTGCTTATAGCAATTGGCTGTTATTATATACTTTAACAATTATTCCCTATACAGCTCAAATATAACTGGAGTTGTAGATGAAGATTCCCAAAAGCTTATACAGTGTATCATAAATAAGAAATATTTTAAAGAATCAGCAGAAGGTACTGTTATTTAGATGTTCACGGTATCCCCAAGATGCTTCTGTCAGATAATATTTTAAGGGAAGAAAACTACTAAATGTCTGAAATTTCAACAAAAAAATGCATTACTTGTCTTGAAATAATCTAGTGTTACACAAATTATAATAAAAAACAAATATTATGAAGACCAATGAGACAAGAGAAAAAGAATGCAAAGTAAGGTTTGACTGTCTCTGTTGGATATGATGATTTAGGTGTTTACAGAGTAATATAAATTAGAAGAATGGAGAGAGAAAAAAGCAAAACCAAAACCAACAAAACAAATAAACTAACTAACTAACTAACCAACTAACAAGAAAAACCAAACAACTAAACAAAACAGAGAATAATATATATACAGGAAAATTATCAGAGGTGCATAGTACCATATGCTTGTTTATTTTTACTTTTTATCAAATACAACACTCTTTGAAAGCTATTACTCACCCAATACTGTTCTAGTGGTAAAAGAACTCCAGTAATTCGTGTATACTTCTTTGTAAAATATATATAATATTTTGCTATCTTTGGAGGGAAACACATTATATACTTGTTGATTAGTATTCATGTTAACATTTGCATACAGCCACAAAATGAATGAAGGGCAGGAGACAGAGGAAAAAAAGACATGGCTAACTAAACTAGCATTTTAATATTCTTTTCTCGTAAGTAAGTATATACCTTTAAACTTTTGCTAGAGCAAAAGGGTGAGTGACTCGAAAGTCAAGCTGTAGTTGAGTTTTAAGGGATTTTTCACTGTGTAAAATTCAAAGCAGAATATCATATACTATATGACATTTCAGAAAAGTTGAAATTTTGTCATCTATCAGATCAGCTTGGTAATTAAGATTCAATTCAAACCCTACATTAGGGAATCTCATGGAATTTATTGACTAAAATGAAACTGCCTCAAGGCAGAAAAAAATTAGAATGTCTCAAATCACATCTAAATGCTGGAAGAGTAAATTGTGACATATAATTACAATTAGGAGGTGCTGGTTACATGCTTCCTGGTGTATCCACCAATTCAGTTTCCTCATGGCTGACTTAGAGTATTTTTTTAATTACAGATCTTGATATTTTATTGTATTTCCTCCAGGCACTTTGAATACATGGAGCATTAGGGACGTATCAGTAGGATCAAACAGTCAAAGAAACCTTTATTTCTATTCTTTGAACAAAGTTCTTGTTGGAAGATATCTTTTCCAAAATCTGCAAAGATATGGACTGTAGCTTTTTTTTTTTTAATCGGTTGAATTTTTTCACTTAGAAGAGTGATTTCTTTTTGGAACACTTTAGGCAGTAAAAATCTTGAAGAATGAAGAATTGTTTTATGTGTCAAAATAAGTATTCCAAATATTATTATTTATATTAAGGCAGTGCCTTTCAGTTTGTTTATCAATATCCATTTGGATTAGTTATAGAAAAAAAATATCCCCTATGGATCAAATAGAAAAATTATTGTTTAAATTCAATCTGATATTTAATATCCAGAGGCTACTGAGATAATGAAAAACATTAATGTAGGCTTCAGAGAAAGATAATCAACTTCCTTATAGGATGTACAGACTATAACAAGTGCCAGAAAAGGTGTCTTCTCCTTTGCTGTTACTATTTCACTGTAAAACATTCAAAAGTATCTAGTATGGCATAAAAACCAAACTGCTGCCTTTGTGTTGCAGAAAACACTGTTAAAATATGACATTTCAGAAGCCCTAGTTATGACGTCCTTATTCCATCTCGAAAATTAAAGCTATACATTGCCCTTTACAAGAAGCAGATTACTCAAAAAAATCCCCACAACACTGAAAGCCTCAAGAAGCACTGAAGGTGTTTTGATCTAGCTGATAACCCATGCAATCCAAATATATATGTTGATTATGTATGTTATCCAGTGCTCTCATTTCAATACGTCTTTGTGAAGAAGTTTAAAAATCAAAATAAAATCAGGGATTAAATTTTGTTATGAAACGGCAAAGAAAAATAAATCATAAATCGACATCAGACTTTTTTTTTCCCTTAAAATTTGGGTTTGAAATCTTTGTAGTTTTTGAACTACAAAATTTTGCAGTTCCAGATGCTTGTCATTTACAGTTCCTAAATTTTTTTATAGTCTGCACTTGAACTGCACTTGGTATCCATGAAATGTCAGAATTAAGTTCAAGTAATTAATTTGGTGTCCTTTTACATGTACATTATAATTCAGTTTTTAATTACATGACTCCATCCTAGTTTTTACCCACACCCAAGCTATATTCAGTGAATGAAAATTTCTTCATATTTCCCTTTGTTCTTCTCAGATAACTCTAGGGTTTTTTCTTTACGTGTGAATCCAAATTTTTCATTGAATGTAAAATTGTTAGTCTCCAAGTAGTTAATTAATCTCCTAATAATTAATCTCCTAAAAAAATTACTAAGGTGTTCTGACCATAGCATCTGAATGCTGAATTGATCTCACCAACATCTTTGTGAAATTAAGTAGTACTACAGTCTTCATCTGTATGGAGAAGATGCTCAGAGGATGTGAAGAAAAAGCTATCAAATACAAAACAGAAAAGCTCTGATTTTTTTTCTGGTCATGCAGAATTTTCACATAGAAATATACCTATACAGAGTGTATCACTAACTAAATTTAGTTACAATTATGAGCCATTACCATGTCTGTTAATTTGACTCTTAGTGTCTTTTATTGGATATTCACAATATGAAGAATACATAATCAGTGAATATTTATGGAAATGTTGATTCACCAGCCTCAGAAAAGATCTCTGTTTAACAAAACATGATTACAATAATTTCTTCAGGGTCTAATTCAGACTTCTTAAAAAGAAACACATTCTTTACCTACTATTTTTTTTCTTCATTTTCAGCACAAAAATCTGAGAAAAGAAAGAGAAATAGCAAAGGGAGTAACTCAATCTACAGCTGTGATACATTCCAGGATCTCTGTTTATCCAATTCATTAACGACATGCAAATCATGTGAAAATAATGTCATGTGATCATAACATTAAATGCTGAGGTTGAGAATATGTGTTACATTTTGTGGCCTAGTATTTCAAATAGGATGCGGTTGAACCTAGAACTATTATTCCTGTCAACTTATTATCATTATCAAAAATATAATTTATATTGTGTGCCTTCAATATCTTTCACAGAATCACAGAACAGCTGAGTTTGGAAGAGACCTCTGGAGGTCAACTTGTCCGACTCCCCCTCCTCAAACAGGGCCACCTAGAGCATGTTGCCCAAGACTCTGTCCAGACAGCTGTTCAGTACCTGCAAGGTGGAGACTGCACAACCTCTCTGGGCAACTTGCTCCCATGCTCACTCACCCTCACAGTAAAAAACAAGTATTTCCCAATGTTCAGAGGGACCCCCATGTTTCAGTTTGTGCCCATTGCCTCTGGTCCTGTCACTGGGTGCCACTGAAAAGAACCTAGCTCTGTCCTCTTTGCACCCTCCCTTCATGTGATTCTATGTATTGATGAAATTCCCTGTGAGCCTTCTCTTCTCTGGGCTGAAGTCTCAGATTCTTCATCCTTTCCTCATACGGAAGATATTCCTGATCCTTGGCTCTTCTCTGGACTTTCTCAAATATGCCAATGTCTCTCTTGTACTGAGGAGCCCAGAACTTGACACGGTGCTGCAGCTGTGGCCACACCAGTGCTGAACAGAGGGGAAGGATCTACTTCCTTGATCTACTGGAAATGCCTTGCCTAATGCAGAATGTTTCGTTGTAACACTGTGTAATGTATAAAACTGTATAAGTCATTGTGATAACTTCAGCTGGGACTTTTTTTGATTTTAATGTGTGTATTTGCTCTCTTTAATTCGTGACAAAAGGAGGAACAAGTCTTATAACAGAAGTTTATTTCAGTGACGTTTATACAGTAAAGATAATTTAAAGAAGTCTAATTCAGGATTACTTCTATTTCTCCTCTACCTTAGCAGAGCTAAGGATATAATGACAAAACACATCAGGGTCAAAATTCAAATTACTGTTATATTCCCACTAGAAATGATAACACTGAACATTTTAAAATTCATTAATATCTAAGGATCACGATGTTTCAAACCCATCCAATTTATGAATTATGAGATCTGTGGTTCTATACAGCATATTCCTCTGGTAAAAATATTCAGGAAACAGAAGCTGAAGAGATTGGACCATTTGCCCCAGAAGTTCAAATTTCTTTATATTTTTCAAAATGCTTCAAAATACTACTGTGTTTGAATGACCTCAGCCATCAGACAACCATTGGCATTGTCACTAGCTCTCTCCTCTCTTCACCAGCAGGGTCTGTGAAAGAAAACAAGCAAAATCAAGAAAACTCTTTGGTTGAGGCAAAGACATTTTAATATGCAGAGGAAAGAGAAAACAAAACCAACACAAAACAAAACAAAGCAAAAACTGACACAAAGACAATTGTTCACCACTTCTCATAAGAAGATCAACACTCCTGGCAGTCTCCAAGCAACAGCCACCTTGAAAAAACAAAACCCACTTTTTTCTTTGTTTCTGATCATGAAGTCATATGGTGTGGAAAATTCCCTGGTGAGTTAGGGTCAACTGTCTCAGCTCTGTCCCCTCCCAGCTTCTTGCCTACCCCCAGCCTATTCGCTGAGGGGGCAAAGTGGGAAGAGAAAACCTTGACACTCTGCAAGCACTGTTTAGCAATAAACAAATCACTCATAAAATACCGTCACTGTTTTGGCCACAAATCTAAAACACAGCACCATACAAGCTGTTATGAAGAAAGTTAATTTCATCCAGCCAGACTAAGTAAAACCTCTACCCTTTATTCAACGCCATTTTTGTCATGCTCAGGTCCTACACAATTCCAATACATCCTCATCAGTGTCCTCTGAGGAACTTACGTATGTATCACAATCTAGAGTTAACTAACAGTCCTTCAAAATGGCATCAGGGCAAGTAATGACCACAGGATCAAGGAGTCATACTTTTTAGTGAAGTTTGGGTTTTTGTTTAGTTTTTGTTTTGGTTTTGCTCTATGAAAATGCCCACAGAAAGAGAAAACCTGCTATTTAATTTGGAGTTGTGATATTTACAATTATTTTGATGTTTTTTATGAGATGCAGTACTCACTCAATTCATGAAGGTAATACATGAATTTTTGCAAGATGTGAAGCAAAGACAGTAGGTCAACAGAATAGAAACAAGATGACATGTGACGAATATAATCAGAAAAATCACAAATTACATTGTTTTTGTAAAGACATAGAAGGGAAAAAAATAGTTTTTAGCAGGGTTTAATCACACTGGTGTCCTACAGGAGAATTCACAGAAGAAGTAAAAACTTAGCCTGTCTTTTTTTTTTTTTTTTTTAATTTAAGTAAGTTAAGCCACATGGCAGCTGGCATGAGTTGAGACTTCTTAAATTTCTGTTAAAAAGGAATAGACAAGAATAGGGGAGTAAGTTAAGGTTAAATAACCTATCCAGAGAACCTTTAAGAGTAGCAGGCTGTAAGTCACTGCAACAGTGGCAGACATTTTTTCAGCACCATGAGAATCTTGTTGAGCTGATACCCAATCCTATAACTGATTGTGTCTCAAGTTGCTTGAGATGCCAAGATTGACCCTAGAAAGCTCCTGCACAGAAGCAATACGAGAGAGACTTCTGGAGTCATTGAAGTGTAAAAGAAGGGGCCCCATGGCCCAGGCACAGGGTCAGACACCACATATCCTGTGAGGACCAACTTGATATTTTCTCCCAGGCCACCATGCCTCCCCTGTAGGAGGGAGGGCATATCGCTCCTTAAAATTAAATATAAAAGCATTTTGGCATTGAGCTCATTTGGGCTCCCCACCATCAATTAGGTCCTACACTGTGACAAAACCATGATCATGGGACCAGAATTCTGGATAATTTTAATAGAGAGGACAATGTATTTCCAAAAATAAGTTGTGGTGTTTTTTTATTAGTTTTGTTTTTAGTAACATACTTGTTCATTCTTTCACAATTTGAAACTCAATATATAAAATTACTTCAAAAGCTTATTAAATATTACATTTATTGCATTGAAAGATTATCTACATTTATCAGAATATGTAATTGAAAACAGACTTTACAACCAAAAGAGGAAGTGTGTGTCTCTCTGTTGTGATATATTAGTACAAAATGCATTTAATTGAACGAATCGTGATCCACCAAGTTTTAGACCTGAAGCTACAGGAATACCCATATACTTTATTATGTACGAGATCTTAGGGAATCTTTTTTAATCTATTTGCATGTTGGTGTGCATAAGTCACGAGTGCTTCTCACTAGCGTAACAAATGTATCTGCCCAAACTATTTCACTGGGACAAAATAAATAAGGTTGACCTGCCGATTACAGTTGAAGGTGTTGGTCATGATTAAAGTAACAAATTGCCCATACCTAGTCTTCTGTGACACGATGGAAACCAGGAAATTGTTCTGTCAATTACAATTAGAGGAGTGAATACCATGGTGAAAGGTGAATCAGGCTTCAGCTGAATGGAATGAGCTCCAGGAACATGCTTTTAACACTATGTAATACGAATGAAACAGAACAACACACTTTCTGGTGTCACTCTATTGATACGATTGAAATAACGTTAGAGGCATTACAAACCAAACGTTTAAAATGAGACAGCTGCTTAACTGGGTTGAAGTGCAATTCTTTAAATTTTCTTTAATATCTAACTTTAAAAAAAAAAAAAAAAGGAAAATATATCAAAGTAAAAAGAAATGTCACAAAGCTGGCAGAAGTACTAAGAGAATGTACTGATACTGATTGAAAAAGTATTCAGATCAGCAATAAGACAGTGAAAGGACTGTAATTAACACAGCCAGAGAATTAGGCATGCTCAGTAAGATATAGTTAATATATTTAGGTGCTAACACAAACAATAAAAATAGTATAGCTTAAACTACTTAAGTATTGTGTGAAAGATGACAAAACAGAGAAAAATGGACAACAGCACAGAGCATGAGAGTGTACATTTCCATTTTCAGGAAGAAAGAATAGTAAACATGACTGGAATACAATTCAATGGACTGTCTGGTTTGGTTAGAGGGTTTTTTTACTTTCTTTTTTATTTTCTCTCACTTCCTACGTTGTTTTCCTTTAAAAGGACAGGCAGTAGAAAGAATGAGTACCTGGAAGAACAGGAGATTGCTCATTTCCTGGAGAGCTCTTGGGCTTCCTTAAGTAGAGCATTTTCCAGTAACTGCAAGATGTGGCAGGACAAAGGATCAGAGACAGAAGAAGGCAACTGAAAAGGAAGGAGAGGATACTACAAGAGTTAGGAAATATGCACAGCCCAGACTCAAAGATGACTAAAAAAAATTGTTTAGTAGAGATAAAAGTAGACTACGGTAATGATTGCAATCACTGAATTGAATAAAAACAAGAATAGAAGAAAGTTGTACCTTAGTAGGACATCTTGGATAAATGGAGAGTAATATATAAACCCTTTTTCTTTCCATAATGTCTTAACCAGTGACTTGGAGACTTTTGTTTTTAAAATTTAAGTATTTCTGTTTATATTTTATTCAAAGCTGTGTTTTGACTCTGTACTAGTTTTTTACCCTGTCTGATAAATTTCTAATAAAAGTAGGCAAAGAAACAAAAGAAGTAGGTCAAACAACCTCAAAGCTCTCTTAAACTGGAGTCCTGTCAGAAGAAGTGTGAGAGGTATAGAGGTAATGGTGTGGGCTAGCATTAACAAAACAGACTACAAAAAAAAAAAAAAAAAAAAGACAGGATAGCATGAATAAAGCCCCTTCTGTATGGCTTAGAAGATGTACTAGTAAAGACGATGTATTGAGAAATTACCCCACTATTGAGAGTTGACCTTTCTTGCATTATCTCTTCTATCCATTTATTCGAACAATGGGTGACTGTCAACGGGTTTGGTAAATAAATAAACCCCTATTTCAATTGTATATATATATTTATATATGTAAAATGAGATAGGGAATTAGAGATAGCACTGATGAAAATGTTTAAAAGATTTTAAATGAGATCTGTTTTAACCTTCAAAACAATACTGGATGGACTGACATTCATTAGCAACATACTTTGGCAAAAGCAATATGAATTATTACCACTACCTGTAAAAAACAATAAGTCTTAAACAAATTAATCCCAAATTAGTTCTGAACACTTTCTGACCTGGAATACTGTTTTTAATTTCTTGATAAATATTTTCAGGTGATTTCCTCTCTCACATGTAATCTTCTAGAATAAAAGGGAAATTTGTGCTCCTATACTCAAATTTGTGACCTAGGTTTCTTACACAGAGAGGATTCAAAGAATGGTGTTGCATGGTTTCTTATTTTAAAACCCCACATAATCATATTGTCTACATGGAGGGTGAGATACTCTTATCATTATACCCTCCTATTTCCCATCTTTGACTTAGTGCTTTTCCCCCCCCTCTTTATTGCTTTGAATTCCGTGACCTTTTTCTTCAGATTCAGTTGTAAGAAACATAAGTACTAAACTGGAATTTTTCAGTTTGGTTCTCAGAACTCAGTGCCAAATTTTAAGGTGGCAGCCTCAATATTCATTAAAATACTCCATTACGAGTACTCAAATTAAAATAAATTAAAACCATCTCTCATAAGGATTTCAGCCATACATTTTGCTGAATCTTGATTGCCAATGCACTTTAAGGAAAAGGAAAATAAATCTTCTTACTTTTTATTAAAAATCATAATGGATTTGAGAAATGATCACAATTAGAAAAAGCCCCAGATGAAACATCTTAATGATCAGAATTTAGGTGAGACCTTCATACATATTAAATACGTTATTTCTGTGATCTGAGGAATGGAAACTTTATTTTGCTTCCAAAATAGAACGAACATATTTTGTATATGCATTAGAACATTTAGAAGTCAGACAGGCATTACAGAATAGCAAAGACAGTGACAAATGCATTTAAAGGAAAGGCAAGACCCACAGTTTTTAATTCACTGCATCACAGCCTTGCAAAACTAAATATTCTTTTAGATCTTTAATCCACTTATACTGTTTTAACTGAAGGCAGACCAATACAAAAATAAAAGAGAGTTTCCCAAAACATTTGTTTTACCTTTAAATTGTTCATTAGTATAATAAGGCTTCTTTTGAATTGTTTTTAGAATTTTTTTCGCCAAAGTATTTCTTCTACATTTAGCACATTTCATTCTTTCTATTAATACAACAGATCATTCCCAAAGCCTCCAAAATAACTTTTTCTTTTTTTCAATATTTAAATCCAAACTCAGTGTCTTTATGTATTAGTCTTTTCAACTGCTACTTATTACTACAGATCTGGCTCCAGAAGTGGAAACCTTTATGTGTATAAGTTTGGGGTTTTTTTTCTGAAAAGAAAAGAGGCTGTTACTATATCAGAAAGCACAAGAGGCATTACAAAAGATGGAATAAGCCAATAGATACTTAAATGGGGAGTTCTGTACAAAGCAAATAGTATTACTTCAACAGAAAGAATGATAACAAACTGGACACTTTCTTGTCTTTAATCAGCTTTGTTGATCACTGTGACTGTGTTAGAAGGCAATCTCAATGACCTTAAACTGAAGAGAATACCGAACCATGTGATTAGATCTGGAATGTCTTCCTGGTGTTCTACTCAAATTACAGCCAAGTTTTAGGATACAGTTACAAGACCAAACTTAGGTCCTCATTTGGCAGTATGAGGTATGAGAATGATCATGCTCAGCACACCCAGTTATGAAGCCTGTGCAGCAACTTGGTTCACTGTAGTCTTTTATACAATATAGGGACTTTTCTGCCTATACAATCAATTATGGACAGCTACAATAGGTTTGGTACACGGATCTATACATGTTCGAGTTGTGCCCAAGAACTACTCTTACCCAGCTCTCCAGTTCATATTTCTTTGGATTTCTTGGGATTTCCTTAGTGATTAGTCATTGGCCAGTTTCTGGTATCATTTTATGACTGCGATTTTAAGGCTTTTGCTTTAATAATGTGCTCAGACTCTCGGCAGTCTGGCTATGGGTCCATATGTTTCTCTATTAACCATGAAGGTATAGCTTCCTGATAACATAACTAGTTCTATGCCAGCTCAAACTAGTCATGCATATATTATTAGACTAGGGTCACTGAACAGTTTATGAACACAATGGTCTATTGGAAGATTCCTATGCAGAGCTTTTAACTACCTGTTATTAATGTCTATCAGTTATAACACCATTATCACTGAGATGTACATTTGAATCAGACTCCCCAGGATACACTTTTTCGTGACCATCGGGTGATCTTAGTTAAACAACAGAAGTCTGAATGGCCCAGCTTAGAAAAGAGTATATGAACAAGAATGACAAGGGAATTTAAACACCTTAGCAACAATTAGATTCTATATAAAGTAGAACTTAAACTTTTAAGTGTGAAACCATGCATGAATAATCACAGAATCACAAAATGGTTGAAGTTGAAAGGGACCTCTGGAAGTAATTTTTTCCAACCTCCTCCCTGCTCAAGCAGGGCCACCTGAAGCCCATTGCTCAGGGTGATGTCTAGAAAGCTTTTAAATATCTCCAGGGATTAGGACTCCACAACCTTTCTGAGCATCCTGTGCCAGTGCTCAGACACCCTTGCAGTAAAAAGATATTTACTTATTTATATAATTTTCTGACTTTTTTCCTGGGAAAAAAAAATCCTTAATTGTATTATTCAGTTCAGAAATTCCTTTATATTTTACTAACATTGCCACATTTTATCTCAAGATAAAATGACAGCTAGAGTGAAATTTGTAATCTGACTAAGTCAACTGGAGTTTCTTCATTGACTTCAGAACAGGTGAAAATTCTACTGGTAGTCTCTGATATCTCAGAAAAGCTTGCACTTTGTACCAACAGACAATAACTGGAAAAATCATAATCAAGAAGCGATTAATGCCTTTTTAGTTATATTAAGCAATACAGGTATTGCTCAGGTGTGCAAAGTAATACAATGGCATCTGGATGCTATATATGTAACTTTGATGAACTTTTAAAGTTAAGAAACTTTTCATGAAATAAAAATAGTTTTTAATTTGAAAATCTAAGCTAATGTTTTTGTAACAAGTAAATAATGTCAATGCTTTTTGTCTAGAGTCAAGTTGCAGTAAAAAAAAAAAAATCTAAGGTATTTTATAGACCTGAATTTTTAGAACAGTAATACTTTTGATTACCCATTATTATTAAAAAAATCATTTAGCTTTGGAAGAAACTATCTCAGGAACATCAGTATTTTCACATTGATAATAATTTCTAGCATCACTTTCTTACATGTGCTTTATGATTGATTTGGTAGTCCTACTGGATCTAATAGATACTTTAAATATAAAAAATAAATGATTTGTTTATTCAGTCTTTCAAACTTATTTGCACACCTGGATTTATTCTGGGTATATTATATTTGAAACCTGCTGGGTTCTTGTCCAACAACATAGGTTAAAAATGTTTCTTCAGTTTTGTAACCCATTTGTTAAAAAAAAAAGGTATAGAAGAATACTCTATCCATCAGCAATATGGCTTTTCCAACTTTATTCATTCACATTCTCTATACAAGTCCTTGGCAGTTAAAATTATTGTATACTGGTTATTATTACAGCCATGTTCATCTTTTCAATTCTTCTTAGTTTAGTAACAAGTCTGAAAAAGTATTCTTTTATGCCAGCAATCTTTGGTGGCTCAGATATTAATTAGAAATTCATACTGAAATACCCTGTGCCACTTTGACCCACCTTCATTGTACTGCAACACTGAGGTTGTCTTTTGAGATGTGTTCAGTACTATACTTGCCACACATTAGTGAACATTCAGTTGAAGAAGATATCCAGTGAGATATATATACCTATCTTTTTTTTTTTTTTTTTTTCTTATGAGGTAAGCTATTAAAGGCCTTATAGCTCAAAGGCACTTACCTCTATCTTTATTACAGCTGGGGAAGGGACAGAAATCTGCACAGAGGAGGAACACAGAAAAGAAAGTCCTTAAAGAGAGAGGTGCATAGTATTCCCTACATCCTATTATGCTTGTTCCTTCATTTTCATTCATGATTCTTCCTTTCTTTCTCAGTATATGAACTTTCACTAAAAGACAAAAACTAATTCTGGATACGAAAGCAAGACAATGTATTGTACTCAAAGCTAGATCCGCAAATCCATTGAAGTGTCTCCTGCTCTAAGAGAAAGGATGAAGTGATTAAGATATCCAGCTGCCGGGATGAAATTCATGCTATTTAACTCAACACAAAAGTCTCTTTTCTCACAGGAACAGCCTACTAAACTTCAGATGTTTCTTAGACATTATAAAATGTGGGTAGAAATGTACTATAGTAAGTAGTACTTAGAAGAAAATTTCTATCATTAGAGTATTATTCAAAATAGAACTTAAGGTTACCTTCTCCAGCTGAGTATTCAGATAAAAGCATCTAATGGATACTGCTGAACAAAAAACAACCAAACACAAAAAAAACCCCAAAAAACAAAAGAACAAACAAAACCACGTATAGTCTGTCAATATATATTTTTTTTAAACCTATGGATGGTTGATTTTTAGGGTGGTTTTTGTTTTGCGTTTTTATGTTTTATTTCCCAGAACTGTGCATTAAATGTCCTCATCTCTGGAATAGTAAACCCAGAAATACATATATGTATACACACACATACAATTTCTAAAGTTAAAGAAGGGTTTTTAAAAATATATTTTAGTAAGGCAAATAAAATAATTTCAGTGAAGAGTTTAAATAAACCAAATTACTATCTATGTTCAGTTCACATTTAAAATGAGACAGCAAATTAAATGATATTAAAACCACCGAACCAAAAATACCGTTGCAATTAAGGTAGAAAATTTCATTTATAGAAGTTACAGAAACGACAATATTTCTGTCAATATGTTGATAACTCTAAAGAGTAGTAGAGATATGCATGCTAGCTAATGAGTAACAAAAACAAGTTGAAGGTAAAATTTTAATTTTGATTGCTAAGACCTTATAAAAATAAGAAATTAGTTCAGCTAAAATGTTACTTAGGTGTATTTCTGGATTTTATCTCCAAATTGTAAATCTTCTTCTATTACCTTTTGTCTACATCTCTCAAAATACCCGGTTTCAGAAAACAAAACACACAAAAAAAGCATGCTGTACAGGTTAAGCTTTGAATTCCATATCTTTCCCCATTTCTTTCCCATTGGACTGTAACATTCACCTAGATGTGGAAAAACTCAAGTCTGAGCAGGTCGTATGTATCTCCCAAGGCACACATAAATCCCATACATATTCAGAAATTAGGTGCTGCTCCATCTAAACCTTCTGGGGACTTCTTTAAGTTAGGCCTCTAGATGTTTTTTGAGCACCTTTGAAACGGGCTGTAAAACATTAATCATGTTGAAGCTATTTATGCCCTATAAATTCAAGATTCGTGGGGATATAAAAAGAACTTAAAAGAGCACTGCAGCTCCAAAGCTAGTGTTTAATTAGCTATTCATTAACCGAGACTGATGGGTGAGGAAAAAGCGAACAAGACCTGAACTACCTTTTGCTGTATCTCCAGTTACGAATTGGAGACCCTCCCCAGACTCAATGTGACTATCTGCCATCAGGTGAGGGAGCACCACTTCCCCCAGGCAGGGACAATCAGACCTGAACAACAGCCCTTTGTGTCACAGGGTGGGAGGCACCTGCCATCTCCCCTGCATGGCCCCCAGAAGGAGCCTCCAGGACAGGAGACAAACACACTAATAAATTCCCAAGTGGGGCGCCAGCCGAGAGGGCAAGAAACTCCCACCACTGTCATCTTCTGCCTTGCAGTAAGGGCCATGGAGTGCCAGCAGTTTGCTGTAACTGCCACAGACCTGGTCTTCCGAGGAAGATGGTGCTGTCAGCCTTGGTATCCAATGGAAAATTGGGAAGTGAAGATAACAGAGAAATAAGATAGATACCGCATGTTTTTCTATCATAGATTTAACTTTTTTTTTTTTTTTCTGAATTAGATCATTTGGACTGCTTAACTAGTAAAACATTAAAAGCACTAACAATCAATTGCTGGCTCCATATATACATAGTGTTACCTTTTGTCCACAGCAAACTACGGACATAGAGTTTCAGCACCTACACACAGCTCAGTTATACCAACTGTGTACAGCCTGGCCATCAATATCTCCCTCCGAGTAAGTACCAGACATTACCCTGTTTAGTCTACTATATGTTCTGTCATGACAATTCCACCTATTTAAATATGCTATAGAGAAAGTCTCACAACAAACAGCTCTCTGTTTACAGCTATATGGCACCTCACTATATCCTTCTGCTCAGTTTAGTTCTAAGTTGTTTTTACAGATATTTTTCACAAACAATGAGAGCACAACAGAGAAGGATGCTGAAGTGCAGTTAGAGAAAACCTACGAGAAGTATGAAAAATTCAATACAGTGAATCTCAGGGATCAAAAGGTATGCATCTGAGAGTTCTTATGGAACTAAAATTCAAAATACCAGCATCATGGGTGAACTATGTTTTTTGAAAATGCAGCTACTTCTGCATATTGTAAATTGGATATTGGATTTCTATCTATAAAAGAGAAGCCAAAGAAGGAAATCCAAATTAGAGGTTGGACAGTGTCTCCACAATTCCCTGGAAACCCAGTCCTTGGTATAAAGACAAAGCAAGGTTGCTCCAGTTTTCTTTGTGTTCAGACTTTTTTGCTTTTCTTCAGCCAAATGACTTGATAACAGAAAATATGGCTTAACTAAATAATATGAACTTACGTGATATGTGCAGAATGTACTTGTGATTTTGAGAAATTAGTTTGCATATGCAGCTTAACCCAGTTATTTTTGCTATTGTCAGATTTATAATGACCATTTTAAATCTGCTGCTGACTACTTCTATGTCTGAAGCAATTTCTATGGCACAAATTTCCATTTGTACTCACCTTTAGAATCAAACTGAGAAGGGAATACAGAGGTATAAGACCTGTACATTTGGAGTTCATTCCTAAGAAACAACCTCCGGTCCCTGAACATTGAGCTGTGAAAAAAGCTCAACATGTATAAGCATAAATTACATGGACACAGATTTAGAAGTCAGTAGATGAGTGTAAGACCTGTTGTGGGTATCTGCTGACTGTAAAACTAGTTTAAGCATTCAGTCACCTTTGGGTTGTAGAAGCTTTAACTCGGGTTGTACAACTTTTTTATAAATCTAGCTGCCTAACATGTTTTGTGCCTGTAGGGTGTGTGCATCTACCCTCTAGGTTTTCCACGTAACGTCTGAACAGAATTAACCATCTAAGAAAAGTATCTGGCCACAGCCAGAAAATATGAAAAAGAAATTACTTAAATCAGGACAACGAGAAACACGAAAAAATCAAGGCCAGGTATAATTTTATATCATGAGCACCACTTTCAGGATGACACAAATATTCAGTAGCTGCCATGAATACACAATAGGTTCTACTTTTTTTTACATGAATTAAATGCAAATGCAGTTCTATGAAGTCAGATTTCTTGAACTTTACAGTCTAAATTTGTGCATCTATATTTTTAGGTAATAGTTTTAGTTTTATTTATTTATTAGAAGTTTAAAAATATTGTAGAACATAAGACAAATCTAGATTAATTAGATGAGCATAGTTTCTGAAATAAATTATTGCTTTTTTAACATATCTGATTCCCTTGGAATTGTTTAGATAGAAGTCACCTGGTGGACACAAATTATTTGAATTTTGTAATGATTTTGAAAAAATAATGTTCATAAGACTACCAAAGTCATAGAAGATAGGAACCCAGAGATATCATTAAGCCTTTTGTTGACACAAAATCAGACTATCGATTTTGGTTTCATGGAATTGCACAGGAGGATTTACCTTTTCTTCCACCCCATCCCCCCTTTTTCTTTTTAATTTGTCTTTGTTTTTAGGCAAGCAAAGACAAAATTATTTAAAAATATATTAACAAACAGAAAAAGTTTGGTATTTTGAAAATAATGAGTCAAAATGAAGATTAATTTTTTACAAGCTTTCTTTCACTTACATGAACAAGTGGTTGTCAGAATTCTATGACAAGCACATGTTCCCTTATGGTACTGAAAGAAGCAGGAAAGTGAAAGGGGGAGAAGATTCATTGACTGTTGGCTTAGGCGTTTTTATTATGTGAAACCTACTTTTAATGTAGATGTGAGGATAGGAGAAAGAAAAAAGAAGAAAGAGGAAAGAGCAGAATGAATGGAAGGAGTGGTAAAGGCAAGAAAGCAACTGTGAAGTTCATCAGAGAATGTCTTCATAACTGATAGCAGGCTCATTTCTAAAGAACTGTCTGCCTTGTCAAAGAGACAGTAACTCACTTTTTCTTCTAGGGACAGTGGTTTGTTATTGCTGGCTCATTTTAACAATAAATTGCTTTGATCATTCATGTCAGGTTTCCTTGCAGATTATAAGCAGAGGATAGTGAACAAAAAAAGGAAAATAATATATTCTGCAAAATTAAACACTTTGTAAGAAGCAATAAACATAGCATATTCTATACTACTGACTACTTAATGAAGACATGTCAGTAAGCTCCTTCATCATAGACTATATGTTCTCTACCTTGAATATTGCTCCCTAAAATCAATTACAAAATGTATCCTTGTATCAATGTGAGGGAATTTTAATCTATATCTAGTTTCTTAACTAGCCACTGAATCGCAGGATTTTTAATTTTTGTAATACTGTAATAAGACAGTTGCAGTTTACCTGTCCCTCTATGAGTCTATTTACTTTGGCAACACCAGAAACCTTAAAAAAGCACTTATGAGCAGCATAGCCAAAAAAGACAAAGGATTATGCATTGTTTCTTAAGAGTGATATTTTAGTCTGTGTCACCAAAATGAGAAGCTATTTGGAAGTGTTGGGGAATTTTTATGGTACCCATTGAGGCAAATTAAATGCATGTTTGTGCTAAAATACGTATTTTTAAATCATTAATAAACAATGCATTGAACAGTCCTTCCACCATAAGTGGTTCTTCAAGGAGTCTGCGAAGATGTGTCACAAGCTGTTTCTTTATGTACACTTGCACCAGTCCTGTGAGCATGTCCACAGACACCTCAGCCTGACTTTGAGTCCATCCCCCAGCCCAGATCTGCTGCCCAAATGTGAACTGAGCAGTACCCTTCCAGGATTGCTACGAGACAATGCTGTGAATGTTTCTCATCAGCAAGAAAAACTTCACTCCTTTAGAGAGCATCTTTCTGCCTCTGGCATTCCTGCTGTGAGCCAGTTTATCCCCTTCTGCAGTTGGGCTTTCTTGTCCTCCATGCCAGACCATTCCTTGGGCACAGATTACTACTGCTGAGCAGCTATGAGTTTAATTTCCCCTTCAGATGTCAGGAGAAAGACTATGTAAAAGGATATTCAAGAAGCATAAGAAAAAAACTTTGAGAGAATAGTTACTCAGACATTAATTAAAATTATAACAACCTCAGAAGCAATGTAGTCGTTAGAATTGCAAGAATAAAACAACTTTTTACCTATTATCTGAAGTGCTATTGCTTTTGAAGGTAGCACTTCAAAAAATCTGTGAGATTTGAAATTAAAAATAAGATTTTTTTCTGTATTTAAGTGTAGTTTATTGTAACTAAAAACTGTGAAACTATGGAGGACAATAGTGTCAGTAGTCTTGAAAAATAGCTAGGTTCTTCTTTTGCATTTGATGATTTTTGCAGCCATGAAAAGAAAAATAATTATATTAATAAGTTAGTAAATAGCATGAAAACTGTTTGAGTTAAGAATTCCTCTGAAATTAGAGACAAATGGAATGCTGCAAATTAAAGTATTTTCTTAGGTTTGTTTACAGTCCTTATCATACAGGATGCACTTGTTTAGTTAGCATAGATAGAGTCAAAGATAGTGTAGCTGAACTAAATCTTTTCATGTTGCCCTTGACTGCCTATTTTTCTTCAGCAAATCAGTTTCATTTATTATAAATTACTTTTTAATGAAGTAATGTGGAAAGATAATCACTAAATCTAACATTTTAGAAAATAAGCTAGTCCCTTGAAATACTGTAGATGAATTACACTTAGTTTACAGCCTAGATATGAATCAGTATATTCCTCTATATTTCCCCAGGCACACATTTCTGCTTAAAACACTCTATTCAGAGTGTTTCAGAGACCAGATTTTCAATACCCACTAAATTCTTTAAAGAATGTTACTGCAAAATTAGTTATATTGACTCCTTCTTTTACATTTGTAAATAAAAGTTTGACTTTCAAAAAAATCCAGGTTTTACCTAAATATATTTCTGAAAAAAAGCAAGAAAGAATAGTGTTCCATACCTTTCAGTTGCTGGTTTAGAAAAAGGATATATTTATGTCTGTCTTTGAAAAGCCCCATACTGAGGTGTTGAAAAAAGTGCTGTGGACCTCTTGAAAACCAGCACACATCTGAGATCACTGTAGGTCAATAACACCATTTGGGTCCCATCAAGATTAAGCTATAGATGTTTTAAATACTGGCACTTTTTCGTCAATTATATTCTAGCAGTCAGATACTGCTGATGCATTTTGATGCTAGAGGGTGAAAAAGTCTATTTTGAAATACTAGCCATGTAATGTTGAAAAGCCTCCCCCAGCACCTTACGCACATTCAGACAGTAGGGGACTTTATCAGTGATGTGTTGAATTAAGCCTGGTTAACTCAGATGAAAGACCTGATCTCTTGAACAGGATGAACACAATTTGTGCTACCAGATTTCCCTCATATACCCCAGCCCTCCACTGATTTAAAGAGGATGTTAAATTAAAGCAATGTCACAGCAGCAGGGAGAGGATTCCAGCAGAGACAGCATTAAAATTAACTTTTTCTTATAGCAAAATCTGTTTCATAAGAGACTGAGGGGGTAGGGGGCCTGGAAGTGAGGCTGTGTTTAGTTCCATGACACACGCAGCATCTCTGAAACTTATGCAGATGATAATAATGTTGCAGTAAAGAGTTATCATCAGGTAGTTCAAGTTAAAATGAACCAATTTTAATGCTGCTATAATCAATGGCACAATCTTTTTACTGCTTGAAGTGGAATGTATATGACAGTATGTCATACTTTCCCCTTAGAATTTTCAAAAGAAGCACTCCCTCTCCTCTCTGGGAAAATAACTGAATTTTAAGTACTTGGGGTAACATTACTCTTGCTGAATTTCTGCAAACACTATGAGTGAAAGTGATTCAGGATCCATTTCCTTTCTGACAGATTTTGGCAATTCAAGACAGTTTCTTTGAAATTCAAAACATTTACCGAGAAAGAAAAATGATAGGGTTGACTCCCATCTCAATAGCACCTGGTAGGTCCTTGGAAACCTTTGATGTTATGAAAGGAGGTTCCTTCTAATCCTATGGACTTTTCCTAAACTATGAGACAGGGAGTTTAACATGCAAGTGTCCCAGTTAGGTAGGTATCTAAGAATTCTGTTGGAGCATTTTTGTTCATATTTGTTTCTTTGCCCATATTTGAGTGTTTCTTTCAGGGAAAAATAGACTGTGATGGGAATGGTGTGCACACATATCTTGTTCCGGGATGAAATAATCATACAGTCTCATCTGCTCACTCAGTTCCAAGAACTATTGCAAATACAAACATTTTATATTTAGTTTAGACATGCACACTAAGTTTCAAACTCTTCTGTTTCCAGGAGTACCTTCCTTTTATTGAAGGAGCCTACCTTAGTTCATAACATCACAGAGTCACAGAATCACAGACTCACAGGGTGGCTGAGGTTGGAAGGGACCTTGAGAGGTCATCTGGTTCAAATGCCTGTGTTCAAACAGGACCACCTACAGCTGGAAGCCCTGGACCATGTCTAGGCAGCTCTCGAATATGTCCAGGGAGGGAGACTCCACAACATCTCCGGGCAACCTGTGCCAGTGCTCAGTCAACCTCACAGTTAAAAAGTGTTTCCTGATAACCAGAGGGAACCTCCTGTGTTTCAGTTTGTGCCCATCACCTCTGGTCCTGTCACTGGGCACAACTGAAAAGAGTCTGGCTCTTTTTTTGATGAGATTTCCCTAAACGGTTCCTGGTGTCTCTGCTTTTCCTCGTAGGTGAGGTGCTCCAGACCCTTAGTCATCTTTGTGGCCCTTCACTGCACTCTCTCCGCTAAGTCCACAACTCTCTTCTACTGGGGAGCCCAGAACTGGACATGATATTCTTGGTGTGGCCTCAGCAGTGCTGAAGAGAGGGATTGGAACACCTCCCGCAGTCTGCTGGCAACACTCCTCCTATGGCAGCCCAAGACATCATTAACCTTCTTTGTGACAGCAGCATATTGATGACTCTTGTTCAACTTGGTGTCCACCAGGACCCACAAAAGTTGTGAAATGTTGCCTCAGCTAACCCTAAACTCAGAAATATCTACCGTTCCTGCTTTATTGTTAATAGCTGCAAGTAGAGTGTTAATTTTGAGCACAGATATGAGTTTGAAGAAAAACATTTATCTTTAGTCTGTATGCAGATCTGAATTTATGACTAACTGGGGAAGAGAAAAAAAGAGCCAAAACAACCCACAAATACCTATCAAGGAATTAAGTAACAAATGTAGCTCCTGGAACAACAACAGTTTTAAAAGTAATGAGAAAAAAAAAAATCCTGAGCAGCTATACTGTCAAGTTACACTATCATTAAACAATTGCTATGTGCTCTCAGTTCAAGGATTAGAACATATTCATTCTAACAATTCTAGTGTTTATAGAGAATGGAATAAATAATTCACTCCTCACAAAAAACAAATCAAAAAAAACCAAACAAAAAACCCCAAACAAAACAAAACAAACAAACAAACAAAAGCAAAAAACAAAAAAACCACCACCAAATGCAAAGTAACTACTCATCTACTTCCACTGATTACAGAAACCATACAAAGTGAGTGTAACTAGGTGTAAAGTTAGGTGAGATAGGCCCATCCTTTGTGTTTTTGTTTTTGTGGTTTTTGTTTTTTGTTTCATTTTGGTTTGGTTTGGTTTAGTGTTTTTTTTTTTTCGAAACAGGCACATCTGACTGTAAAACAAAATCTAAGAGTTCTTTATTTTTGTAGTGAAACACAGACAACATATATTAAAGAAGAACTGTCCAAGAGACTGAGATCCACATGAGTTTTAAGGAAATTTGTGAATCTTGTAATGTACTCTCAAAAAACAGGAGCATGTCCTAATGACTGAACATTTTTTCAGAGTTTCCAGCCCAGCTCTTGCTCTGTCGTTGTTTTGTTTGTTGTTGCTTAATAAGGTTTGTTTGTTTATTTTGTTGGTTTGGATTTTTTTTAATAAACTTCCTATGTTTTATTTCCAAAAGAATCTTACAGACTTTGCAGGACATGATGTCGATCAGTAATGCTGTGCATCCTTGAAACAGGGTGGTATTAAAAGGTTAGAGCACTAGATAGGCATACTTTGCCAAATATATGCATAAAAAGTAAATTGTTTTATTAATACACAAATGAAGAATCATTCAGGGTCACAGTGGTGACACAAATAACTATGTGTGATTGTTATTATTTAGAACTTAGTTGTTGTTGCTTTGAGTTTCCCATTAGTTTGACAGCATTCATGAGTGCACAGCTTATTTGTAAAAAGGAAGAGAAGGGAGGAATATTTACCTGTGTGCCTATTAACAGCAGAAACAGCTTTGAGGACAAAACATTTATAAACTGTGTTTTAATTAATCAATTAAATAAATAAATATTACCTAATTTTGTGAGAGTGATGATAGCTTCCTTCTTTGTCAATAGAATTGAACCTCTTATCTTTTCCTATATGACCTTCACTGGATGCATGTCTTTAAATGTACAGCCTCTAAATAATCTGCTTTTCTGGACTAGGAAGAGTGAAATGGGTTGACAGAATTCTACTTTGCCTAACAGCCTTTCAAACTTCATTAAATCTAAAGTGCATGAAAAAAAGAGAAAGACAGGGAGACGCTATTTCCCATTGTGAAAGAAGGAAGGAAGGAAGGAAGGAAGGAAGGAAGGAAGGAAGGAAGGAAGGAAGGAAGGAAGGAAGGAAGGAAGGAAGGAGGGAAGGAAGGAA
>VWYH01004290.1:392634-433925 GCA_013399365.1 Pampusana beccarii | reverse complement strand
AAGGAAGGAAGGAAGGAAGGAAGGGAGGAAGGAAGGGAGGGAGGAAGGAAGGAAGGGAGGAAAGGAGGAAGGGAGGAAGGGAGGGAGGGAAGGAGGAAGGAAGGAAGGAAGGAAGGAAGGAGGAAGGAAGGAAGGAAGGAAGGAAGGAAGGAAGGAAGGAAGGAAGGAAGGAAGGAAGAGAAAGAAAGAAAGAAGCACATCTGAACCAAATATTTCCTCGGTATTCATAATTCTCAGAAGTTAGTAAATAAAGAATTTTTAACATGTACAAATGCAAGTTATATAAAGGAGGAATCTATCAGGTGTTGGAAGATACATTTTCAAACTTTCAAAAAACGAGTTTAACTTATATCCTCTGCATCTATAATTTTCATTTAAATATGCACATTAATGTGGCAAAGTTATTAAACATCTAATTTTTCTACATATTAAAGATAATTTTCATAAATTACAGGGTTGGTAGCATCTGATACTACTTCTGTAACCATAAAAATATATCTGGCCAATTGTAATGCATAGTGAATGAAATTTTGAAATATATGGTGTTGGCAGATCTGAATGGAAAATGCTGTTTTAAATAGTGGGTTTTTCCAGTCTCATGTGACAACAATATACAAAATAATAATAAAAAAAAAAATAAATTCAATACATAGAAATTCTGGAATCAAAATATTAGCTCCTTTCAGGATTAAGCAATTTTGCATGCATTAATTGCCAAGGAATAGTTTCCAAAACAAGGCTTAGACAGATTAACTGAAATTTTTGACTTTTAAATGTGTGAATTCAAAATTGCAATTTCTAATGTTTCTATCCAGAACTGTCCTTATGCCAGGAACATATACATCCTTCAAGTGCCAGTAAGCTTTATGTGGTCTTGTTTACTTGCAAATATAAATGTAACCATAATGGCAGACTGTCTTAAGGATTACCCACTTGCTTAAATACTTAATTATGCTATATTAAATATATAGATGCATACCATTACCTCAGAATAGTAAAGGTATTTTTTTAAGAGAGAAGGCAAATGGTGAGAATGTATTCAGAAAATTAATAGAAATTGTCAACAATGTAAACTGTGCAGCTGCTGTGATCACAGGAAACTTTCCCTATATCATTGAAGATATTTATTTTCTGGAGGAAAAATTGTTTAACATGAAAAATAAAGGATCACATGTAAACCTTACAATAGTCTAAGAGCTCATTGCTGTATCCACACAGAACTGGCACAGTGTGCAGAGGACTTCAGTTGCTACCATAGTAACTATGACTGAGTAAAATCAGAAAAAGATAGGAAAAAAAATCTCAAAAATCTGAGTTCTTTTAGAGGTCAGACTAGTGCTTAATTTCTGTGTGAAGTGGGTAAAAATACATAAACAAGTCTCTTTAATTATTTGTTACAAAAATAAACATTTGCTCAGAAAGACCATGACACAAGTTACAAACTTTGCAACATATATATTTGTATAACACTTGAATAATATATGCATGTAAAAGGTCCTTGAATTAGGAAGTTAATTTAGTTTTATCAACAATACTATCATTTTCATGCCAACAAATAAAACTAAAAAGAGGAACAAATAATTTTAAGGCAGATTTAATCTCAGCCTTAGGAAAAAAAAAAAAAAAAAGAAATAATGTATCTCAAGATACACAAATAAAAAACCTACTGGCACTGCCCATGTCTGTTTAACATTTCAGGCAATTGATTAAGATATTCAGAAGCAATATGTGTGTTAATTACGCTCAGTGTAAGAAAATGTTAAAAAATTAGATCTACACAGAAAGGTCGATAATAGAAAATAAACTCAAAGCTTTTGGATTTTTCTGATTTACTTTTAATTTTATATTTTCGGCCTTCTTGAACTTTGTGCATAGGGCTTAGAAATAAAACAGTATTTCTCAGTTTTAAGATGAATTTATTTTCCTTAACAAATTACAATTTCTGCAATATAAACCTATTTTAAGCCTTGGAGTTATAAAGCGTTACAAAGCAATCTATAGAAGACAGCTTAAACATTTAGTGGAAGAATGATCCACATAATGAATTCTGCTTTCATTGTTGCTGATAAATTTCACAGTGCACCACTACTTCTTATATTAAGATAATATTGTATTTCACCCAAGATAGAGTTCAAAATGATTTGAGTTATTTATTATGAAACAAAGACTGTGTTTACTGCATAACACACTGTTAGTGTTTTAGTCTCATATAATTCTTAGTGTCTGAAACATTTTGAAATACCTGTAAAATATATTAATTCAGCTTTTACAAAATCTGCATTCATTGGCAAGAAACATTTTGTATGTCCTTTCTCAATGGGAAGGAGCTTCTGCACTAAGAAATGTCTTTGATTTGTTGTTGAAGTTCTCAAAGTGTGTAAGAATCACTCAAAATCACTCTCACTCCCAGATAAGAACTACCGTTTGGGTCATGCATGGCTTCATTTTGCTGTTTTCAAGACACTGTAAAAATATTACTATTTCTTTAATTTGAGAATTAGAGAACAGTTTTATGACAACAGACAGACATTAAAATTTCTGGGAATGTTTTTAGCAATATCTCTGACATAGACGTAAGTGATAATGTACTCCAGTGTTAACACTTGTGCCTGTATATGAAGATAAAGAATTTCTCACAGTTTAATGCTGTATAATAAAAATATCCTTATTATTTAATGCTTTATGGTAATTATAAGTATGATAAGTCCTTCAGTGGAAACATGGGAACACTTAAAAAATGGACTAAATAAAAAATAAGAGATGAGGAAGAAGGAAAAGATAAGAAGGACACAGTCTGTATAAATAAGATTAACTATTGTTTAGCGTGAATATTATCCACAATGATACGGAGGATTAAAATGCCTGTGCGGAGTAGAAATTCCACACAGTACCTGGGTTGAAAATGTAGATAAATTTTAAATAATGATGAATGAGGAAAAGGTTAGCCTAGGTCACTCACTCAGTCGTTCCCTAGGCCTACATAGAATAGTCCTGTGACCACGACAGCTACCACCAAAACTGTTGAACAGACTTTGGTATCATCTTTTCTGTAGGGGGAAAGATTAAAACAAACAAACAAACAAAAAAGGATGGTGACTGATGCAACATTGAAGGAGACACATTAAAAAAAAAAGCCAAAACCAGACAGCTAAAGTGACTAGATGAAGGAAACATGAATAAGGCAGAGAGTTAACTCCTGGAGGGAAGTACAAGGTGATGGTGGTGGTGACTGACATATGCTCTTAGCTAACGTGACTAATATGTGTGAATAGTGGATGTGCCTTATGCAAATGGGATTATCTAGCAGTCAGTATACACAGGTCTTGAGATGACAGGAGCAGGGCAGGTTTCTCTCAGGGGGATGAGGCAGCTTTCATTGGTGGAAACCAACTGGAACCAGTGGAGGCTGGTTCCCCCTCCCATGCTCGTGTGACCGTCGCTGTAGCAGAGTGGGGACAACAGTCCTTGGTGTCACAGGGCAGGGGGGCACCTGCTGCCTCCCACATCGGGGCCCCAGAAAGAGCTGACAGAGGAGAAATGGGTGAAAACATAAAAACATGCCTGGGTGGACCCAAAGACCAAGGAGGAAGAAAATCCTACCGTGAACATTATGTTCCTCCCAGTGAAAGTCTTGGGGCAGTGGTGACCCTGATACAATCCCCCTTCTCCCTGGGGAAGGTAGGCGCTGCAGCCTGTAAAGTCTGGACAAGCATAGGAAGGGTGAGTAACTCTGGAGTAAAGGGATGTACACCAGGAGATCTTTCTATTTACGATCAGAGAGACTATTGTAATAACGCGATAGTTTGAACTATTAAAGTTTAGTACTATTATAAACTGTATTATGTACTATTATAAACTGTATAGTGTATTTGGATTAGATTGTTAAGATTTTTATCAAAATAGCAGTAATTCTTACCTTTATGCACATGATGTCTTCCTCTTTGCCTGTAACAGAATTTTGAGTGTGACAGTGAGTCTCAAATACAGTTTAGTGAACAAATACAACAAATGAGAAAGAAGTTATAATATCTCCAGGTGTTAGATTTGACAGGGCTCCTTACAAAATAATAGTGACTCAGTTTCCACTGTTAATTAGAAATTTCATCAGCTAGAGATATCCTTCTAACTTTTGTCTTGAGCTGAAAATATATATATTTGTATATTCGTGTGTGGCTGAATAATTTATACATGGTTTGCTTTATGTATCCATGTCTCTCTTTTTCCTTAAGTGCTTCTGCAATTGTTAGAGGAATTAAAACATGACCAGAAAACAGATACATCTCTGAAAATGAAGGAAGCACATTTCAAAGACAGGAGATTCCAAATAAGTCTAGAATTATCTTCCTAGTCAACAGTTAAACATACCTGCTAGAGTTAAGGAATCTCTTCTATCCCATGGATCAAATAGATCAGAAAAAAACTAAACAAACCAAAAAAAAAAAAACCAACCAAAAAATAAAAATAGAAAGCTAAAGTGGGTATTTTCTTATCTTTTAATTTGTTTTTTATTTTTTAATGAACGTATTAAAAAACTAGGAACCAAGACAGTAGCTAACCAGAATATTTTGCTATCTTCCCTTTTCAATATGGCATAATATCTTGTTAAATATTTGTAAAAAAAGATCCAAATGTATATAATCGTTGGGGAAGGATTCAACTCACTCAAAATTCAGTGGTAGGATTAAGGTCCTAAAATGTTGGTCTCTATCTGACTGATAGATCCCAAGGACATTTCTGTTACATTTCAAATAGTCTTTTGTACAATAATTTTTAGTCAGTTTTTACCATGCTCTCATTTACCCCACCAATCACAGGATGGTTGTGGTTGGAAGGGAACTCCTGAGATTACCTAGTCCAATCCTTCTGCTCAAGCAGGGTCACCTACAGAAAGTTGCCCAGGACTACAGCCAGCTTGGTATTGAGTACCACCAAGGAATGAGACTCCACTGCTGCTCTGAGCAATCTGTTCTTTTGTTTGACCACCCTCACAGTAATAAAGTTTTTCTTGTGTTCGGATGGAACTTCATGTGTTTTAATTTGTGCTCATTGCCTCTTGTCCTGTCACAGTGCACTGTGGGGAAGAGTCTGGCTCCCTCATCTTTTTTCTATCTCATCAGGCATTTATACACGTCACTTAGATCATCCTGAGCCTTCTTTTCTCCAGGCTGAAGAGAAAGTCTTTACAAACAAAGCCAAAACAATTGACACATAAACAGTCCAGAAGGAAGCCAGTAAAGAGAGGTGTTCTCTTAATTGGAACTGGTAATCAGTTTCTACTTTGATACATATGAATGGAAGGTTTCAGCTCTCCAGAGAGCTTTTGCTCACTGTAAATACCGATCTCGTAATGTTTATTACTGATAAGTGTTTGGAGAGCTTTTCTTAAAGGCAGGCAGATACACTCCAAAGGCTGTAGAAAAAGACCAAAATTGTTTTTTTCCAAAATATCTGAATTGTAGAACATCTTATTTTATTAAAGATCTTTTGTGTATTTCATTTATTAATCTTTGGAATATGATTATTATCTAAATATTACAGGAATAGATTTGATCCTTTTCTTTATAAGCAGAGGCTTACTGAAGTCAGTTAAGACTACTAATTAATGAAGTACTTTGCATTGTGTATAAAGACAGTAGAATTATGTCCTTAATGATTCGAAAAAGCTTGAAGACTCATAATTAATTATAAAGGTCAGTACCATTTTCACACAAGGTTCATTTACTACATTATTTATAGACTCCAAACTGATTGATAGGCTACATCAGTCAATTTTATACCACTCTTTCATAACTGATCAAAATCAGAGCTTAAAAAATGTTTATTTTTTTTCCCCACATCCTTACAGAAAAAGCTGTTCCAGAGCTTCACTGATCTGATGGATAGAAAACTTATTCTGAATTTATTCATTTACCAGCTTGTAGACGGCACTTCTTGTGACAGTCCTCCTCTTACTCTGCCATTTAGACTGCGTGTGGAAAACTTCTCAGTGTATAGTTTCTTACAGAGATTTTTTTCTTGCATAAGAAATACTTTTTCAGTCTGCTCAAATTCAATTTAAATACATTTTTTCTTGAGCACCAAATTCAAGAACTGAACATGGTATTCCATTTGTAGCCCCATCAGTGGCATTAGCATTTCCCTAAATCTATTGTATTGTATCCTCTGATGTATTTCAGCACTGCTTCTGCTTTTCATACCAGGAACTGTATCATACTCTTGATTCTGTGCCTAAGATCATCTATACTGATAGATCTTTATTCTCAAATGATAGTCATTTTTATTGCAGAAATCATCATTATTTGATCATAAATGCCATGGTATCTTACTTTATTTTACTAAGTTTCTATCAATTCAAAATATGAGGTTTTCTATAGATAATAGCCTAGTCTTTTTCAGTTGTGACGTACTTCCAGAGTCTACCCTACTTGCAGATTACATCATTCACTCTTCTGTTCATTGGTCTTTACAAATATTTTATGAACTCCATACTTTTTGTATATATTAACAATTCATGTAAGCAGACTTAAGTCTTTTACATCATAGGTTTCTTGCTCACAGGCTGCTGTAAATGCCAGTATCTTTAACAGAGCTAAGTAGCCTGCACATGAAAGCTCAGTCTATTCCCTTCTGAAGACAAAGGAGTCCTGCTGTATTCACCAAGCTTGAGAATAAGCTCTTCTTTAGTTCAGTCCCTAAGATTTCTTCAGCCTTATAGGTAGGCTTAGTGTTTGTTTCTTCACTATCTTGCTCATATCTTTCTGGATGCACAATATATAAATCAGAATATATCATTCCAGTGCAATTCCAGTTCAACAACTGATCTGCAGAAAAAATATATATTTTATCTCTCTAAGCCTATTACACGTATAGTTCACATAATAGCAGAATCTTTTTGCCATTATTTAAAATCAATCTTACGGGTTTTCTTCTGTTCCACAAGTAGTTAATATCTAATACAATATCTTGCATTTGTTGTATTCCTGGACTAAAACCATTCAGAAAATTTTAAAATATGTTGATCCAAGATGAACTTGGTGAACTTCAGAAGGTAGTGTCTCTGGTATCAATTCAAAGAAGAGCAGCATCCCGAAATGAAGCCTACCCAAAAGCACTGTTCAGTTAAGTGATGTGTGGACTACACCTGTTCCTCTCTAACTGGCAGAAATAATTTTATCTACGCTGTAGAACAGAGGAGAAATAGACAAACTCTCATTGAACAGTTATCAACTTCACAATTCTGTAAATTATGCCTGACCTGTATCTATCTAGTTCTGATAGACTAGATCACTCATATATGTAAGGGGAAAAAAAAAAAAAAAAGAGCATAGATTTTCTGTTAAATTTAATCCTTGTGACACACTTGAGGTGAAAGTTAGGAGGTGATGGTAACTCAGGTAAAATATCCTATTTATAGTTAGATACGGAGAAAGGCAAAAAGATTAACCAAAGTAACTAAAAAGTAACTAAAGTAACAAAGTAACTAAAAAGATTAAACCAAAGTAACTAACCAGCCACCAATCAGACTTCGTACCATTGGCCACAACTCTTAGACCCCGATGGATCCTGTCAGTTTTCCTCTCATCTTGCTAGACATTTGTCCACTCTGTATCTCCCCAGTTTGGCTATAAGGATGTTACAGGGAACTCTTTCAAAGGCCTTGCTTGCAGCCATCAACCACTCTCCCCTCATCTACAAGGTGAGTCATCTCATCATAGAAGTCAATCAAGTAGTTCAGTTATGATTTACACACAATAAATTTCTCCTGGGTATTCCTAATGATGTCATTGTCCCTTGGATGCTTTGAAATGGCTTTCAGGAGGTTTTTCTCTGTAATTCAGACTGTATTGATAAATATCTCAACACAATTCCTGTACTTGTACAAGAGGTATCTAAATGCATAATCTTGAAAAAAACAGCCAAATCTACTCAATTTTAAAGATTTAGCCTACTATATTTATGAAAGAGATTGAAGAGAGAGAAAAAATAGCACAGTTAGTCTGAACTGATGCTAGTGAGCTCAGACTATGCCTTCCCTCTCTACACAAGTAAGTGCAAATATTATTTGTCATTTTTTATTGGTATTAACAGAAGTAATAAAATGCATACTAAATTGAGTACTGTTTAAGAGATAGATAAGTAGCCTACCTGATGACACACATTACCCCCAACAAATCTCAACTGGTCCCATTTCACAAGTAAAGGGAAACAATGTTGTAATCAAAAACTTACATAAAATGAGAGTAAATCCTGAAATTCAGTAACTGTTTTAAAAGAGAAAGAAGAATTTATTTCGAAGTTAAGGATTTACCATTAGGTATGTTTGGTGATAAACAACTCTGATTTCTGATGACTGAAGTTATGATCAGTCTGAAGTAGAAAATGCTGTATGACTCTGGTTAGAAGAAAAAGCTCTTTTATTTTTACGGTATATTTTCAGACATCATTAACACCTTAGATTAAAGCTTTGTGATGTGGTCACCGTGCATCTGTACAATTACATTAATCAGAAGTTTAGAGTAGATAGACTGAAGTTGGCAGAATTTTTGTTCAAGTAATATCCTGGGCAGAAGATTTTTTGCTCTTTTCTTTAGATTTCATACTGAGATCAGAAAACCTCTTATCATACAGTATTTTCTTCAGTATACATAGTTAATTTTGATTTTTATTTACCAAGTTTTATTCACTTGAATTTTGGATGTGCTAAACTTCAAGATGTGTCACAATGCCAGCCTTTTCTGGAAGTCAGGTAGTGGAAGAGGAGGCTGAGTTGTGTCAGGGCTATTTCATGTCATCAAAGATCTAATTTAAATCTCATAACTGTAGGTTTTCAGATGTCTTTCTGTAGATTGCTAAGTGGTGTCTCATTTGATTTACGTGGCTTTTATTTTGTATTACCAAAAAGACAAAAGAGTGTGCTGCAATTGTTTATGAGTTGCTGATTCTCATGTGTTTTCACAAATAGATCAGATAAACCTAACAGCACTTTGAGTGGAACAGGCAGGTGCTTAGCTGGTATACAAGTTCATTCCTTAGTTCTCAGTCATTCCTTCACCAATAAATATAAATGTGGCTGTGATTTGGATCTTCACTTAACAAACAGAAGATAAAATTAATCCATTACCTTGCATACCTAGCCTCCTTAGTTGAAAAGGTTTGAAATGGCTGAATAATGGGGTTTTTATTATCTTTTATAAAAGATTCATAACGGTTCCACGTTTCAGTGATAGCACTGAAATATCACTTTGTTAAATTTTCAAAATGAAGCCGTGTTTTGACATTTAAAAGATGCTTTGGGCTATGAATAACTTGCTGGACTAAACAGAAAATATGCTGTGCTATGCTTTACTGTGTGAGTATAAACCAGATGTTTTGCTTGGTTTCTTTTCTGCTAACTGCAATTCCAAAGCTTTATTTCCCCTATTCAGCACCTGGAAGGGCTAGAAGAGTTCACACACCCCACTGATCACGACTTAGATTAAGACTGGTTTACTTGTAAGTATATCAGCTACTATAATTAATATTTTATTTAAGGATGTTGAAATTAGTAGCATTTTAGGGGGCTATTTGTTACACTGTCTTTTATCACATTAATGAAGATTGAAGTTCTCAGTACTTCTTGTACAGTTATGACACAGATTTTAGTCAAGTGTGCTGGGTTGACCCAGATAGGATTGGTTTCCACAGGAGGCTGGGGGGACAAGACAGCCATGGACAACTGACCCCAAATTAGCTAAAGGTATATTTGACACCATATAAGGTCATACTTATCTTAAAACTGGAGGATGGCATGGGAAGAAGGCCTCTCTCTTGCTGCTGGGGGCAGGGCGGCCAGGACGCTCTTCTGTCCTCCAGGATGGATGGGATGCGGGGGGGGGAAGGGGTTGGCATGATCTGCTGTCTGCAGTTGGTGATCAGTGCTCAGAGGGATCGCTGCTTGGAAGGTGGGCTGCATATCAGTGTTGCCGTGTGGTGAACGATTGCATTATGTATCACTCACTTCATATACTCTTTATTATTATTGTTATTGGGTTTTGTGGGGGGTTTTTTGTTGTTCTCTTTCGGGTTTAGTTTTGGCTTTGGTTTCTCCTTTTTGCTGTTCCATTAAATTGTTTTTATCCAACCCATGAGTTTTCTTTCCTGATTCTCCTCCCAATCCCACCACGGACAGGAGAGGGGTGAGCAGGGGGCATGTGGTTCTAGTTGCCAGGTGGAGGGGTGGGGCTATGGCTAAACCATGACATCAAGTATTTGAAGATCTGGTTAGTCAGTCTTTAAAGCCTATGTATAATCATGGGCTATATATCTTGAATTTGAGAAGAAGGTCATTACAGGAGAAATTCTTTATTATTTTATTGAGGAAAAAATGTTTAAGAAAGAACTGCCCTATTCTATAGACATTGTTGTCAGCAGGATAATCAAAGATCAAAATTTACAGCTTGAATTCATTAAAAAGCAAAATTTGCCATCTTTGCAAGCCACATATCTGCTTTTGATCCTATGAAGAGCACTCTCTAATAACATAGAATTACTCTTCTGAGTATTGCTCAGTACTAATATAAGAAGTTGTCCACTGGTTTAAAATTATAAGGCAAGGCACGGCAAAAGATTTTTTTTTAAGTGAGTTGGCATCTGAAATGTCAAAACCGCAGTACTAGATGCATTTCAGCCTGAAGGATTGACTGACAGCATCTCTTCTGCATGGACTAATCCTCAACTACAGTCTTGACATATGTTTCTGAACTTACACAGAAGATGATGTTTTAGGCTCTGGTGCAGTCCTTCGGCTCATTTAGGTAATGTGCTGTCTCTTATGTGTTCCAGTCCAGGTGCCTTACTCTCCATTATCTATTCTGGAGGGAAATTAGGCTTCTGATTTGATTTTGTCACTGGCTTGGGTATCAAACTGTAAAGGCATACTTAGACTTATACTCCCTAGTTTGCATATTTATTCTGTTTGACTACTGCAACTAGCAACTTCCTTTAAACTATATTTCAATGTTTTCCTTCGTGTCTATTCTTTTTCCAAACCTGTAAGCCTTTCCTCTTGCCTTTACAGTGGCTCTACATTAAATGGAAACATAGGTAAAAACCCTATGTAAGATGATGTGTAGCCTGCTGGTTTATGGATTAGGAAGCTGTTGGCTGAACCTGGGGCCAAAAGGTTTAACTTAGCATCTACAGTTCCCTCTCTTTTCTATATAAAGATTATCCAATACCAGACATCCTTCATGATTTTTTACTGAGGTCAATGAAACACAATCAACATATGGCTGCACAGGCTAGCCAATATTTATGAGTTTTCATGGGACATAAGTTCTAAGATATCTGTTTCATGGAGCCTCAATAATTATGTCTATGCCAGCATATGTAGAATTATTTTTCCATTTCTAAATTTTGATGAACACTAAATGCCCTGGCTGAACATCAGTTTCAAATAGCATAGGGAACAGAGTGCACACTAATGTATGTGTGGAGAACTGGACACTGGCCAGTCTCAGTTATAAGAACTCACAACTCATTCAGAAATTAAGTGCATTTACATGTAAACAGAGTTAGACATGAGATATACAGGCAGCTCAGTAATTCCAGGGAATCTACGAATCATGGTTAGTAGCACAGCTGAAGAGGTCTAGGCAGGTTTTGCAGAAAACTTTAGTAGTTCAATCAATTCAGTTCATATGTAGGACAATCCAATAAGGGTTTTCTTCATTTACTAACCTATAGTTTTTGCATAAATAGCATTTCAGTTCTCACAGGATATGGAACCTGGCTCCCAGAGTTTTGCAGATGTCCCTCTCTCTTCTGTTAATGTTATATATATATAATGTTTCATACTACATGTAAGGTATTGAAAAAATACTTAACCTAAAAGACACAAAAGTCTCCTGGATTTAACTACTTAATTGTATGTGTGCCTGGCTTTCATATGAAACACACCCATTTTTTTCCAACTAAATTTATGAATAAGGAAAATAAATCATTTTCTTGTATTACCAAAAAGAGTTTAGGCAAAGTCTGTCATTATATCAACCAAAATGCTGAGGTTTTGCAAAATTTTACTATCCATTCAAATATTAAAGTGCCTACAATAAAAAGAAATAGAATCTACCAGAATGAGATAAAGTATATATCTACATAAATTTTATTTGATACAACTGAAACTAACAATCTCGAACCACCCCATGTCATTAAACAAACCAGTTCATTAAACATACCAGTGCTAGATTTGAATTTTACAAATTATGTTTCTTCTGCTTTTGTGAGAGTTACAGAAATGTAAAGGAGAGAGTTTAAAGAGACTGTAGACACACTTGAGGAATGTCTCCAGAGAAAGCTATGCTGAGGAGAAAGACTGCTTTATGCTTCAGTGAAGTCTATCCTCCATTATACACGAATATTTCCTATTCTCTGAGGTCTTGTGTTGAGAACGTTCTAGTGAAGTTCAAAAAGCAAAAAGTAGAAAATATCATGCACATTCCTGTAGCATCTGTTTTTATTCATTAATTATTCCAAGAACATAGTTCATGAATTATCTTGCTTGATGAAACCAGAGAAAACTATGTAGGTCAGAAGACAACTGTCTCCAATAAAAGTCCAGTTGTTTTTTGAGAACTGTATAGCTACTTCCTGGGGATTTTTAATTTTTCTCTCTCTGTGCATATATATGTATATTTATGTATGTATATGTGAGTATGTATACATGTATATTATACATATATGCTATATGTATGCATACATAATAATTGCATATATATTTATATGTATACACAGTGTATACTGTATTTACTACATGTGCATGCATATAGATGTATTATCAAAATCAACATATGTAATATGTGCATATATGCATGTGTATATGTGTGTATATGTATAAAATAAACATATCTGTATGCAAACTATATCTAAAATGACAAAATAATCCACTTAATTTCCCCAAAATATAAAGGATTATGAGATAATTTCCATATTACCTAAACTTTCATCTTCATTAGTTGTGGCACTGATTTAAGTCTGTGGAATCTGCCTCTGGAGCAGCAGAGTCATCTTATCTAATTTAGGTGTTGTAAAGTGCAGGTATCTAGTGTCAGCTACTTGCATAGGCTCCATCTATAAGAGGTGAAGAATTATTTACAGAGCTTATTTCATTCTGTTTATCTTGGCTGTCTACCTTAGAATGCAATGACGTACCATCCCTAAAGGAAGCTAAGAGCTTAGGTTAGCAAATTTGTAACTCTAAAGTGAAAAAGAATACAAAATCAAAAACCAAAACCAAAACCAAAACCAAAACCAAACCAAAACCAAAACCAAAACAAAACCAAAAACATATTGCAACAAATCTTAGCCTTACTTCTGTTTAGTTCACTTTACTCAAATTCTAATGCATTTGTCAGCAGCATACCACCATGGCATTGCTCAAAATTATAACAAACAACATCGTAAATAGCATCTTTGGGTAAAAGCCACAAGTGGTCTTACTTTAAAAGTTACAATAATTTTTAGGAGATTGCTTCTACTACATGTAGACTCTGTTCTGCATAATGAAGAGAAATAGTTATTTCAAAGGTACAATTAATATGATCTGTTTCAAATAGCAAGTTCTACGTATTGGCATGCTAAAAGTACTTTTTCTGTTTACTAACTGCAGAGGGCAACTGTCTCATACTAGGTCTACATACAAAAGTACAGGTATCCAGATGAATTCTGCTAACCCAGTGCGTGCTATTTGTTAATCATGTATTATAATTCCACAAAATAAATGAAAAAATGTGCTAAACATGTGTCTTTCCTTTGTTTCGTAATTTGTTATGTCACTAGATAATTAATAAAAATCTGGACGGCAAAAAGTAATGTGCTAGAAACATAACATAGTGAGTATGCTTAATGTATTTCTTTCCCAACACATTTATATGTTATTCTCGAATTCTGAGAAGACCAGACCGAAGTTTGTTTTATTTTAGAAGGAATTACAAGGGCCAAAATGGTATTTGTTACATAACTACAGAGGCAGTAAAGCATCCACTGTTCTAAATAGCCATGTGCTGCTGATAAGGGTATTATTTTTAAATGACAATTAACATTAGATACTTAAAATGTCAGCTCACAAATACTATTTGTGCTTTTATCCTTAGTTTTCAGGCAAAAATCATTATTGACTGGTGACAGTGCTCTGACACTATTAAAATAGCTATTAAATAATCCATTTACTATCTAATTCGTTTTGCAGTTTTAGATTGCTCATTTAGACTGATAATAGCTGTTGCTACTAAAAATAGATTTAAGTGCAATTTTCACACAAACTAGAAGACTAGGGATATTTACAGATTAACCATGTTCCTATATGCTGAAATTACTTCACGATATAAAGTATTGGTGTTATGAAGAGCTTTAAGGTCTTTCTGGTTCCCGGTCTCTTGCAGTAACAGGACATATTATCTCATCTTCACATGGAGATCTCGTCTTCATAGGATTTTTATTTCTATGCCACATAGTACATCATACTTTTGGTAAAGTACAAAGGTCCACTTGTGGGATATCTGATTGGTGCAATCAAAGACATGGGACAAAGTTAAGCAAAGTTTCTAAGAATGTGCATAACTAACGTGCAAGAATAATAATAAATTAAAATATCAAATTTGCTGAAAATGCCATATTTGCCGTAACGTATTATACATGCTTTGTATTTATCTTCCATCTGAATTTTCAAAAGGGAAAGCCTCTCAAATCTGATATTGACCTCTCAGATTCATTCAAGCCCCAGTTAGATATCAAACTGGACTACTCTGTAGAAGAAGCACTGTAGCTTAATGCACAGTAAGGTTTTGCAAAATGTCTGCCCACTGCTTTCACTCCATATCCCATCACTACTTCTCTAGTCTTTACCATTTCTAAATCAAGCCTAAATCCATGGTCAAACATTCACAGAGAAACTAAGATTTTACTTAAGCACTAAATTTCTTAAGCAAGTCCAGATTAGGGCCCTGAAGATGATCAGAGTGCTGGAGCACCTCTCCTATGAAGACAGGCTGAGAGAGTTGGAGTCATTCAGCCTGGAGAACGCTCTGAAGAGACCTTATGGCAGCCTTCTGATGCCTGAAAGGGACCTACAAGAAAGATGGAGAGGGACATTTTATGAGGACATGTAGTGATAGGACAAGGGCTAATGGCCTGAAACTGGAAGAGGGTAGATTTATATTAGATATAAGGAAGAAATTATTCACCATGAGGCTGGTGAGGCACCGGAACAGTTTTCTTAGAGACACTGTGGATGCCCCATCCCTGGAAGTGTTCCAGGCCAGGCTGGATGGGTGTTTGAGCAATCTGGTCCAGTGAAAGGTGTCCCTGCACATGGTAGTGGGGTTGGAACTAGATGATCTTTAAGGTCCTTTCCAAACAAAACCATTGTATGATTCTGTGACAATAGTTGACAGACTTTTATTTATATGTGTCCATTTCTCTGATAAAGAAGTCTCTTGCCAAAAGTTAAAAACATTGACTACTTAACTACTTAAGCCCACCCATCCCAGCTGGGGAAATTGCTCTGTCTGTTTGGACAGTTGTTCAGTATCCGCAGGAGACAGATACATGTTGTAGGGATCCATAAGCTGTCTGATATCCTTATAGCGTGTACAGTGTGGCATTTGTTCATATTAATTGCTACCTGTGTTGCACATGTACAGTTACTCTGCATGCCTAAACTGAATTGGACTCAGTGAATATGTCTACATTAGCAAGTAATGCAGATAAATAGAATTGAGTTTGCACCGTGAAACAGCTGCTACTGAGGATGTGATGTTCACACAACAAATTTTTCAAAGCAGTTTTACTTTGAACTGAACATGCATTAGCGTTTCAGGAACCAGGTAAACACCTGAAGTGAGTCTTCTTGGTAAGTTCAACCCAAAATGAGTGCAGAGGATGACATAGAGATCTGCTCCAAACCTCAATTCTAAACCAAACTGAAGTTACTATGTAGATTTCCCTACTTCCCTCTGTCTGAAAAAGACCGTTGGAATGTAGCAGGTAATACCTGAAGATTAAGCAGAAAAGAATGTATGCTTGCTTTGTTCTTTTCTTCTGATTTTGCCTTTTATGGAAATGTATCAGCCAAGTAAATCTTCCACTGGCAGTAAAACTGCACTATGAATTAACTCTGTAATAGAGGCAGGCATTGGAGCTGAGTTTCTGTTGCATAATACCACCTTCTAAGGGGAAAGAACAAGTGGATGAATGTAGCTGTACTGCTTCAAAAACCAGATCAAACAGCAGTTTTTAGAAGATCTACTGCAACTAGGTTTGTTTGAAAAAACATATTTCACATCCAAATAATAAGGATGACTATTACATTCTCTGAATAGCCTTTTTTGTAAGTAAACTTTATAACACCGACACAAACTTTCTCTCATTGCAAGCACAAACTTGATAGTTCAGAAAAACATGTTTTAGCAGTTTATTTCAGTCTCTGTACAAACAGAATGAACAGCTTAATTACTGAAATGAAGGAAGCTGAATATGAAGTATACTATAAAAGAATTAATTGTTTTTCAAAGAAGCTCTCACTCTTAGCATCTACAAAAGAGAGGTTAACACTTTGCATTTATTTTTCATAACCTAAAATCCCTGTTTATTTTAGAAGACTGTACATCTTTAATGTTTACAATTTAAAAAGTAGTCTTCACCCTACAGAAGCATATCAGAATAATCTTCTTGTACTATGTTGCTATGCATCCCATGGGTCACAGACATGATAATACATCAGACAGAATTGCAATAGAAACAACGCTTCAAAAATGTTATGCGTGGCTATACTGTGTGATGTTTGCACAGAAGTTCAATATACTCACTGAAAATTTTTCTTTATTGTACTGATCAATATTGTTGACCAGCTCCACAGTACTTGTCTGCCTCCCTTCATATGTTATTAGTTCCCTTAAACTCCTGTATCTCTAAGAAACTGGAGATCTTTTTGGTTTGTGTTTCTATAATATTTAAATGTCCTGTCTATAACTGGAATATCTGTAACTTCATTCTAAAAGTATACTTCTTATTACATAAAAATAACATTAAATCAAGAAAATTGTGATTATAGCAACTATCACTCTGCTTATAGGCTTCTACTAATTTTGCATATTTTCAATATTTTCTAAATAAGGTATTGCTAATTTTCGCTATGTCAAGACCAAATATGAAATTCTTTTGTGTCGTGCAGTTAGTCCTCTCTATACAATCTTCAAATTCTAGCCTAAATGCCAGCTGGTTTTAATATTATCTCAAAATAAAGAGGAAAACACTCTTTTGCTGAGTTATGAGAAGTCCTCTGCTAAGTTAGAGAGTCTGAATTCACAGAATCATGGAATGGTTGAGGTTGGAAGGGACCTCTGGAGGCCATCTGGTCCAGCCTCCCCTGATCAACCAGGCCCACCTAGGGCTGGTTGCACAGGACCATGTCCAGACAGCTTTTGAATATCTCCAAGGAGGGAAATTCCACAACCTTTCTGGGAATCCCATGCCATCAGTGCTCAGTCACCATCACAGTAAAAAAAGTATTTCCAGATTTATAGAATTTTCTGTTTCTTTTTTTCTGAAAAAATATCTGAATTATGTAATTCAATTCAAAGTTTGCTCTATGTTTTATTAACATCGCCACTGAAGTATCTCAAAATAAAACATGACAAGTAGAGTGAAAGTTGTAATCTAAAGTAGTCAACTGGAGTTTCTCCACTGATTTTAACAAAGATGAGATTGTTTTTAAGATCTCTGATCTCTCAGAAAAGCTTGCAGGAAAAGTGTTTCCTGATATTCAGAAAGAGCTTCCTGTATTTCAGTTTGTGCCCATTGCCTCTGGTCCTGCCACTGGGAATTACTGAAAAGAGCCTGGCTCCATCTTTGCACCCTCCTTCAGGTATTTATATAAATTAATAAGATCCCTCCTGAGTCTTTTCTAGGCTACACAGTCCCAGCTCTCTCAGCCTTTCCTTACAGGAGAGATGCTCCAGACCGTCAGTCACCTTAGTGACCCTTCTTTGGATCCTCTCTAAGTATGTTCATGTCTCCCTTGTACTGGGGAGCCCAGAACTGGACACAGGATGTCAGAAATGGCCTCAGAAGTGCTGAATAGAGGGGAAGGATCACCTCCCTCAGCCTGCTTGCGACACTCCTCCTTATGCACCTCCAGATACCATTAGTCAACTTTATTGCAAAGGCTCATTGTTGGCTTTTGTTCAACTTGGTGTCCACCAGGATCCCCAGGTCCTTTTCTGCCAAGCTTTCCAGGCAGTGGACCTGCAGCATATACTGGTGCATAGGGTTGTTTCTCCCCAGGTGCAGAACTGCAGCTCCCCTTGTTGAACTTCGTGAGTTTCCTGTCAGCCCATTTCTCCAGCTTATTGAAGTCTCTCTTGATGTCAGCACCTCCCTCTGGCATATCAGCCACTCCTCCCAGTTGTGTGTCATCAGCAAACTGGCTGAGTGTACAATCTGCCCCATCATGGGGCATGAGACTGGTATAAATAATTAGGTGAAAGGAATTTTTAGGAAGAAAACAAGAAGTTCTTTACCAAAAATGGTCATGGTGGAGAGAAAAGGCAGGCCGGTGGGCAGGGGTGATTGTCAATGAGGGTGTGTTTCATAGTGTGTTTCATGGCTCTGAAATCAGAAGGAACTGTAGCAGTTCCTTACCCTCAGCAGTATCACATAGATACTTCTGATTCACTGACAAAAGGTGGTGGTGTGGGGGCTGCCAATCTTTCTTCCACCAATGCCCTTTTTAACTGTGTGAGACAGAGGTTATCACAAAATTTATATCAGTTCTAACTTGCCACAGATCAAAGCATCCCATCCTCACAGCACTTGCAGAGATGTGGTAGGCTTTAGTAGATCCAAAGCTTAGTGCAGATGCAAAATACTGCTCTAGTTGACAGAATACATAACTGAGTAAGGGGCACAGGGTTTTTTTTTGTTGTGTGGTTTGTTTGTTTGTTTGTTTTTTACTAGGGGTAAGAGGACAGCTTTCATTTGGCTAATTAGAGAGGAATCCAGACATGATAAGCAAGTTTTAGTCATAATTTTGCTGCTATTATTGCTGGTCCATTGCATTGTTTTGCTTAGCTCTTCTAACTTGCAAGAACCCGTTGTCAGAACCATACAAGGATAATGGCTCAAACATTGTGGCAAAACCAATTCATCCAGCCGCAGGAGATGTGACATTCAGTATAAGGTGAATTGCGATTTACATATCAACACGCTAACAAGGCACAGACAAAGGCCATCCGTCTGATACAGGAGGTCAGGGGCGTGTTGGAGAGCACATAGTCTTCTGACAGGCCCAGTATGGCACTAAGGGAAAAGCTGAGACACTTCAAGATGGCCTCGAAACTTGTCAATCTGTCACAATCACCCCCCGCAGACTTTTCTATCTTTTGCAATAACAGCTCCCCAAGAGACCCAAAATTACGCAAGCGGGTAACCCAGAGGGCTGTAAAAGCCCACCTTGTGCAAGTATTGGCGGTGCCCACCCACCATCCTGAGGACCACTCTGCCCACCGGTCTCATCACATGAACTGAACAAGACACCAGGGAAGGCCGTACATTGCTGGATCCAAGACTACGAACTCCATCACACGTAAAGCAGAGCCATAAGGATGATGAAATCTTTCTCTCTCTCTGCTTTCTCTTTCTTTCTTCCTCTCTCTCTCTTCCTTTCTTTCTTTCCTACACTTCTCTTCTTTTGCTTTCCTTTTTATAAGCAATATAGAAACGGAAGATTTACAGCCCCTCATATGCTACAAACTTTTTATGTTTACCAATCAAACCTACAATAACGTAGATCCTTTGCAGGCCAAACTGCAAAATAAAAGCCTTTTGTTTACGGACTTTAAGTATGTTGCATACTGATTTCCAACCAAGAGGATCCACAAACCTGAGTCTCTTCTCTCCCCCCACTCTCACACCTCTGGGCGGGATGTGACAGCCATGCCCAGATTAAGGATGTCAGCATCTGCTGGACATAAAGCTGAGGCTTAAGCAATATTTATGCAAACATGTTGATCTGCAGGCTTGCTGAAGGCATCTTTGAAAAGCTATTGTCATTCTTAGGGTGATATAATTCACTTCAACTGTGTCAGCAAGTAGCTCACACAGGCACCATCTTCTTCAAACAGCCCAAGACTTTCAAGATGGAGCAAAACTTGCAGCTGCTTGCTGTAATGGTCATGCTGCCTGTATGCCTGGCTCTGATTGCTTCTTGCCCTTCTCTTTCAACTTCTCCTAATGCCCAGAACAAATTCCCAGTCCTGTCAAGACAATGTACAACTGATAGTGGGAAAAAAGGTAGGTGAAAAAAAGTAATGCTCAGCTTCTAGTCTATTATCCCTCTTCTCTGTCTTCTGTCCACTTCTAGCTGTTGTACAGTCCAATAAATTCATGGTCTACTGCGTGCCAGACAGTAGTTGCTGAGGCAAGCAGAAAAAGAGAAGATGTATAAGCAGTAAGGAATGGAGTCACCTCTTTCTGGAGTCAGATGATACATAGACTCCCTGAGGAAAATGCCTGTGACATCTGAGCAATCTGCTGCCACTCTAATCTAGCACATTGCACTGCTCCAAAACCTGGAAAGCGTCTCACTGTTTCTCTCACTTTGTCACACTTACGCTATTCCCATCAACAATCATCCTTCTATCTTATGAAGCTGCCTCTATAGCCTACACTTAACCTTGCTATGATGTCATTTGCAACCTAACTTGGTAGAAACAGATAGATAATGGGTTCTGCCACTTAAAGGGAGTTTGATTTGGTTTTTGTTTTATTTTTTCATATATACATACATATTCTAAAAAGAATCTGTCCCAAAAATGAAATTGAAAATCACAAAAAAATAGTGACTACCAATATTAATATTTCAATAATTTAAAAACTTTCATTCTGAAACTATTTTCATGTCACAGAAATATGTTGAGATAAGTATATATGGCAACTTTTTAACAAATCAAAGATTAATGATTAAAAAGTTGAAACCAACAGCTGGCTCCTTCAAACATTTCTTCATTCCTAAGTAACTAGCTCCACAGGTAGTTCATGTTTTCCATATATCCACTGGAAATGTTTTACTGCTTTGGCTATTATATTTTACACTCCAAAATTATTTCAAACTATGAGAGAAGATATTTATAATATATGTATGAAACAGGATCCAGGGATTAAAATTTCCTACATGCTTCAGCTATCCTGAAAGATTATTTTTTTAATATGTATATATAAGAAGGAGGAGAAGGCTAATGTAAATATTTCAAATTCCACGAGTTTACAGTGCTTTCGAGAACATTATGTCATGGCCTCTCTCATCAGCGATAAGAGAAATTGCTCAGCAGTTTCTCAAGCTAACAAGTAATGAGGATCACGCTGTCGTAACAGGATAACATTAGACTGCAGAAGACCAAAATATTTCAACAGTTACGTAAAAGAGTATAATTAAAATTATTTAATTTGAGAGCATGTAGTGTAGCAGTCAAGCAAAGCAGCACATGATATTGGAAAGGAGAAAATAATGTTTCAAATTATTCAAATAATTTCATATCAAATAAAAGGAAAAAAGAAAAACCTTGCTGTGTCTGGATGTGTGAGAAAATATAAGCATTGTTTTGCAAACTAAGAAAATAAGATCATATACTCGATCAAATACACTGTTCAGCTTTTCTATCTCCAAGTGCTGAGTTGAACTTGTCAGGGTTTAACAAATTTCTGGATGTCATAGTGTTCTAGTTTAACTGGAGAATAGATTGAAAGTTGTAAATGGAAGAATGGCAATCTCAACAGGTCCTTGTAGCTACTGCCATCAATACGCTGACCTATGTGAATTTCAAGAGCTGTAATACCATTAAAAAGGTATAGAGAATGGACATTCCATATATATAACTGGATGATATTTTTAATTATAATAAAAAATTGACGGTGACAGAAAATAAATTCAGAGGGTAAAAGAAAAATCACATGAATCAAAAGCTCTGTTTTTTATTATGCCTATTTAAAAAGTCTTTAAATAACCAAAAGAAATAAGAAAAATAAGGGAATAACCTTTAATTACAGAATTTGCTAACCAACTGAGTGACCTACTCATGAACTTGGAGACAGGAAACCTGAACACCATATTTGATCAAGAATTTTGTCTCATTTTGTTAGCTTACAAAATAATATTTACATTCTGTGCAAGGAGATGTGGAAGTGAGGCCATGTCCTTGTTTAAGTTACTTGGTTAAGGACTATTTGGTATAAGAAAATGAATAACGAAGAAAGTGATAATTAAACATATACATACACAACCTAACAAGAAATTATAACAGTGACAATAATGAAGATTAGAACGCTTCACCCACTGGTGGACGAGCCATAAAGGAAATGCTCAGGCATAGCTCTGAAGATCATCACATTGTACATGTACCTGGTGTGAAGAAACAAGCATAGCAAGAGTTTTAGGGTTTACTTGAGTGGAGTCTGTAGGAATGTATTAAATTTACTATGGGATGCTTAGGAAAAGGGCCAAAGATGGGGAAAAGGGTGTATCATGTGAAATCAGGGAGGAAAATGTGTGGGAAGACTGAGAAGAAAGGGGATAAAAAGGGCCAGTTGCACGTAAGTAGGGCCAGTTAGTACATTGGGCTGGCTCAGCCCTGCACCTGATCACCGTGCACTATACTAACTTTTTATTATATAAATCCTTTTTCTTAACTATTTTATTTCAGTTCTATCGCCCCCTGCAAACGGTAAAGCAGCAACTGCATTTGTCAGTGTGGGAAGAGACTCCAGGTACCAACGTGGGGTCCAGCAGCTAATCAGGAGGGAGTCTTGGGCTGGAGCTGCTGGAGAGGCAGCCTTAACAGTCTGAATCCCCAAATTCTCTATTATGGAGGTTTTTTACTTTGAAGCCTGAAAACTGTTCTGGCAGAGTTGCATTTTGAAAGCAATATGTTATTTTTAGAGATTTCAAGTAGGAACATTTCAGTTTTCTTTCTCAATCTGTTATGAATACAGGGGGAATATCACTCTATGACAATGATTTATAAAGAAGAAAATGAGAAGTCAGCAAAGTATAAGTGACTATTTCTGTATCTATTTGTACAAGATGAGAGAAACGTGAAAGCTTGCCTCAAAACTCAAGGTTAATGAACATTAACTACACTGGATTGGGATGAGGTACATTACACTGCACTTGTTTGTTTCAGAGCAGAGGAAAAAAACCTTATAATCACCTATTAAATTCAGTGAAAATTTTAGTAAGTTTATATTAAAATCAAACACACATTTTCAAGTATGATAGCATCAGGTATACACACAAAACATTAAGACAATACCAAAATATAACAGGCGTGTTCTATCTAGAATAACGAACAAGTGCCTTCACCTCATAAAACTGCGGTTCTTAGAATTAATTCCATATTCTGCTAAATTGGTTTGTTTTTTGTTGTTTTTTTTTTTTTTCTCTAGCCCCCTCACCTACAAAGGCCTTGTTTTCCCTGGCAAAACATGACTTTCATGAGTTTTGCCAGCAGCAAGGATTATTTCCCAGAACTCTCATGGTAAATTAGAAATGGATGGACCTCTTAAAGGCTTGGAAGTACAGCTGAAATAAGCAATTTATCTGAAACTTTTCTTAGTGGCCTGGGGCCTTCAGTGGGAGTTTATCATTCAGCATTCTACCGTATGTTTGGAGATTGAACACTATATTGTGCCATTTAGGAAGAATCAAAGGAAAGTTAGTTCCAGAAGTCATATTGTCTCTGGGAAGACTGGAAGCATTAATAATTTCAACTATGTCAACACGAGACAGAAAATAATTTGTTGCCCATTATTTGTTTGAACAAATCTACTCCCCACTTGAGGATCATCCAGCTTTATTACCTACCAAACAGAGCGGTTGTATCTGCCCATGTTTCTACTTCAAATGCTTTAGCTTGAAGGCACCAGGAACAGGTTCTACCGCTATTATGTTGACAGTGCAGCTTTATTCTACTCATTATATCCTTTTGCATCTTTGTAAGATAAAGGGTCATTACTACCATAATTTTATTCCAGTCGTGTAACACTAAATCATTTTAGAAAAGGTAAAGTCTTCTGCATGATATTCTATCCTGGGCAGCTGGCGTAATCTCAGCTCTAGCACTCCAGTCTGGATCCTTAAACCTTTAATTTCTCCTCCCTCCATTCTGTTGTCATTCTTTTCCTGTGCTGACTACAGATAGAGCCTTGTTCAAATGTTACTTGGCCACAGTTCGATACTAGACAAATTATAGTAAAAGCTATTACTGAAAGTTATTTCTATTATGCTACAGCTTTTGTCTCAATTAGCTCTTTTATACCATCATGCCAACTGAAAAATACCACTCATTCCGTACTTAATGTTCTTAATTCCAAACATCCAGAGTCCCTTATTTTATCTTCATTTGTTTCTTTTTTTTTTTTTTTAATTTAATTTATCTCAGTCTTTTTAACAGTGCTCCATGAAATAGTCTATCTTAATTTGGATGTCAGATATAGTTGTAATTTTGCTGACGTATTTCAGAATCCTCTTTTTTTTGACTCAAGAAGAAAATATTTCTGTGGTAACTGGGGCAATGGAAATAGTCTTCAGCTAACAATAACAACAGTGAAACTGATTGCAAAGTGTACTCCAAGATGGCAGTGGGCTTTTTTGGTGGATTTGCTGAAAATAAGCGCAGATTGTACTTACAGAATCTCCATTAGTGGTTGTCCCAGTTTAGCTATTAACTCAGTAATGCTGAGATAGATATCAAATAGCAAACAAATGTATCTTTTCTAGAAATAGATTCAGAGACTATAGGTTTACTAATTTACATTGTTTCCTCAGTGACACTTTGCAATTATGGAATGTATCAGGCTGTGATTTTTCCTCTCTATCTATACGGACAACTCATCTCATTATGGTAGTGGCCTGCCAAATTGCCAGTGTCTATATAAATTTTCAGGGCTTTCACAGTCCAGAAAACAAAATGAGCTCTTGCATTTTAACAGATTAAATTGTACTTCATATTCTAACAAATGAATATAAACAGAATTGGTATTTCTATTACTCTGTCCACTGAGGCAGCCCTACCAGAGCTATCAATTAGTCAGTTACAAGCAACTGAATCAGACTAATGATTCTCAGAAATATGGATGCATCACTGGTACCTGGCATCTTGGGATCAACTTCAATCTTTTCTATGTATTTGTTTCTCAGGAAACAACTGACTGTGACTGTTGAAAGCAGTCACTTCTCCCTGAAGAGAAACATGTAAATATTAGAGGTGAATGGGAGATGTAACACTGTTAGTAACTACTGAATATTTCACTCAAGATGTTTAAGAAACAAATTCTTCAAGATTCGACCATCAATTTAGAATAAACATATCAATACAAAAAATACAAACAAACCATAGACTGACAAGGACATTCACTGCTGTCTGCACAGTTCTGCACAAAAAGGCTTGAGCCCGCAAGTCCTGTAATTTTAGTTGCTATCTTTTTTTTTTTTTTTTCCTGCTGCATGAAAACAACTTAGGACAGAGACGGTGTTCTTATTTGAACAATTATTAGCACAAGAGGACTTAATAAAGGCACTGCTGAAATAACAGAATCTTCCAGAAGTAACTTTTAAAATTAACAGCTAAGATTAATTTGAAAAGAGGAAACAGTTATGTGTTCAGCTGATTCCATGAAAAGGTTTTCTGTGTAATTTAGATAAATGTTTTCCTGGCAATGAAACAGAATATAAAAGTATTAATTATTCACAATGTAATCATTAAGAAATTGGGTAAATGTAATCACATTACACAGCCAAATGAAATTAACAGATGTCACCAAGAGGAATAGGATAATAATATATTATTAAATAGGGGTAAGAAAAACAGAAAAAATATGCATTAAGTTTTAGTAATACCACTAATTTTAAGACAAATGTTATATTAAAGAGTACTGAAGGGTACAGAACATTATTATTCTGTGTGCCTGTGCATGCGTTACATCACTAAATTCTCTAAACAAGAAGTAGAAGAGATTTAAAAAAATATGTCTGGTTTCTATACCCTACTATGTTTTTCCTCTCACAAATAAGAGGATACACATGAAGAAAATTATCTGAATTATTTGGTAGATAGACTTCACAAAACACACCTTCTACCAACCATCCCCAGGGATCTATGGAAAACGATACTGCATCTACAAATGGTGCTTTCTGTCTTAGAACTTACTCTCCTTGAGAGAAATATGGATTTAGGGTTCTTTTTCCCCCTGAGCACCAAATCATGATTTTCTAGACGGACACAAAAAATATGTAGTGCTAAAGTCGCTTATTAGTGGATTTGGAGTGTGCATTGTTAGGGAAGTATGAGTAGTTCGACAGTGCCGCCTGAATAATTCAGTTTTGCTTTTACTATGAATGAACCTTTGGAAAGGTCCACACCTGTCTTCTCTGATTACAGAGGAAGACTAAGATTCTAATCTGAGCATTTAAATTAGTTGCCTAAAATTAAGGACTATAAATATCCACCAGATTAAAATAGCTGCTTAGAAGCTGAGATATATGAAATACAATTACATAATCTTTTTCCTTTTATATTTTCCTGTGTGTGCAAGCAAGCATGTTATAGATAAATGCAAAACAAAAATGCTTTCCAAAATTATTCAGGTAAATCCTAGTATATATAAATCTTAAATTGTACAGATATTCTTCAGCAAAATTGCATGCATGCTTTGACTTGAAAACCACAGGACTATTCTAAAGTTATTTAAATACTAATTCCAGCTTCACATACAACTTCACAGTACTTTGTACAAGCTTTGTTTACTGAATAAAAATGGAAATGTAAAAAAGATTTCAAGAAGCTTTCCACAGCTTCTCCTTTTCAGCCTTCCTGTCTACAAAACAAGAATAATCTAGTCTTATGCCAGTTGCAGAGATTAAAAACCAACCCCGCTGTTTCACTAAATTCCGTCTAAAGAGACATAAAAACAAGGAAAAATATATGATATACTAAAAAAAAGATTAGGAAACAACTGATTTTAAAATTAATTTTAAATTGTGAGAACAAATATAAAAATGGTAAATGAAACAACCCACCATTTTCAGTTAATTGAAAAATCAGACAAATGCCTTCAGAGCAGAACGAATTGCATTATTCTGAGAAAAATATTTGTTTTATTTTGAACTTGTAAATTCTTTTCAGCTTTTAAAAAATGGAAAATTTCAAAATGAAAGGGGAATTTAAACAAAAAGTGAGATAAATATCAGAACATGCCATCATTTAAATTAAAGAATAAATTACTATTTCATAATAGAAAGTCACTCACAGGAAAACAAACAAACAAACAACAACAACAAAACCAAAAAACAATAAAATGTTCTGGTGTTTCGCCAAATGTGATTATTTAGTGGAAAAAAATATGTGCATGTACATTCTTTTCTGAGACAAAGGAAAACACGCCCTTAACATGAAGAGAGAAATTTTCATGCTTTCTAATTTATTTAGTTACCTAGTCACAGACGTCAAAGAGAAGGACATTTTACATAACAATTTTTATTCAGTATGCTGGTTATTCCCTTCCTTCACATATTTATGGAGTCCTATTGCTAACCAACATGAAATTACATGAAATTATTGCACAGTTTTTGTAGTTAGAAAAAAAATAGAACTACTGAAGTGTTCTACTGGAAATATATCTATATTTCTTGAAATATATATGTATTTATTGAGAAATATATGTGTGTATATACATATATACAGATATATATGTCCTAAATATATTATCTATTATATCTTATACACTAATAGTGAATATAAAGTAATTTTGGATCAACTTGTCTAGGTATGCAAGTCATTCTGCATCATCTGTTATAGGTCACTACTATGAAAACAGAATATTCTTAGCCTACATGTTATAGAACTAGGTGCATGGTAAAATTATATGCTGATGTTTCACAGAAGGTCATACTAGATACTAGAGATGTTATCTTGCTGTAAGAGCTCTGATTGAGTTGGCTGCGCATAATCAAGGAGCAACTGAAGACGAGGTTAATGAGGACTGTACAAAATATAGTTCTAAAAATTCAAGGAACTGTGCATAAATCCAAGAACCTTTACATTCTGGGTAGTTAGACATGTCAGTACGTGTTAAAGATTATATGAAATTTTAATCTATTGGACTATTTTACACAGTGACCTTAATCTGGATAACATTTTCTTTAGAATTACAACTTCTTCCTGTTGATTGTGTAAGGAGTTCAGCAAACTTATTTCAGCAAATCAACAATTGCCATGTAGAAGAAGCAAAAGTTATCTTGAAATGCACCTAACCTGAGCATTGACAATTTAGTATACAAAATCCTTCTGGAAAGTGCTCTTTCTGTTTACAGTGCAGACCTACGATAACTACTTAAACAAGATCAGGAAAAACAAACAATTCTGGGTTCAGATGAGACTTTTCAACACGTGCTTTAAATTTAGGCTTAAGTAAATATTTTATTTATGTCAACAGTGATTTAACTTTATTGAACTGTATGCTATCGATATTTTTGCTATAATTCTTACATTTCCTTCAACACAATCAATGATGTCATTAATAAAACAATTATTTTAAAAATGGGATAATATCATAATACTGATTATATTTCACAAATATAAACTACTGTGTGTCAGAGTCCAATACTCTGGTTCTTTTAGATTTTCCAAACAAGGAAGATCTAATGTTTTAATACTAAATTTACTTATTTGAAGATAATAGACATTACATAGGATTTTGATTTAGAAAAGTGACACAGCAGTATAGTGAATTCACAACACAAACTCAATATAGCAATTGCAATGTATGTTTGGACCACAATGCAAACATAATTCCCATTACCGCTCTCTGCATGCTCACTGTCACAACACTGGGCATTCTCAGTCACTGGGAATCAATTCATGGGTTGAAGCAAGCTCAAACATTTGCTCTCTTCAAAGTTAATTCTGTTTGTTGTTTTATTTTTATACTGTATGTTGGGCTGAGCTACATTAACACTTACCCCATGTTCATCTGGCTGGATCAGAAAGATAGTACTTTCTATTGACTATTTTAGGAAGAACATTAACATAACTAGTTGACCCATTCCACTGATACAGCTGTTTATTTATGACTAAGCCCAGCTTCTAGTCCCTTTGAGATTGAGAAATGTTCAGCTTCTTTTACAATAGCCATGGTCACTTTCTACATTCTTTTCTGATCTTCATGAGCACACCATCCTTGCCTGCTTCCTCTGTGACTTCTTCAGTTGTTGTGGTTAGTTGGTCACTCACAAAAGGATAGAAATTACATCTCATAGCACTTGTGTTAGTATTCTTTTTACTTGATTGTTACAAGCTCTGAAAATCCATGAGTTGCAATTTTAAAGAAAATATACAAGAATGATCTTTCTCCTGGATCAAATACTTCTTTTGACAAGAAAAAGAAAATAAGCCCAAATTATCAATGTTAAATGTCATGCATAAATAAATGAGTAGCATCATTTCAGTTTTACTACAAAGTGAATTATAGTCAATTCAATCGTGTCACATTATTTACAAACACAAGTTATCCTTGGTGAATTCATCCATATGGTCTTCATTCTTTCAAATCCAGTCAAAACATAGGACTTCCATAGTACTGCATGCAAGATTAGACTGAGGTGGCATAAGTTTATTTTCTGTGTACTGTTTAAGTCTGATTTCATCTGAACCACACCCTACATGTGTTGACTGTTGTGGGAACAGAGAAAAGACACATTAATTAACATATGTTCCTAGCACGGTTCTCACAATTGTTTTGCTTTGTCTGCCACATACCTTTCTTATTCTCTTCAGTTTTTGATAACTGAGTTACTAATCCAAAGGAAAAAAAGTAATAAGTTTTCAAAAGAATTCCATGAAAAAAAAACATTGAAACATACTATGGAAAACAGTATGCCTGCTGAGTAGGATGATTACTACAGTTTTAACAGTCCCCTCTTGTGCAGCTGGTATGCATATATGCAGCTATTTAATTTCACCAGTTACTTAAATAGTTTCCAAATTATGTATGTTTTCACTGTATGTATTGATTCGCTTGACTAGTTTGATTCCAAAGAAGCCATTACTGTCAATCAAATAAATTACATGAATTTTCAAAATATTTGTGTTTAGCCAATTACACAGTTAATGGGGAAAACAAAAAGCATATTTAAAATTGCAGATATTTTTGAAATACTATCTATCATTTCCTTACATGTATGGCCATGTATGTTAGTTTCAGTTAAACTTAACATTATGGTATATCTAGAATAATCTGGAGAATTTGTTAGATTTATACAAGAATTGTGCTGCTGTAGCTGAGGACAAAAATTCACTTTCTGACTCTTGCTGAATACAGGTTTAAGGAATAGACAGTATAAAACCTACAGAGAGCCTTCAAAGTTCTTTTGCCTGGGCAAGGCATTACTGACCATATAAAGGGAGCTATGCAATCTTTGTAAGGTCCAGGAGGCACACAACTGCTCAGAAAAGGAGTTTGTTTAGCACCTTCAGTTGGAGGGCACTCAAACGGATGAATTGCCCAGAAATATTCATCAACTATTCTGGACTTCAGCTGCTCTCCACTCTCCACTGCTGGTGCACAGAAAAGGATTCAATCGCAATTACGGGGAGGCAATGAGAAAATGACTCTGTAGCTTACTATGTAGGTTGCTCACATAAGAGTGGTGAAATAGGATTCCGATCCTTGTTAATAGGGCTGCTTCTTTAATTTGCTTAATTAGTTATGTAAAATACATGAGCACTACTGCAAGCAGGGAGCATAACCCAGGCAAGCATACTAATCACTAATTTGTGCAAGTATATGCTCTTGAGAGGGCTTCTGGGCCACAGAAGCATTCTTCATTTTCACTTATTCTCTAAACCGGTAAGCCTTGAGGTCTTCTCTGCTCCATAGATAAGATTTATTGCAAGGGTAGGAGAAAGCTGCCTGATAAACAAGATAACTTTAAGGATTTCTTACTTCAAGGCCTAACTGAAGTAAGGTCATCTGGCACAGCTCAGCAAGCCCAGGCATCGGGACCTCCTTTTCTCCCCACAACCTCCAGGTGATTGTTGTCACCCAGTGGGAGCTGCCGCTGGCGTTTTTTATACAGGATTAGCTACTATAGCCAAACAAAAATACAAACTCCACTGGAAATACACGATCCAAGAAGACTGAGTAAATTACTGATATTCTGGTTTTGTGATTATGGTACAGAGGATTTCAAAACATTTTTCACGGATTTGACTATGATCCTAAAATATTTTGAGGTGAAAGAATCACTAGCTTTTTACTGATTGATATCTCATTCAATATGGATATAGGTTTTTTATTATTTAAAAATCCAGCTGATTTGACCATTTTTAAAAAGAAATGAAACCATATGTGTGAGGGGTTTTCTAAATTTGTTTTATCATGGGATCTTTTCCAGAACTCATAATTTTCCAGAATGCAATCGCCAACCCACCAAATACTATTCAATAAAACAGCTGTTAAAAAATATATTTTACCTAACTGCCAGAAATATAATGTGCAACATATACACATACAGAACTACATCTATCAATCTGGCCATCAAGATGTCAACAAATTGGAAAATATAACTTCAAAAGGAATAAAATAAACAACGGTTACAATTCTGTTAATTCATTATTGCAATAAAAATCACACAGTACTATGATTTCATGTTCTTTACAAGTTAGTATTTTAGTGAAAATACCAGTTGTACTTATGGCTTTTTAAAGTTTTTACTGCTTACTTCTGTTGTATCAATATACAGATATTCAGCTTCTGAGAGACACCATAACCTAGGAGCAGCTGTAATTCTTTCTCTTGTCTCTCTTACAGAATAAAGCTGAAATTCCAAGAGAGTTTTGAAAGTACGTACACATATGTAAACTGTAAGTAATTTTTATTTTATCCATTTTAAATTAAAAAAAAAGAGTAGTTATTAAAGTAAATACTAGACCAACCTTGGGTTTACAAATTGTAACACCTTGTGCTGTGATTGCTATATAGAGTGGGATGTTGTCACTTCAAATTACTTTGCATTGGCAGTTGTGTGGTTTTAGAATTACAAGTTAATTTGGCCAACATCCAGAATAAAGTGATGCAAAAATGTCTCTGCATTTATCGTACTTGAATGATTGGAAATTTTTTTAGCTCTAATGCTCAGGAATAATTTTATGTAGTGGAAGGAGGTATGTAGACTTCAAACCAAAATGAACCATAGATGTAACTTTTAGGAAACTTACATAAAAGAGATAGTTTCTTTTAATTACTGAGGAAAATGAATGAGTTCATGGCACCAGGGCAAACCTAATAAACAGAATTACCTAAAACCAGAGGCTAGACAATTATTGGTAGAATATATCTTTAAGGTTTTGCTTTGTTTTTGTTTTTTCAGTTTCCCAAGAGCTGTAGAATTCAAATCACATCTGGAGCCTCAGGTGTTCTTTCTCTTACCCCTTCCATTCCTAAGTGTATCTTACATTAAAGATTGAATTGAGTAATTCATTTTTCAGTTTTGAAAGATAAATAAATAAATAATTCTTCCATAGAGACTTTAAATTGCATCATTGGATTCTTCATAATTTGTAAAATGTCATTTCTCAGATTCTTAGGTAGAGAACACTGAAAAAAAATACACTTCTTTGTGTATGATTCACAGACAGTCAAATACACGTCAGTATTGTGTAGTAATTTAAATAACAACCACATTTATTTGTAGAATGTACACTTCTTTCTAGGGTTTTTATAAAGGAAACAGACAGAAATAAATTTATGATCTGTATTTTCTATTTCTCTTTGTTTGAGAGCATTTACTCTGTGCAGTAATAATTGTGAAGATGATCCAGAAAGTACTGTGGATTAACTGAAAAAAATTACCTCACCATAGCATCACTTAATTTACCAATGCCTGGCTTTCTGAATGGACTGAATGAACTCAGTCTTATGTTCATACATTCATTTTTCAATGCTTAAGTATCTTTAGGTACTTCAGAAATGGTTTTACAAAATTCAGTATGATAACTAATAAATGGTTCTGAAAAGCAGGAGCAAAAATTGATCAAGACTGTACATTCTCTGATTGAACTGGACATGTTTGGACAATGGATATTAATATCACATTGCATAACCACTGTGTTAGAGAATCAGAATCATAGAATAGCTTTGGTTAGAAATGACCTTCAAGATGATTGAGTCCAAACATTAACCTAGCACTGCTAAGTCCATCACTAAACCGTGCCCCTAAGAACCTCATCTGCACATCTTTTAAATACCTCCGGGGATGGTGACAACCACTACCATGGGCAGCCTGTTCCAATGCTTGACAATGCTTTCAGTGAAGAAGTTTTTCCTAATATCCAATTTAAACCTCCCCTGGTGCAACTTGAGGCCATTTCCTCTCCTATCACTTGTTATTTGGGAGAAGAGACCAACACCCCCCTCACTACAAACTCCTTTCAGGTAGCTGTAGAGAGCGATAAGGTCTCCCCTCAGCCTCCTTTTTTCCAGAATAAACAACCCCAGTTCCCTCAGTCACTCCTCATAAGACTTGTGCTCCAGACCCTTCATTACTCTTCTTTGGACACTTCAGCACCTCAATGTCTTTCTTGTAGTAAGGGGCCTAAAACTGAACACAGTATTCAAGGTGCAGCCTCACCAGTCCTGAGTATAGGGAGATGATCACTTCCCTAGTCCTGATGACCACGCTATTCTTGATGCATGCCAGGATGCTGTTGGCCTTCCTGGCCATCTGGGCACAATGCTGGCTCATATTCAGCTGTCTGGTGACCAGCATTCCCAGGTAGTGAACAAAGTCTAGGAATTTTCAAGAAGAACCTCATGGTTGACTTAATCTGCCATGTGAACAACAGTGATTTTAGAGTAGGTGGAGATGGTTCTACATTATATGAGACATCTGTAGGGGTTTACAAATTTCTGACTATTCTGATCCATTTTGCAAGTGAGGACGTACACAAGCCCTTGCTGAAGAAAAACACATTTCTTGCCATCTCTGAAGAACTGTCTTTCATCTAAGCAGAGGTGTGCACTTCTTTTTCTCCCATTCTATTATTCTTTGTAATATTGATAATAACAACCAAGAAAAACAAATATATTTCCTTTCATAAGCTTGCTTATCAAGCTTTCAGAGCATTTTCTCCCATATAGGTTTCTACCCTGATATTAACAACAGTTTTCTCTCTTAAATCATCCTTGCCTTCAATACAGCAAGACAGCTACAGTATTCTATGCAAGTCTGGGAACTGAGGAACAAGTAAGAATGTAGATGAAGGGAAATGTTAGTAAGGAATTTGTGAATAGTTCAGTCAGAAGAACCACCACTGAAATTTCAGGTTTTTACTGCACGGTACATGTGTGGTGCTTGATTTTTTCTAAGTGTTTTGCAAATGTTGACTAATGAGCCAGTACCAAAGTTGAAAGTTTGTTAATCTGTGCTATCTATCATCTTGATCAAAAATAAGTATTATTAAGCTTAAAGATCCATATTTAATCAGAATAGTACTGAGGAAACCTCTGTGTTTAACCTTTCGATATAGTAAATGGATTTTGTCAGTAGCTTAAATCAAACATCAGTTTGCAATAGTTCATTTTTTAAATGTTGGACATATATGAATATTTGCAAAAGTTAGTAATAGGAAAATAAGGTGCTTTTCATCAGAGATTCCAGAATGCTCTGAGGGAAAACGTACTTTTACAGATAACAAGTGTTCTTATTTGAAAATGACAAAAATTTTGTTTTTTATGAACAGCTGTATAAGCCAATCACCATAAATGGTAATTTCACTGTTACTGTTACACTTTAGCACATTTCTCTGAGGCTTGGTTAGACAATGCTCTAATTAGATTATTTTACATATGAAAATTGAGACATCTCTTCTTACCGGTATTTACACTTGAAAACCCTACTAGATCTAATGGTAATTACTCTTTCTGTTAAAACACAAGACAGACAAAGCTGTGGGTAAAGATAGTATCTTTTACTGGACCAACAACTATAACCAGGAAGAATTTCCAAGTTTTGGGTAGACGATTTTTTTAGACTAAATGCAAATTGTGAATAATTTATCAGTTTAGTATAATATGCATAAATTGGACCTTCTTTGAAAGAAATGATAGTTGGCATCTATGAGAAATAAGGTATTATAATTGGCAGTGAGCAGGGGGAAGAGACAGAAAATTAGGAAGCAGGGAGAGAGAGTCAGAAGAGAGAGGGAGAGGAGATACACAGTCTAAGAAAAAGATCTGTGTCTTCAAACTTTTGGAACACAAAAGGAAATAAGTGGGGGAGAGAAGACAAATAACAAAATACCGTATACACCAGGGGCTCTGTGAGTTGAGGTTTCAGTATTCAACAGTGCTTTGAATTTTAGTTTCCAGTCTCATCTTTGGAAGATGAGCTGTCAGACAGTGAAATGAGCCTGTTTCTAACTAAATGTTTTGCTTTCACTTGATTTCTAGAATGTGTTACTTATCACACATTAACCTAGTTGATCAGAAAACAGCTATTTTTCATCAGGAAGATATGCTAGCACGTGGTCATCATTTATTTTATAATGACAGAAGTATACATCACACAATGGAGTGGAGCATGTTGCTCCTGAAAGCAAAGCTTCATCTCAACCTAATGTGAATGGTTTTGCCCCGGGTAGTGACTACAATTACTTTAGCAGCTACCAATGAAAACTTTCTATATGAAATTATAACTAAATACTAAATTATAATTAAATACTAAAAAGGTAGTTGAAAATATTAATTGGAGATGGATTACAGATTCTTATCTAAAAGCTGTCACTTCTGTCATACATTTTGTGTGATTTTCCTGTCCCAAGGGAGTTAGTTTTCTTCTCATGTCTTCTGCCTCCAGGTGGGGAGAGTCAGAGAGAAACAGTAGAGATCAATACTTGAAACCCATCAATCAATTGCACAAACAACTGGAACAAACAAACAAACAAAGAAAAACAGAAATATTTTCTTTAGGCTAGTTATCCATGGGGAAATGAAGACTCTGTTATCCACCTCAGCCTCTCAATATCCTGATGTTCTCTTACAATCTTAAACTACAGGTCAAATTCATTTCATTCATCATATAGTGCAAATCTGATAGTTTAGGAAACTCATTTTGAGGTTGTGTTTGGCCTTGTGTTAGCCTTAAATAACAGCTTTCTTTTTCTAAGCTGAATTCTACATTTAGATTCCAACTTCCTTTTTTTTCTAACCTTTCAGCTTTCGATGCATAACATTGGTTCACAAAAGCACATGGCAGAAACCCAACAGTGTATCCAATATTTCCTCTTTTTGTGAGAACTTATTTTCTTTCTCCTTGAGTCTACCGGAAAAACCACATTGTAATTCATCCTACTAACAAACTGTTCAGATAAAAACAGATTCAAATCCGCAAGGTGTCCTTACAGATTTTTTAAGGAAAGAAGCAAGCAAATACGCAAATTAATATTCAGAGAATACTTTCCTCAAGGCAAACACATTAATCTTCTCTTTCATTGGACAAGTTTTTAGCTTACAAGTTAATGAAAGAACTATCTTTAATTTGGCATGACTTTCCTTGATTGAAGTGATATTTGTGCCATGACACTCAGGTCAGCGTCCTTCAGACTAGTAATTTAAGTGTTCATACACCTCATAGAATGACACTTGGCCAATCTTCATGCATTTTACCAACTCGAGTAAAAGGTGAACTATTTTTCTATAGAAATGCAAACAGAAAAATAACTTTGCATACTTAAATACATAGATGAGTCTTTCCATTTTTTTTCTAAATGTTGACTTTTCACTATTGCTCTGAAAAAGCCATGAGGTAGAAATTCATTCTGACTCCTGACATGAAAAGCAGAATAGCAAATAGCATTTGATATTATAGTATTTACAAAAGTAGTATTTCTTTTGGAAGCAGCTATGCCAAGGAATAAACAATGTTAATTATATGGTAATTTAATAGGTAAACAAATACCAAAAGAAGGAAAAAATTAAACAAATTTTAAAAACGCCTTAATGTTAATTTTGTTTTTTTAGTTTTTTGCCTATCGTGCCAACTGGAGCAGTGTAGTGTGATCCACAGGTTCCTAAAATAAGTAGACATCTTTCTGTTGAATGTAGATAACATTTTGTAAGAACTTGAATGAAAAGAATAATCATGGTGATGATACCAAAGAAAGGAAAGTAATTTACTTCTCCCTAAGTTGCTTGTTAATATAACCTTCCCTGTGGCTCATGGAATATTTTAGGATGATAGGAGTGATACTGAGGATTAGATGATGTGCAGCTGCTTCAGGCAACCTAAATGTTTAAGATATTTTAAAAATGCTTTTACTGAATTAGAATTTCTCCTTCGGTTACTATTCATACTGCATAGTCACTCTTCATTGTCAGTAGCCTGAAACATCACAGTCTTACACTAGCTTTTACCTCTTTCTGAAATATTTTACATCTTCAAGCTACCCATTTTCCTGTAAACAGAAAGCCAGTAAGTTCTGATACAGCTTCGGGGGTTATGCTATCAAAGGTAAAAAGAAAGGGAAGAGGATAATAAAGAGAGGTTTACCCAAAAAGGGAGATACAAGAGAAGTTCTTAAGTCTTCATAAAAGCCAAAAGGATCTTCTTGTTCAAGTGCCATAGACTTGAAAATATGTATATACCAAAGGCTTTGACCACATAACTGAAGGAAGCCCTGCTCATCTCAGTCTTTCCTAATTTAGATTTTGTCACCCAGAGCCCTCTTAAGTCCAAGTAATTTGTACACTGTCTAGGCCTCTGGGAACTCAGTTTCCACATATACCTTTGCATTTAGCAGAAATATTCTACGTGTGACAACTTTACTTGTAAACACATATCCATAAGCCTTTAGCAGATGGATATTTACCACTTACTTAGCATTTTTGACAAGTAAAAGGTACTGCTGTCCACCTTTTATATAGCAGTTCATTGGTTAAACAATCAGTTAATTAACATTTCCTAGATGTTCAATGGAAGATGACAAAGCCTAATTTAAGTAGGCAGGGTGCCTTTATAGAGCTACCTTAAGTTCTTCAGAAAACCAAAGGTCAGAGGAAGAGGGGAATCCAAAACTGACCAATCAATTCCACTCTCCTACCACCTTTCTTTTCCATCCAGAACCAATTTTCTGATTTCAGTGAGAAAATATTCAGTTGGGTATCTATTTGACTATTTAATAAAATACTGATCATATGAAGCAGAATCTATATATGTCTTCATTGTCTGAGCACTTCATCATAAATGTTGCTAATTTTCTTCAGAGTAAGTCAAATATTGTATTTTAAATGACACATTTTGGGTTGTTATATCTTTAAATAAATATGGATACAGTCATGGAGATCAGATTTACTGATGTGTGCTTCTTTAATCTATAAAAAAATCAGCTGTGGAGAAAATGACATTTAAAAAAAATTTCTTTAATGCCAAATCGAATCATAGAATCATAGAATAGTTTGTGCTAGAATGGATCTTCAGAGGTCATGTAGTCCAATCCCCTGCAATGAGCAGGGACATCTTCAACAATTCTATGATTCTAACTATATCAGGTTTCTCAGAACCCTGTCCAACCTGGACTTGAATGTCTCCAGGGATGGGGCATCTACCACCCCTCTGAGCAACCTGGGCCAGTGTTTTACCACACTCATTGCAGAAGATTTCTTCCTCATGTCTAGCCTGAATCTCCCCTCCTTTAATTCAAAACCTCATCCTTTGTAACTCTTTGTAAATCCTCATCCTGTTGTAACAGGCCCTGCTATAAAATCTGTCCCCTTTTTTCTCATAGGCCCCTTTAAGTGCTGAAAGGCCACAATAAGGTCGCCCTGGAGACTCCTCTTCTCCAGGCTAAACAACCCCAACTTTCTCTGCCTGTCCTCATGGGAGAGGTGTTCCATCCCTCTGATCATTTTTGTGGCCCTCCTCTGGACTCTCTTCAACAGATCCATGTCTTTCCTGTACTGAGGGCTTCAGAGCTGGATGCAGTACTCCAGGTGTGATCTCACCAGGGAGGAGTAAAGGGAGATGTTCTGAATGGGATTTGTTCTGCACTGAAGGCCATATATTTTGTTTTAATACATTTAGTTGATTCCCACTGAACAGATTCAGGGTGCTGTGCCTCATTTATTACATAGAATCACATGCAAATGACTCATTCTGATAGGTTTTCTGTTTGCCTTCTTTTTTTTTGTTCCTCATCTGTTACAAGCTTTTCATAATGGTTCATTCATTAATGGTCACTACTGAGAAGGTAGAATCTTCCTTGCACTGTTTGCTTCTCATTACACTATATATTATTCTCAAGCTCCTAATATGGAAGTTATTAGGACCATTCCACAATTATTTACAAAAAGCTTCTAAAACAAATGGTGCTTGCCTCCATCCTGTTTCATAAATATATTTTGCATGTCTGGTTTTTGTTAAACATTGTTCTTTGACTTGTATTCCCATTTAAAATAGAAAAATACTTAATTATTTTTCTTATTAAATACTGAGTGATTATGTTTAATATTTAATTGGATCACATCTGTAAAAGTGAACTTGAATACTAGAAAAAGTGCTTGGTTTAACTTATAACAGGATGTAGAAGTACTAAAAAGTATTTTGCTCTGAAATAATATCAAGCAATTTCTGTGTTCATGTTTCAAGAAGGAGGAACATACATCAAAATACAAAGAGGAGAAACCATTGTGATAGTCCCACAACTGGGACAAATCAGCTAATTATGGAAATCACGTAGTTAAGGAGTTGACTTGAAAAGTTTGGAGAAATCCACTTGTTTGTGTTCTCAGGTCTGGAGCAGCGTAAAACAGAAGTCTGTCAGAAGTCACCACTGTAGCCACACTGTAGGAACTCTTAGTACAAAGAAAGCACTTGTAACTTAAAGATGTTATCCATATAACTATTATTACCATTCTGCAAGGCAGTGTTGGAATCATGGAAGCCAGAAACTACTTTCCAAACCATTTCTAATGCTGTTGCACCAACAAGAGGAACCATGTGACTTTAGGAATGTGACTGCTTAAGAACAGTCTAATTTGTTTTTGAATTTATGTAATAGCTGTATCCAGCATTTCCATTAATAGCCACTCATTACAGATAATTTTCTGTTTTAAGGAATCATGGAGAACAGATATAAATAATTCTCCAAAAGAGAACTACAATTCTATTTCATTATGGTGCAAAAGGAAGATGGCTTCAGGAGCCAAATGTTGATCCTGCACTCCCACAACTGCACTGTGAAGACAATGGCTTCAGTGTGATTGCTAAGCTGCTTAAAATATATGAATACTTTTTAGCATTCAGGAGTAAAGCCCATCTTCTTTTCACTCCCTCTCTTCTTACTATAGTGCTTATGATCACAGTTTTTAAAAAGGAGACCCAGCAGCTATTTCTTGTCTGTCCCTGCCATAGTAACCAGATGCTTGGGAACTTTGTTATGCTCCTTCATACTTTATCAATCCTTATTCTCTTTCCAACCCAACCATTGCAAATTTCCTCAGGTCAGTAAGGTCTGGAAATCTTATTGTATCTTATAATCGTTCACGATGGATATTCAGATTTTACAGAAGAAATGTGTGAAGAACAGTTCTAGGCATTTACTGCATGCTTTTTAAGTGCCTTCTCTATTTCATAGAAGTGACCATGTCTTTATAAAACTCTGTATTTATAATTCAGGAAACATATAAGACCATTCCTCTCCATGAAAGGGTGACGTAATCAGCAAATACATAGAAAGATAAAGAGAATGGCTGTGAGTCTGAAAATTCATAAGATTTTACCAACTCTCTACAAAGAAAAATAGTTTGCCCTCATATAAAATAATTTCCTTTTGGGAAAGTCAAACAAGTTTGGAAAGATCACTACAGATTTAAGCATTATTAGGAACAAATAAAAGTTCTTGCTGTATTTCATGTCTGGAATATTTAGTCTCATCAATTTCTCCCTAGTACTCAATCTTGTAAAAATTTCTAGAATTCTTGCCAATTTAAACTCTTAGAAGGAATTCTATTTTTATTTTCTGCAAATCACAAAAATTAGTTTATAGATGTGTTTTAACAGCTTATATTTTTGAACAGTTTAACTAATGAGTTTGACAATTTACACAGAAAAAATACAGTGACAAATTCCAATGAAAAAATATTTAAGTTTCTATTTTAATTCTAAAAATACATATTTGAAGAAAATGTAAAATTTAAAAAAAAAAAAAAAAAAA